>CM022709.1:28225939-28240235 GCA_012295165.1 Asparagus setaceus | reverse complement strand
ACAGTTATTATTTTTTTCCCCATTTTAAGTTACCACCCTTAATTACTTGAGTTTCAAACTACCCTTATGTGTCATTCCATCAACATATAATCCCTATACATGCTCACTTTCTTTCAATTTTCCATCTAAAAAGTATAGTTTGGTAGATTTATGTGTGAATATGTCAAACATTGGATGGTAAATTGAACAAAAGCAGACATAGATGTTATACTATATGTTGGCAAAATAGCACAAAAGAGTGGCAGTTTGAATATCAGATAATTACATGGGGTTCCGTAAAATAGGGCCTAGTTCAGGGTTTTGCACTGAAAAATCCAAAACAGTCATTTAATGTCATATAATTTCCACATTATATTTTAACTCAACAGAAGATAATATCTTCTATGATTCAGAAAGATTCACAGTGTACGTGGTAATACATAGTTTTAAGTGGTATAAGTGGCACCGATAGTACGAAATGACATCTACAATTAACCCTTTATTTTTATAATTTTGAAATCTTGAATTAGTTATATTTCTATAGTTTGCAGCATTAGAAAATCAAAGGTTACACCCAACATTCATGACATGCACAAACAACGAAATACAACGTACATAAAGCAAATTAAGATGGATAAATGGGAGAGCAATTGATGTCCCAATGCATGCAACTAGAGTCAAAATACTCCTATCTGAATCTTGTTTTCAGGACAACAAGTGGTTTGAAATTCTAATATCTAAAGTGTAAGTTATACTCAACATGCAAGACATATATAAACTCAGATCATATTAGCATATTCAAGTGAATAGATGAGGGACCAAACAGTATCAAAAGTTAGTGAAATAACAGCCAATTTATTTCTATACAAGTCTAGTTTTAGGAACATAAAAAAATTCATGCATTCAAGCTTTCTAGAGAGATTTATACTTTCTACAATTTAAAGGTGTTAGGATTGCATAATTAGGCCAGAAATAGAAAACACTATCTTATCTTTCGAACCCTGTCGGGTATCATTTGTCATCAAAATGCAATATTATTTAGTATTTAGGTATCTTGATAGACTTATTTTCAATTCCTATAATTTTCTTCACTTTATCAAACCCAAGAATAGATATACATGCAAAATAATCCAATAGGGCAAACTTCATTTTCAGTGCACATGTATTGTTTGTAGACTGCAAACTGAGATAGAAATATAACTCCAAATTAAACTAAACTAGTTCCAATAGAAAGATACATGAATTTAGTTTTCAACAAAGAAATTGTTCTCAAAATAATTTTTCTAGAGAAAGATATGATCATTTTACAGAAAGCATATTTTGGAAAAACTGCTATATGGGATAAAAACATAGATTGATGACATGCAAGCCCTTAACTATGCATGCATGCATTATGTCTTCAAAAAACTAATGCAAGAGCTGATTTAGCCTCAAACTCCAACCATTCTTAGATCAAAACTATCTTAGATAAAAAAAAAATAGAAGATGGTTTGATTGTATATCTAATCGAGAAGATTGAGTCTTATTTCTTTCTCTAAAGCCCTCCAACTAGCTCCTAGCTTCTCATTCTTCTTCTAGACTTGAGAAAGAGAGCTTGACAGAGGTTTTAATGGTGGAAAATTTAGGGATTTTGGGCTTGTGGGGTGGCCGGCCAAGATTGGGGAGAAGAGAGAGGGAGATGGAGTGTTATGATGAGAGATTTTTTAGCTTCAAGGAAAATAGACCCAAGAGGGGAGCTTGAGTGTAAATATAGGCAAGGGCCCATGTCTTTAGAGAATTGTGGGAAAAAAGAGAGAGGGGTTTATGTGAAAAGTTTCCTCTCTGCTATGGTAGCCCATATTTTAATAATGTGGTATTTTCATGTTTTTTGAGATAAGTATTTTCCATGTTTAATTACTTTTAAATAAGGTTTGACACATGGTTAAATAGGGTTTCATTCTAAGAAAATTGTGAACACTATAGCTTGATCAAAAACCTTAATATAGACACGGTCAAACTAAGGTTCTCATGCGATGGGGTTATGTGCATCGAAATTATCGATAAGTTACCAATAACGGTTTTTGATTTTCAAGATGAAAAGATTTGTGTTATTACAAGGGAAGTTTGCCGTATCGAGTAGAAATAGTCATATACTTTGCAGAAATCCCCTCAATTTAAATATATAATTTAATCGGCAAAAAATCTGTGGCCTTATAAAATCTCTTACATTCAATTTAAGGGATAAGGCGGTTGATAATTTAAAATTTTTATTATTTTTATATTATGGAACTTTTATTCTTGTCCATTGGAAAAATTAATCATGTCCGTATTATTTTTTTTCTTTTCCTTTTCATTAATTTTGGAGAGATAGAAACTTGCATAAAGTATAATATTTAGGTCTAAAAATAAATTAAATTAATAAAATCTAAACATCACGTATAATTATAGATTTTATCTCTCTATCATACGACATGAACGAGATCATGATTGAATAGTTTGAATATTTACCATAAGACATGAATGAGATCATAAGGACATAAAAGCAGATAAGCGGGTGAAGTAGTTATGAAGGGAGAGATAATAGGGAAGGAATTAAAGAGGAAGTGACAAACATATCCTTTCTATTTCTCAGCCTAACTTTAATTTTCTACCTAATTTAAAACTTAAAAAACTCTTATTTCAAGCACGGTAGGTAAATAATGTGAACCCTAAAGTTGCAAGTATACAACCACCAAGTTATAGTATAAAAAGTTATCGATCCCACGAGGAAGGTGTTTTTATGATGTTAATCAAATTTGGTTCTCTTGTTATGTGCGCGACAATTAGGATTAAAACATGGTGGAAGTGATTGTGTAAGATAAGAGAGTGGTTGTGATTTAGTGCGAATAAAAATACAAATGAGAAAGAAAGTGAGTATGGAAAGATTTAGAATGTGGAAGTGAAATAAGTGTAAGTAAAAGAAAATGTGATTGAGAGTGAAATGAGAGTGAATATGTGCAAATAAAAGAAAACCAAGAGAGAAGTAAAGTGAGTATGAAAATTAGAAGAAAAAGAAAGAAAAGAAACAACTAAATGAAGAGCAAGAAAGTAAAAGATGGAGGGTTGATTTAAGATAGGGGGAGTCTAGAGTAGATTCACTTAGCTAATCTCAATCTCACTAGAGTGAGTAGGATATGAAGCTAGTTTCAAACAATCTCTAGAGATCCCCAATTATGATCTCCATGAATAAAAGAAAAGAGAAAACAAAGCTTAATTAATAAAGAAGGTAAAATGTGGAGGATGATTAAAGATGGTGGAATCAAGAGTAGATCGACTTAGCAAATCTCAATCTCACAAGAATGAGTTGGATATAATGTTAGTTTCAAACAATCTCTAGGGATCCAAATAATAGCTCCACATTTAGAAAAGGAGTGATTCCCAAGAGATCTTAAGCCTCAAGGCGAATTAAAGAAGAGAAAAGAGAAATCAAAATTAATTACAAGAATTAAAGAGCAAGAATTAAAGACATTGCATGAAAGTAAATCTATTCTACAAAGCAATAAAATAACAAGAAAGGAAAAGAAATAAATGGCAAACCCTCATTTTTATCTCTTCATCTTTATCCTCCTTTTGGTCCTTAGACAAAGTGAAGAAACAAATATGAAGGGGTGAAAATTTCTTTTATTAATTTGCAACAAAGTTACAAATTTTGGAGGTATTCTCAATTAAGAGCAACCTTTCCTCTCCAAAAGGAGTTTATAAAATATTTCACACTCAAACCCCTCACCCTCTAACCCTATTTATAGAGTATTACAACCAATATCAACCCTTGGATTAAACTTGATATCCAAGTTAATCAATTTCAGCCTTTAAATCGTAACAGAAAACTGGGTATCGATACCCGATCGATACCGGTATCGATATTGGTATCGATACTAGTATCGATACTAGGATCAAAAATCTGACTCGACAGATGTCTTCATCTCGTTGAGATAGGCGATTTTCATATATTATATGTTAAATTTTACCTTCCGGATTGGGAGATATCGTCATTTCTTTGCAACTAATCATTCCGAATATAATTTTGACTTGATTTCATTTCTTTTTCGATCCTTGTGTCTTCAACTTGTGTAGATTGTTTGGCTTGACCCCGGGCTTCAATAAGAGGTTAAAAAATGAGAATATTTGAGTTCTTTTTGGCTTTTATTCATTGATTCTTCATTAACCTGCAAATTAAGAGAAAAATATATTATTAGTGATATTTTTATTTAAATAAAATAGATAATGAGGGTGTAAAATTGTAATAAAAAATGTTATTATCAAGCACCAAAGCAATGCTCTATTTGTACACTTTCAAAAAATAACCTTTTTACTAAATAAAATTTCTAGTAAAATTGTGATTTTCGGTGTGGAACACCTCTCAACCGCATACAAGCTAGTGTTGCCAAATAAACCTTTCCGTTTTCTTTTTAGGACAAAATTTCAAAATAGACCCTTTAAGGAATTTATTTGTAAAAATCGACCCATTTGTAATTTATTCACCATTTTCGGTTTTCACTAACCGGGTCAAACCGGTCGAATGGTGAATAAAACTTCACGGGATTTCAAATCCCATGAAGTTTAGTGCCTAATCACCTTTTAGCACGATTAATCATGCACTAAACTTCACGGGATTTTAAATCCGAAGTTGGATTTTATTGCCATTTTCGAGCAGCCTAACCGGCCGAAACTAGGTCGAAAATGGCAATTAAATTTAAAAGGGGTCATTTTTTACAAATAAATTTTTAAAAGGGTCTATTTTGAAAATTTGTCCTTCTTTTTAATACAAATTTAACCCTTTGCTTTAAGACCCTCATTCCGCTAAACTCGCATTTGCGCAGAGCACAAAGTAAATGGCTGCGCTGTCTTTCCAACCCGTTACTCTCGCAGCCCGCCTCATCCATCGCAGTGCATCGAGACCCCCGGCGACCATCGCCGCTTTCTCCATCACCAGCAGCAGCAGCAGCAGCAGCAAGCAACTGGTTCTCTACTCGAAGCCCGGCTGCTGCCTCTGCGACGGGCTCAAGGAGAAGCTCAATGCCGCCCTCTCCCTCGGCGGGCCCCACTCTCTCTCCTCCGTTCATCTTCAGGCAACCCCAGCTGAAAAACCCATTTCTATGCATTCATTAATTTCCCTTCCTTCTTGTTAAATTTGATTAAAGTTGTAATTTTTAGGTGAGAGATATCACGGAGAACCCAGAATGGGAGAGATTGTATCAGTATGAAATTCCAGTTCTTGCCAAGATTCTTCCCGATGGCACTGAGGTTGGTCTGTTCTCTTTTTACTTTGTTTTCTGTGTACTGCACACCAGGTGTTTGATGATATGACCCTTTGATGGTCTAACTTAGGCACACTTGGTTGCAGCTTTACATAATGATTTTTAAGCCTTGGTTTGTTCACCTAGAATCTTTATCTTACCCATGCAATATTTTCAAGTATTCTTGTGGATACCTTGAACGTAGAGAAGTAAAAAGGAGACTAGGAGATAGTGACAGTGACAGATTCCTCGAAATAAAATGGATGGAATTTGGAATTTCAAATATAGGCATAAGAGGGCTTATCTTGGAAAAGAATGTGGTGGAAGTTATGTTGAATATGGAGAAAATTATGAATAGGCAAACTTTCATTATGGTCTGCGGACAGCGATTATTGTTAGTATGGAAACAAATAACTCTAGAAGTTAACCATAAAGAATCCTCTTTTGAACGTCATTATGGAAGTCCTTGGTAACAGACTAGGGAGTCATTATGGAAGTCCTTGGTAACAGATGAGGGAGGCTTATGTATGTTATTGTTTGCACAATACACAGTCTGCTTGTATTCGGAGTAGACATTGCATATTGCGTCCCAATCATATAATCTATTTTTCTTGCATGCAAGTGGCATGATGTTTACAAAGATTTGGCCTTCGAGAAATTTCATGAAATAAACTCTCCTAAGGTGTTCATCTGCTGTCATAGAAAGTTTCTGTTTGGTGTGTAATGGAAGTTAAAACACTTAGAACCTTGAGTGAAAGTTAAAAAGCTTCCACTCTGGTAATCCTTAGCGCTGTTTCAAAGGCATCTCATGAGGATGCACCAGGCACAAATGGAACTCATGAGGATGCACCAGGCACAAATGGAACGCTCACAGAATGAGGCGGATACAGCATGCACACAGAATAAGGCGGGTGCTTAAGGTTGCCGTGTTGTGCATTGGAGGCTCAGAAGCTGCTCTCTCCATGTTATACTTCTTGTTGCCTATTAGATCCACAAATCAATTTCCTTTTACATCCCAAGTAACGGCCACAAATCAATTAGAGCCAATGTTTAAAAAAGCGGAAGCGCAAGGCGAAGCGTGTAGATCCTTTGGTGGAGCGAGGCGTAAGCGTCAAAGCGTGAGGCGTAAGCTTCATGAGTTTAAGTATTTTAATTTTAAATTTGTAAAAGTTATGAACATATAATACATAGTGGTGTAATAATTTACAAATATATACATTCATGTCTTGATTAGTAAATAAGAATAAAAGATGTGAAATATAGAAACGAATCATAATAAACTAAGCTACATGCATAACATATATATTTTACTTACACTCACATGGTCATATTGAAAATACATAGGGACATTTTAATGTTAGTCAAAAATTCTTTTATACCCTCCTATCTTGTCCAAAGCGTGTGCTTCAAAAGAAAAGTGTTTTATGAAGGGCGAAGCACACACTTCAGTTATGCTTTAAGCGTTGAGGCGTAAGATTCAAGGGATAAATAGCTTTACTCTTGAGTTTCGAAACGCTTAGCCTTCAAAAAGTTGTGAGGCGAGTTTCGAAGCGAGTTTCATAAAAGCTTTTTCAAACATTGATTAGAGCTATCAACAGAACCCTCTTAACACCCAACTGGTGCCGTCCTCCTCAACCTACGCACCTAGAAACCAACCCCCACCCCCCCAAAAAAAAAAGGAAAAAAATGGTCACCACCAAAAAGGAGGTAAAAAGGATAAAAAAGGAAGCCTTTTAAGATCACCATAGGCCACTAATTCCCGCTAGCAAGTAGCATCAAGCAGCGACCATGATGTCATCGAAGAAGGATTGCATTTTTTTTTAATTAACTTGTTTCTTTGCTAAAGTCTTTTTCTACTTGCTGTTTGTTAGATCATTATAGTGTTAATTGTCTTTTTTTTCTTAATTATTGTTAGCTTCATGATAGACTGGCTTTGCTTACTTCAGTATTAGCTTGCTGTGTTGTGCTTTATATCGTTTATTTATTATTTATTGTTTATTGAAATGAATAAATGGGCACATATGTTATTCTAAATTAGATTGTATTTACAAATATCTTTATAAATTTCATATATTGCACTCTGCTTTCTCAGTTATTGCCTTTTTTTATTTCTCATAGTAGGTGATACAAAAATCATCTGTGAGGTGCCTTCTGTCGGCTTTAAAACCTGGTCTTCTTGTTAGAATAACCAAACAAGTAAATCTGGTTTTCCCTCCTGTGTTCGTAATTGCTAGTTAATCATTTAAGAAAAATTCTTGTTGAAGGGCTATGTTTCTTGTTGAAGGGCTATGTTGGACAAAAGGTTACTTATCAGTATGACAAATTATCCTGATCGCCTAATAACTCCCTCATCGTCCACAAAACTATGAATAATTTGGTGGATTTCCATAGTAATCCTTTTCTCAGGGTTATGGACTGAGAGGCTGGAAGAAAATATTCAAATTTTTTGACCATCCATTGTATGCATACTTAACCTGAGCACCTTACTTGGTATGTTGAGGTTTAGAAGGAATTATGTACAATGAAGCTCCCTAAGGGCTGATATTTGCTTACTATCAGCTGGGCCATTTTGATAAGAGATGGGTAAATTCTTTTCAAAATGAAAGTTTTTCATGGTTGTGGAAGACTTCTCTAGGATCAGTTGGTGCTGCATCAAAAAAGAATTAATAGTGGAACTCAAGTATTTATTGGTGTTTCCTGATGCCCTGTTGTCTTTCACATTATCTTGACTGTTTAGGATTTGGGTTTTTTGGGTCCATGTGCAGCAGGAGAGTCAAATCTTTTTGTCTTTACCTAAGCCTAGGTGACAGAAACGAAGACATTGAGATTGGACTCTGGTTTCCATGCTGCCTGTATGTACTTTTGGCATTCATGCTTTGGAAGTATGAGCCTGGTATTTGCAATATGAATCATATGATATGGACTAGCTACTTGGTTGTCTCTTGCCACCATGGTCCTTAGTTGCAACCCATAAGGAAAACAAGTTAATGGTTCTGATTGTTTCACTTGGAAACAAAACCATCTGTTAATTTAATTGATGTTGAAGGTATTGCACACATACTGGAGGAACCCTTAAATACAGAACTGGGTATTGTGAATTTCACATCATACATTTAGCAGCTTGAGAGAGAAAACTGTCTTCAACTACTGGGATTCTGAAGGCTTCGGATAAATCTTGTTACAACAATTATTGTAATTCTCGATTTGCTGTCAAGTAATTTTTGAGATGATTGATTCCTTATGCTCAAGATGCTTGGGGCTTGACATAAGTCTAAGTGCACTTGTTAGGCATAGGAAATGTTTGTTGGATAGAGCTTGTGATCTTACAAAAGTTTGTCATCTCGCTAAACTCTTTGGTGTGCTAATAATACAAACAACTTACATCATACACTATGTAGGCATTATCAAGGCATACCCACACTTACCATCTTTAATAGTCTAAGCCAGTAGAAATCCAGGTAAATAGTTACCCATGTTAGCCAAATCCAATGTTATGGAACACCTCATAAGCATCTAATGTTGTTGAGTGGAATACATAGGATATCATCTAGTCAATCTCATCAAGGGGCTCAATTGCCAGAACTTTGCTACATCAATTCACACTGACACAACAAAGAAAGGAGGACCGGCTGGTCTTGTTCATGGTCTATTAGCATAAGATCTCTCACATGAACATAGTCACAAGGTTCGTAACATGTATGAGGAGTATCATGCTGAATGCAGCACCTGCTATAGTCAGCAGGCAGGAAAATAGCTCTTTGGTGATTTGTTTCCTTATTTATGTTTTAGGGGAAAAATCCATAAGTAGACTTGAGGTAATTAAGGCCTCTTTTCAACTTGTTTACAGTTCCTATGTTGTGTTAGACACCTGGAAAACCAAACGCCTTCCTGTACCTCCACCACTATAGCTTGCATCTCATAATTGTTCCTCTCGACATATGCATGGAAGCATTGGACAGCAGCAATGCAGTTCTAGCAAAAGAGTTTCCAGAACTCGAAAAAAAAAAGCAAAACGGGCCTAGCTGAGACAGTTTAAAGGTCTGTGTTAGTTGCTATCTTAACAGTGAAGAGTATGTGGACATTAATTAATTCTCCTCCTGCTAAAGAACCTAAATGTCTCTGATGTGCTCTTGTAGGCCCCTTCATGCAAGAGGTGAAGGAGTTAGCTCCTACATTAGGAGCTAATACCAGAAAGAATGAGCTTTCTCTCCTACCTGACCTTGAATAAGTGAGACTATATGCATAATTTTCTTTAAAAATGGCAGTTCTGTGCTTGAATGTGAAAATGGGAGTTCGCCTGTGTTGAGAATTTAGCCAGGGGAGTTATGCCAGTTAATCATATGGAGGCAAATGTGGTTGTTTGGAGAATTTAGTCAAAGAGCTTTCATTGTATTAGAAGTATTAGTTATATTAGGAAGTATTAATAGGTAAGTCTTAGTTATATTAGTAGAATAAGAGATGTTAGACATAAATGTTTAGTCCCACATTCCGTGTCTTGTATAAAGGAAGGTAGTTGTAGTCTTTTTATTTAATGAGAATCTGTAGTATTTTACTGTTTAACACACGCTATCCTGCATTGGTATCTTTAAAAGTGAAAGAAGGCACATTGGTCGCTTTAATAGTGAAACCATTACCCATTCCTCTCATGGTGTCACGGTAAGAAGGCTGCATACATAATTGATGTACCCTTGTATAGTCTGCTGACTGCTGGATACTTAATTTTTTCCTCTTTTACCTACTACCACTAGTGTTTCTATAACAAAATGCACTGTGAATAACACAGCCACTGGTATATATATAATTTTATTTATTTATTTATTTTGTGTGTGTGTGGGGTTAAATAATTGGTATGAGGTGACAGCTCATTTTACAAATGAGCTACCAAGAGATAGCCATGCGGTAAGGCCTACCTTGCTAGTCACATCAAAAGATCTCTTGGTAGCTCATGTAGCAAAATGAGCCACCACCTCATACCCATTATTTCATATGTGTGTGTGTGTATAGTATATATATATATATATATATATATATATATATATATATATATATATATATATATATATATATATATATATATATATATATATAGTAAAACTCTATAAACTTAAGTGGATAGAAGCCCTTTGTCCACCAACTTTTTATCCATCGATGTATTGAGATTTGTGCTAGCATGTGATACAAATGAAGGCACAAATCTCAAAGATAGCATTGATGTGTAGCATAAATCTCAAAGCATAATGAAAGGATAAAAAGTTTGGTGAACAAGTGCTCCTATCCACTTAAGTTTATAGGAGCTTTACTATATATATATATATAAAAGGATTGTTTATGTTATTTGTGATCCAATGAATATAGATGTCATCGAGCAGCATCTTGGCTTTTCTAAAGACTAAAAGCTATACATATTCGATGGAATCAATCACCAAAAGTTAGATTATATTGTCCTAGGCCCCAAAATCGATCAACTCTAATTTCTAAAGACTTTTATTAAACAACAGAGCAATATTTGGCTTCACTTTTTTTTATATTTAAATGTCTCATTGACTTTTTGTATTTATTATTGTTGGTTGTTTCTAATCACTATTTTCAATAAATAGATGTGTTGGAAGATGCTGGCTACTTGTTCTTCCTATTGACCTGTATTAGCTGTTGCAGGAAACGCTTCCAAGGTTATCGCCTCGTATTGGAGTTGAAGTCATCCAGAAGAAAATTGCAGCTGCATTGGAACTGTGATGGCTAGAAATTTGTGTATTTTCCAACCAAAACCTGTAACTAAGATAAAATTTATTGTTTCAAGATTAACTAGACCCTTCCATCTTAAAGAGATGCAGCTTTTTAAGATATGATTCATGCTATTTATGTAGCTTTCAAGTAGAGCATGCTTAAGTTTTTTGCATGAATAAAGAGTTTGATTAATTTAAAAAGTTAAGGTTGTTTGCTCAAGAAAAGAGACGAAGCAATAACAAGACCCCTTTTTCTTTTTTTTTTTCTTTTTTCTTTTTTCCCCTCTTTTCATGGAAGGGAAATGGAGGGCCCATTTTCATTCCAATTTTGTTCTTTATGTTTCAGAGAAGATAACACTAACTAGAATACAATATCTAAAGTATTTTCCACCTACAAGAAAGAAACAAAAGTGTGAGATCCTTTTATCGAATTTTGCTCGACGAGTTATCAAAGACCCCTTTCTAGTAATACAAGACTATTTGTAGCGTTTGTACTTTAGATATCATTGCTCTTCAATTAATTCCGTCTTCTTTATCTGAAGACCCTGTTTAATGTAGTTCAGCTTGATCCTGAAGGTTTAACCATTGATAAACCGGGTGTGGGATTTGGATCCTTAAGAGATGGATACCTTGATGAATAAGGAGATCATCTTAGGGCTTGTTGCCTCTCCAATAAGTTATTAAATGTGATTTTGAAAACTTAAACCTGAATTCGGCTTTATTGCTTGTAGGATTCTGGTAAGGCTAGGGCCTTGTTGCCCGATAAAAATACTATCAGAACTATTCCTATAAAAATGGGTTAGTTCACTCCATTGACAAAATACTCACAAAATCGAAACTAGCCTCTCGTGCCCCTGGATGATATAGATCATCTTCTCTGATGGAGGTGTTCTGATAGAATTTTTTGCCACCCATCCTAAATGGAGGATTTTGTGTTTTTCCAAATACAGTTCTTAACTCATAAAGCCAACGGCCTAATGTATAAGGCAAATAATGCAATATTTAAATAATTCTTGTATACATTTAAAGCTAATAAATGTGCTTTGATCTTCTTCATCTTTTCTTGATAATGAGTTAAGGTTATGTACATCAACTATTTTATTGTTTATATAAATTTGAGGGTAAATTCACTACAAAAAAAAAGAACTTCAAAAATCACAAATAACTAGCAATGACTTTCAAAATCACACTAAACACTTAATAACTTTTGGATGTTGGCCCCACCTCCGAGCTTGAAACACTGGTGAAAGAGGAAGAAGGGAAGCAACAATCCGACATCGACTCTGTAAGAAGCTTGGGCGATCACCTTGATCAGATGAGTCTCGCCCCGCTTCCTCCGGGCAATTGCAGAAAACCCCCAAGTTTCTACATTCTGCAGCTAACCCCATAAATTAGAACAAAAAACAAACGTAAAAAATTATTTTGAAGGACAATTTCAGCAAAAGAAAAAATAAAAATCAATTAGAGTTCAGGACCCCAACTTAGGCGTGAGCAAGAGGAATACGAATGACTAAAAATAAGAGATTTCTGTTTTTAGGGTTGAAAATATAAAAAGGTCATAGAGGGGTGTTTTATAATTTAAGGGCTATTTTGGTCTTTTTAAGTCGCGTAGGTTGCACGTGCCATGTCAAATATAACATTGTTATCTTTGCGGGTTTTCTGCAAAAATTATTGGGGGTTTAGAGTAATTTTTGAAAGTTCTTGAGGGTTTTAGTGTGATTGGGTTACTGCAAAATACTAAAAGTTCGCGGGGATTTAGCGTAACTTACCCCAAATTTTTCCATAACTAAACCACCACTCCTTCCGAACTACATACCAAAAATATGAATTTATTTTATTGTTTGAAAAAGAGTACTCCAGTTAGCATTATTTTAAAAACATTGCTCCTAGGGATGTCAGCATGGAACCTTCATAAATTCAAAAATATACATAAGCTACATATTTGTTGCTTTCCATTATCCCATAGTTTTATTATTTTTCAATTTGTTTCTACTCTATAGTTTTATTATTTTTCAATTTGTTTCTACTCTTTAGTTTTATTATTTTTCAATTTGTTTCTACTCTCATCTCATGGCACCGACACATTGGGCCTCGTTTCCACAGACCACACATTACGGCCCATGAAACTGTGTACGAAGTACGAACCAAACATGCCGTCAAAGTCCTGAAGTAAACGATAAGTTCTTCGTCCGTCATCCGAAGAACAGTGTAAACAGTCTCTTCAGCTGCATTCAGTTTCATTAGAAGCATTTGAATGAAGACAAGCAATCACAGAGACAACACACAGTAAAAAAAAGCTCACTTCACTTGTAATAGACGAGACAAATAAACTAAGACAAGAGTAATCACAGAGAGAATACGCAGTAAAAAAAGCTGACTTCACTTGTAATAGACAAGACAAATAAACTATGACAAGAGTTATCGATGATAACAATATGTTTACCCAGGATAAATAATATGGAGGATGATAAAATTATTCTATTGATTTTTCTTTTTTACTTAACTTCTTTCAACTTACAAACCACACAGATATATATACCACTACAATGACTCTTAGACTTCCTAACAAAGACTCTTGAACTTCCCAACAACATTCATGCATCTAACATATTCATGCATTTGACTCCTTAAATAACTAAATGATCTTTTCAATTCTCAATGTAATTAATCAAGTTTACTTTCAACATTCTCCCTTAAACTTGATCCTTCAATCATGCCTAGCTTGCCTCGCAATAAAGTAAACACATCATGCTTCAATAGCTTAGTAAATATGTTAGCCACCTGATCTTGCGATTTCACAAACTCAAGCTCAACTTCCTTGTTCTTTACTTAATCGCGGATAAAATGATATCGAGTATCGATATGTTTGCTCCTTTCATGAAACGTTGGATTTTTCGAAAGTGCAATAGCTGACTTGTTATCAACACAAATTTTGGCTGGTTTTTCTTGTCTGAACTGAAGATCTTTGAGCAAATTTCTCAACCAAAGTGCATGAGTGACACCCGATGATGCAGCAGCATATTCGGCTTCACAAGTTGAAAGAGTGACAATTGGCTGCTTATTTGAAGACCAAGTAAAAGCAGTGTCGCCGATAAAGAAAGCGTAACCAGTTGTACTCTTTCGGTCATCAACATCTCCAGCCCAGTCGCCATCAGTGTATGCAACAAGTTCAAAGTTGTTAGAACTTGAATAAAACAAACCAAAATCTATTGTACCTTTGATGTACCGGAGAATCCTCTTTGCTGCCAACAAGTGTGAAGACTTCGGATCTTCCATGTATCTGCTCACGAGCCCAACACCATAGAGAATATTGGGCCTTGTGCAGGTTAGGTAGCTAAG
>CM022709.1:27783204-28225839 GCA_012295165.1 Asparagus setaceus | reverse complement strand
CGGAGAGATGGGCCCTCTGAATTTAGATTTTTCTGAAGAGTTGAGACCCTGACAATAAATGCAATATTGACAATATCAATTCTCGCCAAAAATATTAAACACCTTGATCATAACCAATATAGAGTTACTCAGCATTTGAAAAAGAATAATGAAATATTGGCAACAGAACTTGACTATATATATATATATATATATATAAAGTTCGATTATAATCATTAACTTTTCATGTCATATTTATAATCCACAAATCAACAGCTGCATCACTGAAACATGTCTACCTTCGCATGGTAGCACATGCAAAATGAAAGAAGAGCATAAATTATGTGACTAAAATTGCAAGATACATACCATTCACAAAGGATATACCAAGAAAATCCATAATCAAACAAGTTTGTGAAAACAATGTCTATCCCCTCCGAGTCCAAAGATACCATATCAAAGCCCTTTTCCAAATGGAATACTAGTGTGACGAAATGCACACCAACCATAGAAAATACTAGGGTCCTACAAAGCATTAACCTACTTAATCCGCCAAAAACTAATCCTGTTGGTATATCTTCATATCGCCCTTCATTCAACACACTGGAAATCTTAATGGCATGTTCCACAGAAAGTGATGGGAAAACTTGTTAATGGGTAATACACTGCACGCATGCTCAACAATTAAGAAAAACAGGATGATTTTGAATAATTAAAAAGAAAGGTAAAGGGCTCAAAGATACTGAGGACATAATTCAAATTTGTCAGAAGCTTGTTTTTCCTCATTTTTAGGTGTGGGGTGCAGATGGGTGGTTCAGTTTAGAGAAATATAGGAAGAGGAAAGAAATAAGACTCATTACCTAAGTAATTGAGAAGTTTAATTGTTCTAGAAAGTGAAGAATTTTTATTCAAAGAACGAAGCAATTACTTCATTCTATGAACCACCAACTCCATAGAGGTTAGCACAAGGTCAAAGAAAAAAAGTAATACAGTATTTGGTGATCGTTCTCAGAAGCTATTCCTCAGAGTTAATACGTGTCTGCATGCATTAATGCTTCAGTTTATTTTATTTAGAACACATGTCTGGGCAGATGTAGGCATGAAAAGAAAGATACAAAAACTAACATTAAACTATGCACCAAATATTATTATAACATCAAGAGTGCTAAACTGCTACTCCATTAATTAAGAAATAAGTATCCAAACAAGATCCAACCGAACACATATCCTGCTATATAAACGTATTTAACAGTATATTTAGAATATGTAATAATAAGTTTCCTAGTTTCATAAATACAGCCTTCTATCCAAATTTGGTAATGTAAA
Organism: Asparagus setaceus; assembly: GCA_012295165.1. Lineage (NCBI taxonomy): Eukaryota > Viridiplantae > Streptophyta > Magnoliopsida > Asparagales > Asparagaceae > Asparagus > Asparagus setaceus. Next base: position 28,224,534 of record CM022709.1, on the reverse strand, counting down.
GAAGTTGAGATATTTCACTTCACTAATGTTAAACATGTATTCACTTCACTGTCTGTAATTCATGCCACATGTACAACATTAATAATTGCGTGTGTCATGCCTATGAGCTGAAGATCTTCAAATTAAACAACTCAATGGCAAAATATGCACTTAGTATTGTACTAGAATATAACAAAAGATATGACGAAAAAGATGTGCAAGTGTGTAACATTCAATCTTGCTAAAAACTTGGATAAATTTACCATATGATATCATTACTTGCATCAATAGACGCTATAAAATAAGCCTAAGGTCCATGGGTTGATACTTGCAGTGTTTAGCTACATACAAGAATCAACTTATGAAGTGCCTAACTGTCAAAAAGATCAAATCTTTTGGTTCCTTCAATGCATTGCACAAGTTCAGACACAAATGCTACGCACCCTCGGTGCATATCCAAGTTAACTAATGCGCAAATCAATCTTTGCGGCCCACTGAGGTAGAACTAATACCAGCCTATGGAAATTGGCAGCCTATAGAAGGTGGGAAATAGAAGGAAGATAAAGGGCTAAAAGTGTAAAAAGATGTGCGGAACTATGGATATATATACTTATATATGGTGAGAAACTAAATTTATATCATAGTAGAATAAACATAAAAGGCAACTTTCATAAAATAAAGATGGTCACAGCTTAAATGTTCTCATAGAAAATGGTTGGATATCCTCTCTATCCTACTATGGCATTCGCTAGTGCTTTTTAAAGCCTTAACCTTTTGGACGTGTGTGCGCGCTATAAAAGTTGGAATAGAAAACTGGGTGCAACCTTAAATTTCATCCTTATAAATTTATATTTTAGTTACTTTACCCTAATATGTTGAGTATAAAAACAAGAGGTGAAGGACACAGCATGCAAGCTGAACAGGAGAACAAAAATTGTATGTATCATAAGCATGTGCATGACATGCAAAAGTGGTATCTCCTGTACTAGGAAGAAACATGGCAACAAGCACTAATGCAAAATATACTCTAAAAATCTTTATAAGAAATACAGTTACAAGTAATTAGCACTATTCTGTAACATTGAATAACTATATATAGGAACTATCTCTTGGCATTCATTTTCATCTTCCCCGAGTAGTGTTTAATGCACCTCATTTCACATACTTATATATATGCGTGTATCAAATTTAACGTATTCTCACCAAGCCTTTACTAATCGAGGACTTCTACTATATCAAGTTATCAACCCCTAATAAATAATAATTATAAGGTAATTTGGTGTCCCATTATGCTGCCATATCCAAGGAGGACCAAGAAGTTGAACCACTAAAAAGTTAAAATGACAATCTTTCTTTAGAAAAATCAAAAATCTTATATGAATTCCAGTCAATTACTTATTAATTACAATGGAACAAGTAATATACCGTTTTTGGCACTGTCATTTATGATAAAGTTAAGATGTTTCTATAAATTAAACGAAATAGAGGCCGACGAAGGGAAGACCAAAAAGTTAAGAACTTCAATACATGTTATCCATTATAAGATGAGAAAATGAAACCAAAATGAGATTTCATAGAAGGTTCTCATCATAGTGAAAAAGACTTTGTTGCATGCGCGCACATACAATATGGCACAACAGAACGAATTTTAAGGAGTACACACGATACAGACAAATTAATGTCCGTGTCTATCTCGTGTCCAACAGGGGTCTGACACAGCCTTCATGTTGCAAGTTTCTCTGATACTAAGATAGAAGAGAACCAAAAACATACAGATCCAGCTACCTCATACTCCTATAATGGCTGAAACGCCATTGACAAAAATACATAGTGGGTTTTGAGAAGGATGCGGAAGGGAAATTGCATGATTAGCAAATAAGAAAAGAAGAGAGAAGCCCAAACAACTACAAAAGTGCTAGAAAAAGGACACTTGTAATGCAACAGTCAATCTCCCGATAGTTTGAAGTGTATATAGGCAACACATAGCGTAGGTTGCGTCTTTTGCTTTTCTTGTTTAAAAAAATATGTAAAAATATATACAATAACTGATAAATAGTACCATGACTTCAATGTTCCACAAATTATAATAAATATTCCAAATAATAATACAAGTTGTGCGAAGTTACTTGTCAGGGATGATAACAGTACTGTTGCTAAGGAGTAGAGGTAAGATAGTGCTGGAAAGGAACTTGAGAGACGGTGAGTAGAGGAAGGGGAGTCAGCATCCTTGCCAGAGTCAATTATGGCACCATAATCTAAGGAGAAAGATAAATGGGAGTCGGGGTGGAAGAGGAGCTCAATAGAGGAGGGATAAGGGGTAGGGAGACAGCGTCAGTAACAATGTCATTGAGTGAGAAAGGAGAGTCAATGGTGGAAGAGGAGCTCGATATGGGGGGAGTAAAGGAAGGGGAGACGACATCATTGTCACCGTCATCAGGGGAAAAGAGGATGGTTAGGGAATAGGATTAGGAGAGAGAAATTAAGGATTAGGACTAGGAGTTAGAAGGGGAATGCCGAATTTATAAACAAAATTCACACGTGAGTGACGCGGGCCTCCTTACACCTCGAAGACACATATATAGCCCACACTATTTTGACAAAAGAAAACCTATAGCTCGTTTAAAGTATTTTAAGGTAAGTAGCAAAGATGGACGGTTATGCTATGTAACGCGAAATAATGTGTTGCACAGCGTATTTGTTCAACGCTAATTAAAATTTTCATGTTCAAAGAGCTTCACATCATTCTAGGGGGAATTTTTTGTCCAAACTCTATTAAAGCTTTAATAGAGTAAAACGAGTGCACATGCCCTCATGACAGAGGAAAGTAGCATCATGCCAACAAGTGCACTTAGACTGTAGAAATTGTCTCACCTATAGACTCCTTTCCAAGTAGTTATGTCAATGAAAAGCACTTCAGTGGACCGAGCAAGTTACAAGAGGCACCTTGACGTACCAAGCAAGTTTCAAATTAGTTAGCTCAGTGGATTCCAAAACCTTCAACGGGACTGAAATCTCTCTATGTATCCATAACTCATTGAAGAAGTTGCAATCGCCATGATGATGTAGTTTTTCACCTGGTTAGGTTTTGTAGTTTTCTTCTTTGGAGACGTATCTCCCAAATAAATGTAAACTTTTCCTTGTGCATTATTACCCTAAATTCCTCCCAGCTTATCGATTCTTATTTCCCGTAGACTGCAGGAGATATTGTAGATTTCAACAGCAAACACAAAGAAAAGGGAAACAAATAATGAAGTCCCTTTTATTTATCCACGTATATTTGCACACACCTCACATGCTCTTCTTGTTGTATTAAGTCCAACACTAAAAGAAAACCATTTAGGAAGAGGATCTTCTAAAAACATTTATTTAAATGTTTTTTTTATGCATAAAAAAGAAAGCAAATATGGATATCTTGTGTCCTCAAGAAGAAAAGTTTATATAGGGACATAGTTTGAGCAATTAAATGTATCTTTCCTAAACAAAGATCATTTGCTTCATATTGTGATTTATAGCATTCAAAATTTAGGATTACTTGACTACAATATTGCACGCACATCGGGGCCGCTCCTAGTTCAGATTTTGCATCCAATTTACGCCGAGATGTCGCATAATCTAGGCATATAAACTATACACGCACATAACCGATAAATGTTCTCAAATGTGGATTAAGTGGCCACTTCAATGTTCTAAAATGCGGATTAAGCGGCCGTTTATGCATAAGCAAATTGGAAATGCTCCTATTAGGGAGAAAACGCTCCATTATGCGGTCACCCACATAATCGGGCGCATTTTTAATAAGCGTCTGCATTTTTTTTTATGCTGCCACTTTCTTTAAATGCTTTCCAGGTTGAACCCGTTTAACCCAAACTCGTCCCAACTAATAATGTAAATAAAAACCCTCCTAAAGTGCCACTACACCTCTCTCTATTCTCTCTCTTGCTCAAAACCACTGGCTGCGACAAATATCTACGGCCTTCGTCAACGCTTGCTCAATTTCAAGCCGCTCATGAAAACTCACTGCAAGATTGTACAACCTCCAATGCTCTCCGACAAAATCTTGAAGCTCTCCAACTCCCCTCGAAGCTCTCCAGCGAAATAGATTAGTCGAAGCTTCTAAGTATATTTTCTATTTTTCATGAATTTTATATATTTTAACATATGAATATATGCTAAAAATTCAAAAACACATTATTCCCATAATCCTACTAATCGGCATTCGGCACATAATCTGATTAATCATTAAGCGCTCCCGAACTGCATGGATAATAAAACCGTGTTTTGAACATTGTAACCGATTACATGGTGTGTACACAAGCGCGTAATTAAAAGGGCCTAGACCCCTTTTTTATCCAACCCACAACTTGAAAACTCCAACACCCCCACCTCAAATCACAGCCAGAACTCCCACCTATTATCCCCATCCGTTCGCCTACCAAATGTCCATGTCCCTCTCTCTTAATCCTTATGATTGACCACCATGATCGACAAAACGAAGTCATAACTCTCTCCCTCTCTTGATCCCTTCACTCATTTGTGCTGATTGATGAAGCAATGATGATGATCAAATACTGACAAAGCGATTGAAATTATAATTATTTTTAGAGTTGTTCCACTGGTACATAGGCATATTCATAATACTTGATCAATGTTCAATTGCTCATAAACACCATCTTATGCAGTACGACTTGGCTCATTTTATTTTTTTTTTATTTTTTTTTTGTGGTCATTATATTTTCTTTTTCCTTTTTGGATACATATATTAAAAAATAAAATCTGCAATAATTCTGTGTAATCCATTTAATCGGCGCAATGATCGTCCATTGTGTGCTTACGGACCGAACATGTAGAGAAACCGTGTTTTAGAATATTGCTCGAGTTTCCACCGAGTTGTTCTTATCTATTATTTTACTTAATGTTTGCATGTATTGAAACCCGTTACTCCACACTCAAACTATGGTAGTTCAGAGGGAAAAGTACATGTTTTTTTTTGGTCGCCTCCACAACCCTAAAATCTGGATAAGCCCATATATTATTTGGCAAGCTCTTAATCTTCCTCCATCTCTTAATAATATTGCAATAAAGCTCACTGGTTGTATCAAGGATGTCACCATTTTTTAGCAACTTTGTACCCCTCTTTCACCAAAACTAACCATAAATGTCTGATACCTTCTGGCATCTTTCAGATTTTGGTTTCAAATGCATTATAGACAGTGAAATATTAACTGTTTTACTAAAATTAGGCTATCAATACCAACAGATAGCACAAACCATAAAGTAGATTTTGAACTGTTTTTTAATGCTTCGAATTGAATGCCTCATGCATGCACATTAAATCAAAAAAGCTTTTTTAACTTTCTCACAAGCATATAACAATGAGCTACCGAGCAACAGAAAAGCCTAAGGGCAAACACTAGATTGGTGGTTGAATGCAAAAAAGACAATAGGAAAGCTGATATCGGCTTAATCAGAGATATCATCAAATTCTGGGATGCTTCTATACGGACTTCATTTTATTGGCAACTGGCAGGACTAAGCATCTCAAAAGAACAGACGGTTTATAAAATGTTTTTAAGGACACAAGAGATCGCCAAGCATTCAAATATTATTCATGACATTTAATAACCATTTATATACAATCCAGTAGTATAGTTGTATGTTTTCTGGATATAACTGGTTACCTAGCAACAGCATATATCAATTGTTAATGCACTTAAGGTCATACCATAATAGAGCATTTAATTAAAGTAATTAAGAAACTATTATTGAACAAATAGACTAATGTTGTAGAGTCAATCTCGAAGAATCTTTTGTTAGTAATTGTTTCCATCTCAATCCTATCATCAGATTCATTTCCATTTCGTGTGCATTCCCCAATTTCTTCTATGCAAAGAATTTATTTCCCAACTGATTTTATTACCACCAATTTCAGTCAATAAAAATGTTGAGGCCTTTGGGCATACTGCCTAGAACATTGATCACCTAGGCAAACACCTATTGCCACTCTATCTGTTAACTGAAAAAGAGTTAATAGAACAAAGAAAAAAGGAACAAAGGGATGAAAAGACGGGAAAGAAACTGAAGTAGAAAAGGTGCATACAGCTGTTGTTGTTAAGTTTTTCCACAATATTCTCAAGGGAAACCTCATAACCTCTTGAATTATTGTCTTTTAGTTCTCAGACACCAGAGCACCTCTCTTTCATGGCTAAGGAAGTTGCTCAGAAAAAACTAATCGCCATAGAGGTAGTTCAAAATAAAAGAAGGTAAAGGATGATATTACGAGGTAACACGGAAGAAAATCCTTGAAATGGAAAGATGGAGGAGCAAGAAACAAGCCCCTTGACTTCATCAAGGAAAGACTAACTCATTCTCAAGAGGTAGAAAAGGAAAGAGTAGCAATCCCAATCTATTGAGACGACAATGAGATCAATTAAATAGAAAACAATTGAGTTTAAGCAAATAAAAGGATGATGAATAGGGAAACAGAAAAACAAGTACCTTTTAGAAAAATCATAGCAATCAAGTATAGAAGGAACAGTATATGAATATGAGTTAAATGAAATACTACATACAATAGGATGATATCTATTTGCCAAAGCATTAACAAACATATAATTCTTCCATTTCAAGTTGATTTCGAGAAAAGAAAAAAAATCTATGAGCCAAGCATCTGAATAGCTGAAGAATCTGGAATCCTCCAATCACGACCTTGAGGTTTCTATTGTGAGCACTGAGCAGAAATCTAAAATTTTCATGACTGCCTATTTTACACACATTCTGGAGCCTATTTTCACTATATATTATCTAAACCAAACAATAAACAAAGAGCCCGATGCTTTAGTGTTGTAACTTCCAACCTATGATAACCCTCCTCCCTTCAAAGAAAATCTAACTTTTCATAATAAACCATCCAAATGCATACTACAACTAATATCAGTCATTTGACCAAGAACTCAGTTGAAGGACAGATCATATTGCTCTTAGTAATAAAGTCATTGATGATAATTAACAGAGAAGTATAATGAATAATAAAATGTTCTACAATCCCAGAATCACGTTGTTAGATTCTTAATAAACAAACCATAAGCATTCTTGATGAAGAATTCAATTATGACAAGCTAGAAAAAACCAATTATTCACAATGACGAAAAAAAATATTCACTATAAAATACAACCAAAAAGCTACATGTAGGCTGAATATAGCAATTATCAAGAAAAAAGTAAAGAAAAGTTAAGGAACCTACAGAAGTCTTAGGCATTGAAGATGTCACAGGTATAAGTTGCTTGCTTTGCCTAATGGCCAACTCATCAGCCCGAGAGGTACCGCTTGGCGACTGCAATGACAGAAGATAGTAAGAAAAATGTTCTAAATGTAAATACCATGCAAACGAAAACATTATCAAATAAAGGACACATAGATTAAGGAAACAACCTGGGGAGCAATCTGAGCTCTGAATGATGCATTAATCAATGCTTCTGCCATGTTCAATCCAGCTGAATTGCTCCTCGATAAGGACAATGGACTCACAGGAGAAGCCAATGTACTATCTCCAACTTCAGAAGGCACTTCTGCCAAAGGCGAAGTCCATCTATCACCCCCAACTGTGACCAAATTAGGTATCGGCACACTCTGAACGGCAGTTGAGACTCTCCCAGACTCCAAAACACTCTTTTTTTCTATAGAAGCAAGCGCAGGAAACTCTCTCTTAAAGGAAGAACCCCTTTTAATGCCACCATTACTCACATTACCCCTAGCAAAGGCACCACTTTTAGACTCACTCTCAAGCTTTTTAGGCCAAATCTCTCCAGCACTGATGCTTCTCCATGGCCAATCTGTATCAGTCCTACTCCCTATAATGGAATCTCGATTGCCACGATAATCACGAGAACTTTCTCTATCTCTATCTCTATCTCTATCACGGGTATCGGGATTCTTCTTCCTATCTCTCCTCCCAAAATTACTATAAGCCTGTGCACCTGAACTACTTCTAATCGAGCTTTGTTTAGACTCTTGCTCACAGGGAATCAAAGGAAGTCTTTTCCTTCCAGAAAACCCAACACCATTGTCATCTACAGCAACCAAAACAACTTCATCTTAAAATCACACAGATGGGCAACTGAAAAAACACACAAAATTAAATGCACAGGCAACAAGATTGCAATTACCCGAATCGTTATTCGAAGCTTTACCCCCTTTTGCTGCTCTGTACCACTCAGGCACCAGCGCCGGCTCCACGCTCCCCATCACAGACACATATTTTCAACATGCATGCACTCAAATTGAGAATCTGCCAATTGGGTATCAATCAAATTCAAATGGGTTTTCTCAGAATCAACAGATTATGGGTAATCTCTCAAAATCACAACAAATTAAAAACAAAGCTTACCTTAATAGGGAGAAATCTCAATTGGGTCTTTTCAATTTGCGAAGAAAAGCTAATCCCTCGGTTCTCTTCTCTCTCTCCAATTGGGTTTTGTGTTGGGTTCTCGAAATTGACGAAGACAGATGGAACAGAAATCTTTGTTGTTTTCTCTCTCTCTCTCTCTCTCTCTCTCTCTCTCTCTCTCTCAATGGAATCAGAAACCGAAGAGCGCAAAAGAAACAGAGGACGGTTTTAAATCAGAAAACCAATGCTGTAGGTTTTTTTTAATTTTTGTTTTGTGTCTCTCCCTCTCTCTCTCTCTCTCTCTGTCTCGCTAAGAAACGGCTGCTGTGTTCTGAGCAAAAACCCTATTATGATGCTGCTTGCGTAAACAAGTGATTTCGTCTGGGGGACTCCCCCGAGTTCTTTGGCTGCCAAAAGACTAAAAACGCTGGCTTTGGATGGATGCGATGCAAACGCAATGCAACGCCATTTTAGATGAGTTGGACTTGGACCCCAAATGCCGAATCACGAAGGATTCTTCAAATATATGTATACCATTTTTGGGCCTCAATTTATTTACACTGATAGCTTTCCTTATTTTCGCTTATGGATTCTGGGCCAAGATCCATAATCCACTCCACGTTACTCAGTTTGATTCTACTGGGCTGGTAACGGATACCGATAAGAGATACTATATTTGATAGAATATGTTTTTGAATCTTTAGGATGTATATGTAATAAAATATCCGAACCTATATCTGAATTTGCAACGCGATCAATTGGTTGAAGTATTTTGATTTTAGATTAGTGGATCTGAGACCCATTTTGGTTATCTATAGGATTTTAGCTATGTAGATTGCACGAGACATTGGTGAACTTAGATTTGAAAATTTCTGGTTTATTTAATTTTATTAGTATTATTATTATTATAGATATACTTAGTCCTGTTTGCATGCTTTATATCCAATCCATACCTTATCCATTTTACAACCCCAGTGCTAAAAATTAATGTAGGTCCAAGAATAAATAGCATCAAATGCATTAGGCTGACTTTCTTTTGCAATAGCATGGTCCAATAGTCACAAAATAAATCAGCAATTAATAACTTCTGGAATATTACAATTTCATTTTGGCCCTAAATTTACATGGATATCTTGCCTTGTATTTATTCTCTTAATATGGGTTGGGCCAGGATTCATAATCCGTTATGCTTAGTTTGATCTGGGTTTGCAGCTGCGGGTCTTCTAATTTGCGGGCTTTTGTCCATGGGGAAACAGCCGTTGCTTAACCCTCCCAAACCTTAGCCTCACTTACTAAAAAATATTAAAAAAAACATAATTTTTGAATAATTAGCAATATAATCTTCCTAATTCCTCTCCTCTTAAAATAAGCTATCCAAACTCACGATTGCATCCATTCCCTTCAGTAAGGACAACACGGTTGCTCTAAAGAAGTAACACTTAGAATTGTCCTCTCACATTCTGGCAATTTCATTATCTAGTCATTACTAGAGAGAGAGAGAGAGAGAGAGAGAGAGAGAGAGAGAGAGAGAGAGAGAGAGAGAGAGAGAGAGAGAGAGAGAGAGAGAGAGAGAGAGAGAGAGAGAGAGAGAGAGAGAGAGAGAGAGAGAGAGAGAGAGAGAGAGAGAGAGAGAGAGAGAGAGAGAGAGAGAGAGAGAGAGAGAGAGAGAGAGAGAGAGAGAGAGAGAGAGAGAGAGAGAGAGAGAGAGAGAGAGAGAGAGAGAGAGAGAGAGAGAGAGAGAGAGAGAGAGAGAGAGAGAGAGAGAGAGAGAGAGAGAGAGAGAGAGAGAGAGAGAGAGAGAGAGAGAGAGAGAGAGAGAGAGAGAGAGAGAGAGAGAGAGAGAGAGAGAGAGAGAGAGAGAGAGAGAGAGAGAGAGAGAGAGAGAGAGAGAGAGAGAGAGAGAGAGAGAGAGAGAGAGAGAGAGAGAGAGAGAGAGAGAGAGAGAGAGAGAGAGAGAGAGAGAGAGAGAGAGAGAGAGAGAGAGAGAGAGAGAGAGAGAGAGAGAGAGAGAGAGAGAGAGAGAGAGAGAGAGAGAGAGAGAGAGAGAGAGAGAGAGAGAGAGAGAGAGAGAGAGAGAGAGAGAGAGAGAGAGAGAGAGAGAGAGAGAGAGAGAGAGAGAGAGAGAGAGAGAGAGAGAGAGAGAGAGAGAGAGAGAGAGAGAGAGAGAGAGAGAGAGAGAGAGAGAGAGAGAGAGAGAGAGAGAGAGAGAGAGAGAGAGAGAGAGAGAGAGAGAGAGAGAGAGAGAGAGAGAGAGAGAGAGAGAGAGAGAGAGAGAGAGAGAGAGAGAGAGAGAGAGAGAGAGAGAGAGAGAGAGAGAGAGAGAGAGAGAGAGAGAGAGAGAGAGAGAGAGAGAGAGAGAGAGAGAGAGAGAGAGAGAGAGAGAGAGAGAGAGAGAGAGAGAGAGAGAGAGAGAGAGAGAGAGAGAGAGAGAGAGAGAGAGAGAGAGAGAGAGAGAGAGAGAGAGAGAGAGAGAGAGAGAGAGAGAGAGAGAGAGAGAGAGAGAGAGAGAGAGAGAGAGAGAGAGAGAGAGAGAGAGAGAGAGAGAGAGAGAGAGAGAGAGAGAGAGAGAGAGAGAGAGAGAGAGAGAGAGAGAGAGAGAGAGAGAGAGAGAGAGAGAGAGAGAGAGAGAGAGAGAGAGAGAGAGAGAGAGAGAGAGAGAGAGAGAGAGAGAGAGAGAGAGAGAGAGAGAGAGAGAGAGAGAGAGAGAGAGAGAGAGAGAGAGAGAGAGAGAGAGAGAGAGAGAGAGAGAGAGAGAGAGAGAGAGAGAGAGAGAGAGAGAGAGAGAGAGAGAGAGAGAGAGAGAGAGAGAGAGAGAGAGAGAGAGAGAGAGAGAGAGAGAGAGAGAGAGAGAGAGAGAGAGAGAGAGAGAGAGAGAGAGAGAGAGAGAGAGAGAGAGAGAGAGAGAGAGAGAGAGAGAGAGAGAGAGAGAGAGAGAGAGAGAGAGAGAGAGAGAGAGAGAGAGAGAGAGAGAGAGAGAGAGAGAGAGAGAGAGAGAGAGAGAGAGAGAGAGAGAGAGAGAGAGAGAGAGAGAGAGAGAGAGAGAGAGAGAGAGAGAGAGAGAGAGAGAGAGAGAGAGAGAGAGAGAGAGAGAGAGAGAGAGAGAGAGAGAGAGAGAGAGAGAGAGAGAGAGAGAGAGAGAGAGAGAGAGAGAGAGAGAGAGAGAGAGAGAGAGAGAGAGAGAGAGAGAGAGAGAGAGAGAGAGAGAGAGAGAGAGAGAGAGAGAGAGAGAGAGAGAGAGAGAGAGAGGCTTGAGATCGAGATCGAGATCACGATCGAGATCTGAGAGTGAAAGTGTAGAGAAGTGTGAGAGAGTGAATTGGGCTGGGATGGACAGGGATAGAAACGATGAGAATGTGGTGAATTGGGCCGGAATGTAGTTAATAGGCTAACTTTTATATATAAAAAGGGAAAAACCCATGGGCACACAAATTCATGTGGATGGATCTATATTCAAAGGAGAAGCAGTATTAGTGTGACAACTATCATAAAAATGATTTAAGCATTTAGTTTAAAAAATATATTGTACAGCTAACAACTTAGTATTAGCATTTCGGTTTTGAATTTTGAACATGGGCAAAAACTAGCCGTTGGAGTCCTTGAAATATTCGGTTTTGATTTTTGCCAAATGGGTAAGATTACCTCAACTTTTACTTGTTCATATTTTGGTCCAAGTGAGTGGTAAGTTTATCATGGTGTTCTCATCCATTTATCGGAGGGAGGAGTGGAGGGAGGAGACGGAGGAGCGGAGGGTGGAGAGGAGGGAGTGGGAGTGGCGGAGGTGGGAGAGGTGGGAGAGGAGGGAGTGGCCGAGGTGGGAGAGGAGGGAGGAGTGGCCGAGGTGGGAGAGGTGGGAGAGGAGGGAGGAGTGGCCGAGGTGGGAGAGGAGGGAGGGAGGAGACTGAGGAGCCGGAGGGTGGAGAGGAGGGAGGGAGGAGACGGAGGAGCGGAGGGTGGAGAGGAGGGAGTGGGAGTGGCGGAGGTGGGAGAGGTGGGAGAGGTGGGAGAGGTGGGAGAGGTGGGAGAGGTGGGAGAGGAGGGAGGGAGGAGACGGAGGAGCGGAGGGTGGAGAGGGAGGGGCCATGAGTGAGAGAGAGAGAGAGAGAGAGAGAGAGAGAGAGAGGCTTGAGATCGAGATCGAGATCACGATCAAGATCTGAGAGAGAAAGTGTAGAGAAGTGTGAGAGAGTGAATTGGGCTGGGATGGACAGGGATAGAAACGATGAGAATGTGGTGAATTGGGCCGGAATGTAGTTAATAGGCTAACTTTTATATATAAAAAGGGAAAAACCCATGGGCACACAAATTCATGTGGATGGATCTATATTCAAAGGAGAAGCAGTATTAGTGTGACAACTATCATAAAAATGATTTAAGCATTTAGTTTAAAAAATATATTGTACAGCTAACAACTTAGTATTAGCATTTCGGTTTTGAATTTTGAACATGGGCAAAAACTAGCCGTTGGAGTCCTTGAAATATTCGGTTTTGATTTTTGCCAAATGGGTAAGATTACCTCAACTTTTTACTTGTTCATATTTTGGTCCAAGTGAGTGGTAAGTTTATCATGGTGTTCTCATCCATTTATCCCAAAACTTGTTCATTCCAAACCAAACAAAAAAATAGGAATTGGAGGAGTTCTATAAAGTTGGATTCCATATTTTCATGTTATGAAACAAACATAAAAAGGTGAAAAAATGGGATTCCTAAAAATTCTATGACATCAAAAAATTATCCTACAAATTTTTATAGATTAGGTAGGAATCCATAAAATAAATGGGATTCCTAATCCTATTCCTAACCACCAGTGAACCAAACATGCCCTAATCTTCTGACTATTACATATATCTAGGAATTTATAAGAAGTTTTAATCACAGTTATGGATTAATAAGAGTAATTACTTCAGCAGGAGGCAAGGATTTACCAGCATAATAAAAGGAAATTAGACGGAATGGGTAACAGTTTCTTTGTTGGGCCTTGGGCATAGACCAGGCCATGGGGTTAGGACTAGATTAGTACCCATATGAAAGCAGTAAAAGGCGATGTTTAACAATTCTAGATTATAATCCATTTATAGATTATAACTCAAGTAAATTAAAGTTTTAAATGTTTGGTTAAAAAGGTAGTTTATAATCCATGCGCATTTAATAAAATGACAGAAAGAACCTTTAAAATGGGCTAAATGACCATATTGATATTTCCATTTTTTTCACTTGCCATTATCGAATTAATATCAACTTTCAATGTCAATTTAGTATTATCTCATATAGGAAAAATAACCAAATTGGTAAATTAACCCTTTAGAACGAGGGGAGGGAGAAGAGGAAAGAAAGAGATATATAAAATGATGGGCATTTTGATCTTCCACTTGGTCAAACATGTGGGTTATAATTCACTCATTCTTAGATTATTTATTGGTGTATTATAAATCAAAATAATCCACTCAAAATATGGTTACCAAACATGTTAAAGTAGATTGATTATACTCCACTTTGACCAAGTTGGCAAACATGCTCTATACGTATAAGAGCAATCTCGTGTCATGACTCATGTATAAGAATTCTTATGCCAACAGCTCAACCTCTACGAGAGATCAATAAGGAGACACTCAAGTATGCAACAAAGAACATATCAAAATTAGGCCAGCTAGACCTTATCTCGGGTAATGCGACAGCTCATCCCTAGCCCGAGGTCGAGCAAAACTCGCTCGCCCTCCACCCTAACTCAAACATCGTGACCAGAAGTAAGCTCGTCATCCCTATGGATGAAAGAAGATAAGATTAAGTCTCTCCTCATGCGTGCTAGCAAATCTTGACTAACTCACGTGAGGGCATGAGTGCCATCATTGGGCACGCATGGCCATTATAACAATCTCGATCAATAGTTGGACTGGTGGACAATTCGATTACAAAGGAAACTTCCTAGCAACCCATCCTGACCAACCAGCTGACAACACGTGGACTTCCCTAACTTCCCGATCTACCCCTCTAAATTGGTATAAGACGAGGTATCTTCGTAAAATAAGTCTAATTTCGTTCATGCCTACTATTTTTCCACCTTTTTCTCCAAGTCACTAACTTAAACGTTGTAAGGTCATCAAGGCGATAAGTCTCGATGCCTTCTAACCATTTGTTAGTGATTTCAAGAAGAGCTCAGCCTATAAAACCGGCAACAGAGGAATCGAAGGACCCTCTACGGACAACTTCTCATCAACTGATCAGGTAGAGACCCTTCGCAGACCAGCCATAGGAACCAAATCTTTCCACATTTGATGAAAGACACAACATTCATAAAAGACACCAAGATTGATTCCCTTGTGGTTGCATTATGAGAATTGGGACTAAGGGCGTGTTTGCTTAACTAGCATGGATATAATGAGCAACAATGACCATTACATAGGTGCAATAGTAGGAATCTCATTTCACAAAGCAATAAACTAAATCAACCACAAAACTTAATCCCTTCAAACCAAAAAATCAATTGGATCCCCATTCCGAGAATTGGATCCATCCAGAGTAAGAAGAGGGAAAGCAAAGAAAAAAAGCACAAAGAAACATCAGATAGATCAGAGATGCAGATCATACACACATAACAAATTCTTAATATAAATGTCTATTAAGAGAGAGAGAAAAACAAACTCATACTAGCTTATAAAATACTCCACTGCTTCTGGCTATAGATCTAAAGTATCACCAACTAGCACCCTGATCAAACTGACACATAGTTCACTAGCTAAATAACAGAGAAGACTCTACTCAAAACTAAATTATCATTAATCAGTGATGAGGGCAGAAAGTAATGAGATAGCTCGCCCCGCTACAAGTAAGAATACTTGTAGGATCATCATACGCGTAGGAATATGCTTTGGGGCACGCAGACTTGAAGATCTTGGAGTAGGCGGTGGGCTTGCACTGCTGTGGGCTGCCGAAGCTCCCGGTGCAGCAGTACCTCGGCGATCCGAACGCCGAGCACGCGCTCTTGCACGCCACCACTCGTTTTCCTCCGTCCCTGACGGCCAGCCCCGCCGGACAAAACCTGTTCAGGTCGCTAACGCACCCGGCGTTGCCGCAGTTGCCCTTTCCTCTAAAAGGCTTCATCGACATCCCAATGTTGTACCTGTTCGATAAAAATTGTTAGGACAGAAATAATTGAAATTAAAATTATATGATGAAATAGTTCACATTGATCTATTGAATGGTGTACCAATATAAAAATTAGAAATTATATATGCTACTAAACATGATGAAAAAGGAAATCAAAATAAAGTAATCTGAAAGAGAATCGGGTGTTAGTTATATTAACAAAATGAGACAGGTTTTGGACTTTTTCCTCATTTTGAAGCAATAGGGCAGGATTTGTACAATTCACTCTAAAAGTTCACGGGGTTTTGTGAAATTACGTCGTAGTGTGAAACAATTTATTTAAAGAATTCTAGGGTATAAATAAATATGGAGATTTGAGATCTAATAAAAAAATGTAATAAATATAAAGGTCTTACATGGGGGAAAAATCACAAAAAATTTATGGCCCAAAGTTATTCCCCCAGGAAATAAGCGAAGGTTTAAAAAAATTTAAAGTTGATAACCCAAAAATAAACCAAAGTTCCACAAAATACTTAATTTCGATTTCAAAATCTTTTTTTTTTTGGGTTAAGTGTTAGCTAAACTTTGGGGTATAGTTGGCTTTAAAAAACCTTGGGGGTATAAAAAAATGAGTTAAATTTTGTGACATTTTTTGTGCCAAGAAAAAGACTTTGGGGGTGTCTTAAACTGAAAAATGGGATTTTCTCCCCCAAAAAAAGAAGAAGAAGAATGTTAAAATAGGGTTTTTTTTTTTTGGGAGGGGGTTAAGTGTTAGCTAAACTTTGCGGTATAGTTGGATTAAAAAAAAACCTTGGGGGTATCAAAGTTAAAAATGAGTTAAGTGGCATTTTTTGTGGCAAGAAAAAGAATTTGGGGGCGTCTTCAAGTTAAAAATGGGATTTTCTCCAAAAGAGAGGAGGGAAAAAAAAAAGAGAGAGAGAATGTTAAAGATGGGTTTTTTTTTAAAGGCGAAAATGGGCAAATAAAATAACGGTAGGGATACATAACATTATCTAGAGCAGGCGCAGTACCCATCAACAAGGCTGACATCGTAGAAGTCCTGCTGGTTCGGCCCCTGTCCAGCGGTGATCTCCGCCAGAGTCGCCGGCGGAGTCCCTCCAATCCCATTGCAGTACAGAGCCCCCCCGCAGTCACCAGTATCACACCGTCCCCGTCCAGAGCCATCAAACTTGCACCCCTGCCGGCCCCACACGCGACCCGACCACCCCGCAGGCAGCCGGAGAGAGCTGGCCTGGTTCGGGAGCAGCCGGAACCCTCCGCGGGCGACGATGGGCTTCCCGGCGCTGGGCTGGATCCCCGGCCACACTGTCTCTGGGCATTTGTTGTAGAGCGCGAGGGTGGTGGCGTCGGCGGTGAGGGTTAGGAGAGGGAGGAGGAGGAGGAGGAGGGGGGAGAGATTCATTGTAGATGGGTTTTGTCGTTGGTGGTGTTTTTGGAATTCGAATGTATTGGACTTTTGGAGAGGGAGCATGTGCGGAGATGGGCCGGGTTATAAGTGGGAGGGTGTCAGACCTCGGGAGGGGTTAACGAATGGCCATGGGGGGGGGTTAATAAATAAAGTTGGAAAGGTTGTGAGTTACTGTTCCAAAATTGAAACTTTTATTTGCGGGAGATTTGTTTAGTAAATTGGGTTTTTTTTGCCCGAGTTCTAAATCCCGGCCGCTACTTTTTTAGGGTAAATTTCACGTGGGGCTGTTTGGTTAGTATGGTAAAAGGATGACATTAATTTCCATGATGGTCAGGTCAGCTTTTGAATTCTCAAGCCAAAAGAAAGTTTAAGCTTTTTATATATGATTGGTATAATAATTTAAGAAAAATTGTGTCAAGGCCAAAAAAAAAAAAAAACTCTCGTGTGCACCAATCAACCAATGATTTTTATGATTCAGCTCTTTTTCACACTCTCTAAAAAAGTAACCCAAAAAATTTCAAAACTACCCCTCATTTTCTTCTTCTTGCTGTCTTTTTCTTTTTCTCATGGACACCATAATTGCTCCTTCCTCCTCTTCTCCTCTCATCCTGCTCTCCCCTAACCCTACCTTCCTCTTCTCTCTCTCTCTCTTACTCCTCTTGCCCTCGACCTCACAGTCTCCCTCTCCCGCCTCCGCCTTCGTCACCACCGAGCTTACCCTCCAACCCCATTATCTCAGGCAAGCGTTGAGAAGGCTTAGAGAATGAGGAGAGGCGGTCGGCAAAATGGATGGAGAGAAGCATGGAGAAGAAGTAGGAGAGAAGGAATGAGAGGTCGAGCTCATCGAGCTAGTGAGATCTATGGTGATGGGAGGTAAAGGGAGATCGGGAGGGGGTATGGATGAATTTGTTAATGAAGCGTGGTCTGTAAGAGGCGTAGAAGACGAAAGGAGATAAAGGTTAGGGTTAAGGCTCGTATCTAGTGGGTAATGAAGAAGGAGGATAATGCAAATTTTAGGACATATGTGTTGTTTGTCGAAATGCTTGTAAGGTGGATGAGTTGGCTTGCAGGTTAAAATGATATTAGTTACGCTAAAAATTTATGAATGCCTATAGAGTGTTTGATGAAATGCCAAAGAGAGGTGTGATTTCTTGGAATGCGATAATAACAGGACATGTATAAAGAAAATATTATAGAGATATTAAACTGTGAATGTAAAACTAATCTAATTGTGAAATACTTGCTATATCAGCTATAAGAATGTAAGACTAATCAATATAAAGTACATGTTTACCGTATGTTGACTATTTCTTTTTCCTGTTAACTATCTCAGTTTGTTGTTAACTTTCACCTGAAACTATTAACTCTTGGGTTTTCATGTTAACTTTCACTGAAAGTTGTTAACTTTGGGTCTTACCTGTTAAGTATAAATGATATTAACAATAAACGTATCAAGCTGATAGCAAAAAGAATGTAATTGGTGATTAGTGTGGATTGCTATGCAGAATCATACTTTTGATAGAGCAATATAGATTCTCAAGACTTTTGTAGCACATTGTGGAATAATTTTATAAGCTTTAAGAATGTAAGACTAATAAAACTGGGAAATACTTGCTATATCAGCTGTAAGAATATAAGACTAATCAATATAAAGTATATGTTTACCATATGTTGGCTATTTCTTTTTCTTGTTAACTATCTCAGTCTGCTGATAACTTTCAATTGAAACTGTTAACTTTTGGGCTTTCCTGTTAACTTTCATTGAAAGTTGTGAACTCTGAGTGTTACCTGTTAATTATAGATTTTTGCGTTGTTTTTTTTGAGTGCATATTCTTGTAGAGAGAGGCCCTTCTTATGAGAAAAACTATCTTAAAAGAGGACCAAAAGCTTCTTAGTGCTTACACTTTGTATGCTATTTTCATTAGTACTTTCATCTATTTTTTTAATGTCCAATTCTGTTGATTATATTTGTCATCTCTAAATCAAGTCTTTAGTTGTTGGCGAAATGACACTTAAATACCACAAAGTTCCTTGTTTTGGCACTTATATACTATCATCCAATTATTTTTTGTGGCAGATAAATACCAATGTGTGATTCTTGTACGAATTATTTTGTTGTTAGTGTGCAAATGATGCTGTGGGGAGCACAACTCGTAGGAGTAGAACCTTCGGCGAAAACGGGGGATGAGGACACGAATGAGGAGGAAGACTGCAATTAGTGAGTTGTATCATTTTGTATCTTGGACATGTATGGGAGATATATATACTTTGCATTTGGACCATTTGTGGTATTTTATACATCCTAGACCTGTTTGTGGTGGTGATTGCTCGGTTGTATGAGAGATATCTATGTATGATTTATGGATGACTTGAGTGGGTAATGTGGTTTGTTTTGACAATTATGATGAGATTATTGTGTTTATTAATGTATTTGAGTATATTTTTTATTCAAATATTATCGTGTACAATATATTTGTTGTATATACAGGAAAAAAGCTAATTTTTTGGAAATATTTTTTCTCAGATTATGTACATCCTTGACAGCCAAGCCGTCAAGGATCTTTATCCTTGACGAGCGGCCGTCAAGGATGTTTCTAAACATCCTTGACGAACAACCTTGACGGGCGGCCGTCAGGGATGTTTGTAAACATCCATGACGGCCGCCCGTCAAGGATAAACATCCTTGACTCTTGGCCGTCAAGGATGTTTACAAACATCTATGTCAGCCGCTCGTCAAGGATGATTTCCCCGTCAAGGATGCATATCCTTGACGGGCTGCCGTCAAGGATGAAACATCCTAGACGGGGCTTTTACCGACAGGGCATCCTTAACGGCAGACTGTCAATGATACATATTTTTGACGAGAAAATGGGCATCCTTGACGAGAATGCCCGTCAAGGATGCCTAAAATTCTACTCGTGGCACTGGGAATGCAAGTGTGGAGAAGTGTTAAGCGGAGTTGGTAAGCTGCCAATGAGTAGTACATCAAAGTCTCTGGTTCGACTCTTTTGAGGATCACCCACAGAAAAATAATTTTTTGGAATACCTAAGGCCGTGCGTTGGAGGTGCCTCTTTGCCATGCCTGATGGTTTAATATCCATGGTCTGAAGGATCATGGTGAAGTTCCCTCGTCAAAACAAAAAAAGAGAAGTGTGAAACCTACTACACTTTTAGAGTGGCATGATCATAAATAAATGGGGATGCTAGTTTGAGGTGACTAGACTTCATAACAAAACCGCTCGCATGCAACGGGCGGTTCTGAGACACAAACAATGGACGCAATTATCAAACTGCCCCCCTATTTTTCACGGGGAAGGGCTCAGAACCGCCCACTCGTATGCGAGCGGTTTTGATAGGATATGTACTTGTTTGAGATTGGACGTACAATGTACACAGGGAGTAGCATCAGGAATCAAGTACGGAACGCAATAAGGACACAGAAATATTTATCTCACTGTTTGGTATAATAAGAGTAAGACATAGCACCATTTTCTTTAGCTTTACAGCTCTACAATAGATCTTGGTTATGTTGTTTAGTAACATTTAGGAATTGTTTATCTTTGAGTATAAATCCACATGATCAAGAATTAAGAGAATGTAATTTTTTCTCCGTAAAATACATTCTATTGCGTGTTTAATGAATTTGAACTTGAGTTGTATTGATATCATATTGAATTTCTTCTATTGTATCAAGATTTTGAAGTTGTGATGAGCATTCTAATTTTATACTAATAAGAATAACTAAAGTCTTGTGAAATGATTTGTCTCAGTAGCATCATTTTGCATAAGTTGGAGTTAAAGTGAAATCAGACTCGTTCCATTTAGTTGTTACTCCAGTCAAACTTGTAATTAAATAAAGGTTAAATTACTCAAAATTACAACAAAGTTCCCATCCGACTACTCTGTAATAGTATAAACTTTCTGAATTTAATAAGCTTATTATTGTGAAGTTTGGAGGAAAAAAAAAGAGATTAATGGGTATCATTGACATATGAGGAGATTCCCTCATATACGCTGACGTGGCACAATCTCCACCCAGTATGATGTTAATAAAATAATAGACATTCTCTCTCCTACTTTATTCTCTCTCCTACACTTGGTAGAGATTGTGCCACCTATGCGTATATGAGGAAAATCCCCTCATATGTCAATGATACCCATTAATCTCAAAAAAAAAGCTGCTCTATACCCTTTCGTCAAGAATATGTCAGCAAGCATGTACATGGTAATTTCTGGGCGAAGTATAGGCTTAACAAGTCATATATTTTGCACGTGCTATATGTGCGTAAGAGTTCATCATATTTTATTCGAAATCCTCAATAATCAATTTTAATATAATTAAAATACTATTGATAATCAATAAGTGTTGGATCTGAGATGCAAGTCTAGAGGAGGGTGAATAGGATTGCCTACTATTTTTTGAGGTATCACAGAGTATGCAGCGGAATTAAAATAATAATAAGCAAAATAATAAACAATGCAAAACACAGAAAATAACCCTACAACCACAGTCAGAACTCGTAAGAATTTTCTAGTGGTTGGGATAAAATAACCCTACATCCACTCTTCTTTCTCGTGAATGGGCTTTCTCACTATGTGAAAATTATCTGAATCACACACCCGATTCAGTAGGCTTACAAAATCGAAACCCTAATTTCTCCTAAACTAGCCGCTTAACCTAAATTATTCACACACGAGTATTCCTAACCCTAGCTAGTGACCGATTCCTCAATTAAACTTGGCATAAGTGTGCTGTAAACCCTCAATTCGCAATGGCTTGAGTATGCTGTAAAAATAAGTTTAATACAAAGAATCAAATATCAAATCAACATAACTAGAATGACCTTACAGCCCTTTGATTATGCAAAACCATTCTCCTAATGATTAAAGCATAGATCTAGAAGAACAATGATGAAATTGAGATCTAAGGGCAGTACTCCTCAAATGGTAGATGAACGGATGATGGAGAACGACATCGAGGATGCTTTTCCTAAGAAACCTGAGCAAGACCCTCTCACCAAATTAAACCTCTATCTCTCTCTCTCTCTCTCTCTCTCTCTCTCTCTCTCTCTCTCTCTCTCTCTCTCTGATATTGGTTAGGAACCTATATGAAAATAATAAGAAAATAGTCTATACACCTCCAGCAATGAACGGCTAAGATTAAGTCCGAAACAGATAACAAATATTAAATCTGGCAACAACCAACCGATTGGCAAAGCTGCCCATCAATTGGCAAAGTCGCCCATTGATTAATAAGGTCTCTCTGGACATTTAAATCATTGATAGTCTCTTAAATCATTGATGGTTAATAGATCAGATCGAGAGCTTTCCAAAAAGCTATCATAATAGTAATTCTGATAACCAAATCAAAAGTTATGACCCCTGCAAGTTTCAGCCTCGGTGTATATTTCCAGTCTACTGCTGATTGTTTCAATGTTGTCTCGCTAAAATATTTATATATCAAGCTATAAATCTCTAAATTGAGTTCTTGTTATGATAAATCTCTAGGAATAGACTAATATCAATCACATGAAAGCACGAAAAAAAATTAAGAACACAAATAATACACGGATATATGTGGTTCGGCTTGTAGCCTATGTCCACGGGCTAAGGAGGAGAATAGTTTTACTAATAATTTATGAGAAATACAATATAGAGATCTCTCAATCACTCAATTCCTAACACGTCCCAAAAGCCTAATACAACTCTCTCAAATAAAGGAACAAAATAGAGAAAATATTAAATAGGCTTCACAAGAGAACTCTCTATTCTTGATTGGTGCTCTGTAGATTGATGATAATAATTGGCTTGAAAGACTGTACATATTTAGGCTTGAAGATCTAAACTCCTTGCTGCCTACTGAAAAGGAGTTCTAATGGGAATATAAGTTCACATGTTCCAAAGCCCAATAAGAGTCCAAGCCCATAATGACTTTTATTCTTGTTGCAATTAGAGTCCTAATAGGAGTTTACTTGTGACTTTCCTTATCACTAACCTGCAAGTCCTATGCATAATAGGATTGCATTGATGACCAACTTAATTTTTAATTAAAAGGAATCCTCTCAGTCAAGTCTATCCAGTAGAGAAAACTCTTGGTTTAAGTCCATATTTGAGTCACACTAACAAATCTCCACCTTGACTCAAATATATCGAAAATTCCTCACTCCAAATTAGCTAACAGACTCCACTTTCTTCAATAGCCCTGCAAAGCATCTAAGTGCCGCACATATCGATCAAGTACAAGCCCAGCTTGAACTTGCCAACTGAAAGAGGCCTTCTTAATAAATCGACTGAATTGTCCGCAAAGACGATCGTAACTCTTAGTGAAGTCATCACCTGAAGTAGCTCTTGAATAGCTGAAGGGTACAAAACTATCAACTGACAACGCATAAGCTATTGTATCTTCGTATCTTCACGGTGGTTGAATATCTCATCCAGATCAATCTCTAGCAATAGTGTATCTCCGCTCTTCCTACAGCTACTGAGGTGCTTCATCTACTTGAACAGGATTTGGCTGCTGAACTCCCGTAGTCTTATCCTCCTGAAGAGTTGAATCATAAATTTCTAACTCCACCTTCTATTCTGTAGTGCGCGTCTTATCATCAATTGAAACTGGAGACTATTTTTGGCAGAACATAGTAGACTCATTAAAAGTGACATCATTGCTGATAATAATTTTAGGAGACTTCGGATCAGGACACCATAATCTAAAATCCTTAACACCAGATGCATGACATCACGGCTGATAATAATTTTAGGAGACTTCGGATCAGGACACCACAACCTAAAATCCTTAACACCAGATGCATAACCTAGGAATCTACATTTTTTTACTTGAGGCTCAAGTTTCCCTTTACATGCGTATATGCAGGGCAACCAAATATTCTTAGGTTAGAATAATCCGTAGGCTTACCGGACCAAACTTCCTTTAGAGTTTTACAACCGATAGCAGTAGATGGTGATTGATTCACTAAGTAACAAGCTGTAGTCACTACTTCTACCCAGTATTCCTTGCCTAAACTTGCATTGAACAATATACAATGAACTTTCTCCAAAAGGGCTCTGTTACATTCTGCTACTCCATTTTTTATGGTGTACGAGAGACTATATGATGTCTAATAATTCCCTTATTCTTGCAGAACTCATTAAATTCTCCTCCACAAAATACAAGGCCATTATCTGTTCTAAGCCTTTTAATTAGCCTTCCAGTCTGCTTCTCAATCAAAGACTTTCATTACTTAAAAGTCACAAACACCTCATCTTTATGTCTTAAAAAGTAGACCCAAACCTTCATGGATTAGTCATCAATGAAGGTCAATAAATATCTCGAACTATCACCCTTCGAGGCAACTTAAAAAGGTCCCCAACGATCTGAATGTATATAATTCAAAGTACATTTAGTCTAATGCACTGTCGTACTGAAGCTGACTCTTTTCTGCTTACCGAAGATGCAATGCTCGCAAAACCCTAATTTTCCTGTACTCTGTCCACATAAAAGATCTTTCTTGCTCAACTCGGCCAATCCACACTCACTCATATGACCAAGCCTCATATGCTATAATCTGGTAGTATCTGCTCCTCATATCGATGATGCAACTGCAGCTGAACAGTAGAACCCTGCAAAATAGACAAGCAACCGATCTTCTTTCCTTTCATAATCACAAGAGAGCCTTTTGTAACCCTAAGAACTTTGCCTTCACTTAAACAATTACACCCAAAACTACTAAGAGTGCCCAAAGAGATGAGATTCTTCTTTAAACCTAAAATATATATAACATCAGTCAATGTCCTAAGGACTCCATCATGCATCCTAATCCGAATTGTCCCTTTTCCAACAGTCTTGCGTAAGGCATTATTCCCCATGAGAATAATTTCATTATCAATAGCTTTATAAGTGGTGAACCAATCCCTATTAGGACACATATGATAGAAACAACCTGAATTCAAAATTCAATCATCCATACTCCTGTTTTTATTATCGGTAACCAATAAAATCACATCTTCAGGAATACCAACTTCAGTGAAGTTCTCCTTTGATTTTTTCTTCATACTCTTCTTATTTCTTCTTGTTCTTCAACCTGTAACAATCGGCCTTGATGTGTCTTTTCTTCTTGTAATATCCGCAGGTCAGATTCCTGTGCTTTGACTTATACCCGTTACCTCCAAAGCCCCTTTTCCGATCTTCCTCGAACAAACAAGCCATCAGCTTTATCACTATTTTCACTTATGGTTAACCCTTATGGACCTTCTCCTTATTCAATAAGTTCTCTTTGACTAACTTGATGTCAATAGAATCTCGACCATAAATTATAGTATCTCTGAAGTGCTTGTAGGAAGGCGGCAAAGAACACAATAATAATAGGACTTGATCTTCATCATCGATCTTAATTTTAATCTTGCTCAAATCTGTAATCACAGAATTGAATTCACAAATATAAGATTTGATGGGTGTACCTTCCGACATTCGAAGTGTGTACAAATGCTGCTTCAAAAGGTGGCGATTAGTGTGCAACTTTATTAAATATAAATCCTCCAACTTAGACCACAGATCAGCGTATGTCTTCTCCGTGAGAACTTCTTGCAAAACTTTATTTATCAAACATAACTGGATCGCTGTGAGAGCTTTATCATCTAACTCATTTCAATCTTCCTCCGTTATCTTAGCCGGTTTCTTCGACTTCCTAAATAAAGCCTTCTTCAATCCACTCTATATCAACACGGCGATCATCTTAACTTGTCAAAGGCTCAAATTGATGTTCCCATCAAACTTCTCAACATCCCACTTCATAGTGGTTGTCATCATCTTCTCATCTGATTGATAGCTGAGGGCTCTGATACCAATTTGTTATGACAAATCCCTAGGAATAGACTAATATCAATTACACGAAAGCACGAAAAATATCGAGAATATAAATAATACACGGATATACGTGGTTCGGCTCGTAGCCTACGTCCACTGGCAAAGAAGGAGGATAGTTTTACTAATATTTTGTGAGGAATACAATGTAAAAATTTCTTAATCACTCAATCCCTAACACATCCCAAAAGCCTAATTCAACTCTCTCTAATAAAGGAACAAAAGAGAGAAAATGTCAAATAGGCTTGAACTCTTTGTTCTTGATTGATGCTCTATAGATTGATGATACTAATTAGCTTGAAAGACTGTACATATATAAGCTTGAAGATCCCAACTTCTTGCTGCCTACAGAATAGGAGTTCTAGTGGGAATATAAGTCTGCATGTTCTAAAGCCCAATAAGAGTCCATGCCCATAATGACTTTTATTCTTGCTGCAATTAGAGTCCTAATAGGAGTTCACTTGTGGCTTTCCTTATCACCAACCTACAAGTCCTATGCACAATAGGATTGCATTGATAACCAACTTAATTCCTAATCAAAAGGAATCCTCTCAGCTAAGTCTATCCAATAGAGAAAACTCTTGGTTTAAGTCTATATTTGAGTCACACTAACAGTTCCGTTTATTTCTATAGATTCGTGACAAAGAGGTGGACACTCCCATATGAATCAAACATGATTTTCACTTCTGATAGTTTTTCCCAAAATTAGCTGCGATTAACTTGTTGCCTTGCCCTATTCACTTATCGAACTAGATTCTAACTTCTTGTAACTTGTATACAACATCTCAAGCAAATATTAGACCTATATGAAATTTGTTATTCATCAAACAAAGTCAATTACATGGACATGGGTGTAACAACAACTACCTTTCTCTTCTCTCATCTACTAATAACTACCTTTCTCTTCTCTCCTCATGCATCTTTAATCCACCTAAATCAGAGTTAGTAGAATTCTATCAAAATTTAATTTGACTAATAGTTGTCTAATTATTTTTGACAAAACTAAGCATTTTAACTGAAAATATATCCCAAAAGTTAAATTGAGAATAAAATTAAGTTACGGTGACAGTTTAGAGCTACAAATAACAATTATGGGAAAATTTTAGAAATATCTATGATTTTGAAGTGTATACAAAAAAAAATCTTGATAAAAAGAGTGATGGTGCGATGAGAGGAGGGGGCTATGGGGATGCGGTGGCATAGTCAATAGGGAGAGAGGGCATATTGGTGGTCGAGGGAGGGTGGCGAGACAGTACGGAGGAGGATTTGATGACCTTACGAATGTGAAGGGGCACCAATAATATTGCGGAATAGAAGATGTTATTTTCAATTAATTAAGTTAATTAAAAATCAGTTTGTAAATTTACAAAAAATTATGTGAATCTAATAAAACATATTTAGAAAATCTAATTTATTTTCTAGCATTTTGGATAGAGATAAAATTAGGAAAAGAACATAAATTAAATATAAATTAGACATTTAAAATGACTTAAGATAAATTGAAAAATAATTATAATTTAGGCCTATAAAACAACCTTAGAATTTATAAAACATCGTGATAGAGAAAGATAAAACTTCATTATAGAGGTCTCTCTTATATTGACTAAATATCATTTAGGTTCTTTATGTTTGAAAGTCATCGGTGGGAGTCCCTATTTTACCTCTATTTTTTGCCTAGGTTTTTTATTTACAAATTTTTGTTAAATATTATTAATCTGTAGAGGGTCCAATCAACACAAATTCATAATAAAATTACAAGTTTATTCTTCCGCATCAATAACCTATCAACAAATTTAACAACAATTTGTAAAAGAAATCTACAATAAGGATGTGTTTTGTAGATTGCAACTAGAGGGCTTGCAACTACAGTAGTATGTAACCAGATCATTTTTATCCAGTTATAATTGTTTGTTTCATTGTAACTAGATGTAGCAGTTGCAATTATAGTTACCAATGCCCCTTCAATTGCAGCTTTCAACTTACGCAATTTTAAGCGTAAGTCACGCTAGCAACCTAGTTTCAACTAACCAAAATTAATAAAAATTAAAATCTTAAAATCATTATTTAAATTATGAAAAAATCTGAGAGCTTCATTAATGATTTTAAATAAATTTTAAAAATTATTTTTAATATTAAAAATATAAACTTTCAAAAATAATTATTTTCTGATAACATTTACTTTTGGAAAATATTTTTTTCCTAAAATATATTTTTTATAAAATATCTTTTTCCATTCAATATTTTTATTTGGAAGACATAAATTTTTAAATAATGTTAATTATTGACAATTTCATTTTCTGAGAAAAATATTAATATTTTAGAAAAATATTTTATTTAGAAAAATATAAAAATAAGAAAAATTACATTGGGAACCATAACTTTAAGAATCTAAACAAAACAAGATTTGGACTTTTTGGACTAGCTAAAAAAGCCATGACTTAGGAAACAATTCAACCAACCACTTAGCCCATGTGATCTTTTTAAAAGTTCTAAAAAATATTCTCTTCTTCTTCATTTTTTCCTCTCCTTTCCTCCTTCTCATTGCTCCATGAACTTATGGACCTCTCTCAACTCTCTCCTCTCTCGTTTTAAATCTCTCTCATATCTCTTCATCCCTCTCATCTTCAATCTCTCTCTCCACTCTCATCTTCAACCTCTCTCATGTCTTTTCTTCATTCTCATCTTCAACCTCTTTTATATCTACTTCCCTATCATCTTCAACCTCTGACATCTCTTTTCACCACTCTCGTCTTCAAACTCTCGCATTTCTATCTCTCTCTCACCTTCAACTTGTTATCTTTATTTCCCTCTCTCATCTTCTCTCTTCCTCCATCGTTGCCTCTTTCTCAATATCGCCGTCTCTCGTCATTTGCCCATTCTCCTCCTTCTCTATATCTTTCTTCTTCTCTATTTTTTATCGTCTCGACCTTTCCTCCTTCCTTCTGCCTCTTCCTGCTTTCTTCGTCCACTTTCTCCTCCGCTTCTCTTCCATCTTCTCATCCTCTCTCGCATGATATTCTCTTCTGGTCCCTCTCTTCTCTCTGTTGTCTCTCCTCCTTCGACCTTTTATCTACTGCTTTTTATTAATGGACCAACAATATCATAATTGATACTTTGCTCTTGACTTTGTTAAATAGAAAAAATAAAAATTAAAAAGACATTTAATGCATAATATCTGTGGCGAATAAAAAATATGGTTAAGTAAGGAGAAAAGAGAGTTGTTATTTTTAATATTTTATTCATAAAACTATCAAGAAAGTGGTAAGAGGACAAGTAGGAGAGATAGGTGGCAAGGAGGAGAGATACTTGTTGAGAAAGGAGAGGAAAAAGAAATAGTTATTAACTTGTATGTTTTACTAAAAAGATTATCTTTGTTTATAAAACTGCTATATTTGTTTATTAACTTATTATATTTTACTTTTCTCAGAACCTATGCTATGAAATTATTTACTATTTTTTTTATAAAACTATTATTTTCTATATATAATATGTTACCATTGTTCATAAAATATTATCTATTTTACATAATATGTTATATTTGTTTTTAAACAATTACTTTTATTCATAAAACTAGTGTCTATATTAGTTAAGTAGTTACCTTTGACATCGTCCAAGTCTACAATTTAAAATATCATTTTTATTTATAAATCATTATATTTGTTCATAAATATGTTACTTTATTAATAAAATTGTTAATTTCTTTCATAAAATGGTTAGCTATGTTCATAATATTGTTACTTGTGTAGATTAAAATATTACTTTTATTATTTCATGCACTATGTTATATAATTTCATATTCGCTCATAAGTGGGATGAGAATATGATGTAGAAAAACTAAGGAGCGTAAACAGAGACTCGTAGTACTTATACTACTCAAAAGATGACTACACTTAGACATTAAACGAAAAGACTTTTCTACATGCATCTACAATTATAGTCATGAATGCCGATTTTTGAGTAAGCTGAATAATATGCACTTAAATACTGATAACTTTCTTTAGAAGACTCCAAATCACAAACAGATTGATTCATTGAAAATTAGACAGACATTACTTTCTAATGATTCCTCAATCATTCAAATTGGTGAAGTATAACCCAATCAAAAGCCCTTTTGAATTTAATAATTGTTCACAGATAGAACATTCAAGTTCAGTATCCAACATTGACAACAAAAAGAAGGAAGAGAGCTGGGGAGGAAGAGGAGGAGACGACGAAGGAAAAATAGGAGACTGAGGAGAGTGAGAATAGAAGATGAACAAGAAAAAGAGAGACAAGAGAAGAGGAGAGGTGGACAAGAAGGAGGAGGAGAGATCACGGTAGAAGAGGAGGATAAATGAAGAATAAAAAGAAAAAGAGGGAGGAGGTGGAGGAGAAGGATGAGGGGAGGCGGTGGAAGAGAGGCGGCGGCATTGAAAGAGAAGCAACGATGAAAAAAACAACGGTGGAGGAAGAGATAAGATCAGATAGAAGAAAAAAGATGAGAAAAGTTGAAGATGAGAAATGTTTATGGGTTCATGAACTAAATGAGAAGGAAAATAAAAGAAAGAAATAATAATAATAATAAATAGAGAAAATGAGAGAGGAGGAGGGAGGTGAGAGAGGTTAAATATGAGAGATGTTCATAGGTTCATGGAAGAGGCGCAAAAAGGAAAAAAGAGGGGAAAAGAGGGCTAAATGGCATTTAAATACCCTATTGTTTCACCATATTTACACTTAAATACTTTAAGGTGTAAAAAGTAGTACTTTGATACCCTAAGTTGTAAAAAATAGCACTTTAATACCCTAAGTCGTAAAAAAAGGCACTTAAATACCCTATTGTTTCACCACCTTCACACTTAAATATTTTAAGTTAAAAAAGTTAGCACTTTAATACCCTAAGTTGTAAGAAAGTAGCACTTCAATACCTTCTGTTAGTTTTTAGGACATATTCTTAGAAATATTTCCATGACAACTATAAAAAAGTACCTGTTAATGTATGAGATCACACAGTCACTAAACTCCGATGGGTTAGTTGTTGATTATGTGGAGTCCGCTTTCTCTTCTAATATCCGGTGATGTTGTCCAACCAAGAGTTCACCTACACTAAGGATAGATAGTGAAGGGATGATAAGTATCGCCTTCCGCGTCGTCCATGAGGATAGATAGTGAAGGGACGACAAGTACCGCCTTTGCATCATCCACAAGGATAGATAGTGAAGGGATGATAAGTATCGCCTTCCGCGTCGTCCATGAGGACAAATAGGCTGAAGGGATGATAAGTATCGCCTTCCGCGTCGTCCATGAGGACAAATAGGCTGAAGGGATGATAAGTATCGCCTTCCGCGTCGTCCATGAGGATAGATAGTGAAGGGATGATAAGTATCGCCTTCCGCGTCGTCCATGAGGATAGATAGTGAAGGGATGATAAGTATCGCCTTCCGCGTCGTCCATGAGGATAGATAGTGAAGGGATGATAAGTATCGCCTTCCGCGTCGTCCATGAGGATAGATAGTGAAGGGATGATAAGTATCGCCTTCCGCGTCGTCCATGAGGATAGATAGTGAAGGGATGATAAGTATCGCCTTCCGCGTCGTCCATGAGGATAGATAGTGAAGGGATGATAAGTATCGCCTTCCGCGTCGTCCATGAGGATAGATAGTGAAGGGATGATAAGTATCGCCTTCCGCGTCGTCCATGAGGATAGATAGTGAAGGGATGATAAGTATCGCCTTCCGCGTCGTCCATGAGGATAGATAGTGAAGGGATGATAAGTATCGCCTTCCGCGTCGTCCATGAGGATAGATAGTGAAGGGATGATAAGTATCGCCTTCCGCGTCGTCCATGAGGATAGATAGTGAAGGGATGATAAGTATCGCCTTCCGCGTCGTCCATGAGGATAGATAGTGAAGGGATGATAAGTATCGCCTTCCGCGTCGTCCATGAGGATAGATAGTGAAGGGATGATAAGTATCGCCTTCCGCGTCGTCCATGAGGACAAATAGGCTGAAGGGATGATAAGTATCGCCTTCCGCGTCGTCCATGAGGATAGATAGTGAAGGGACGACAAGTACCGCCTTTGCATCATCCACAAGGATAGATAGTGAAGGGATGATAAGTATCGCCTTCCGCGTCGTCCATGAGGATAGATAGTGAAGGGACGACAAGTACCGCCTTTGCATCATCCACAAGGATAGATAGTGAAGGGATGATAAGTATCGCCTTCCGCGTCGTCCATGAGGATAGATAGTGAAGGGATGATAAGTATCGCCTTCCGCGTCGTCCATGAGGATAGATAGTGAAGGGATGATAAGTATCGCCTTCCGCGTCGTCCATGAGGACAAATAGGCTGAAGGGATGATAAGTATCGCCTTCCGCGTCGTCCATGAGGATAGATAGTGAAGGGATGATAAGTATCGCCTTCCGCGTCGTCCATGAGGATAGATAGTGAAGGGATGATAAGTATCGCCTTCCGCGTCGTCCATGAGGATAGATAGTGAAGGGACGACAAGTACCGCCTTTGCATCATCCACAAGGATAGATAGTGAAGGGATGATAAGTATCGCCTTCCGCGTCGTCCATGAGGATAGATAGTGAAGGGATGATAAGTATCGCCTTCCGCGTCGTCCATGAGGATAGATAGTGAAGGGATGATAAGTATCGCCTTCCGCGTCGTCCATGAGGACAAATAGGCTGAAGGGATGATAAGTATCGCCTTCCGCGTCGTCCATGAGGATAGATAGTGAAGGGATGATAAGTATCGCCTTCCGCGTCGTCCATGAGGATAGATAGTGAAGGGATGATAAGTATCGCCTTCCGCGTCGTCCATGAGGATAGATAGTGAAGGGATGATAAGTATCGCCTTCCGCGTCGTCCATGAGGATAGATAGTGAAGGGATGATAAGTATCGCCTTCCGCGTCGTCCATGAGGATAGATAGTGAAGGGATGATAAGTATCGCCTTCCGCGTCGTCCATGAGGATAGATAGTGAAGGGATGATAAGTATCGCCTTCCGCGTCGTCCATGAGGATAGATAGTGAAGGGATGATAAGTATCGCCTTCCGCGTCGTCCATGAGGATAGATAGTGAAGGGACGACAAGTACCGCCTTTGCATCATCCACAAGGATAGATAGTGAAGGGACGACAAGTACCGCCTTTGCATCATCCACAAGGATAGATAGTGAAGGGATGATAAGTATCGCCTTCCGCGTCGTCCATGAGGACAAATAGGCTGAAGGGATGATAAGTATCGCCTTCCGCGTCGTCCATGAGGATAGATAGTGAAGGGATGATAAGTATCGCCTTCCGCGTCGTCCATGAGGATAGATAGTGAAGGGATGATAAGTATCGCCTTCCGCGTCGTCCATGAGGATAGATAGTGAAGGGATGATAAGTATCGCCTTCCGCGTCGTCCATGAGGATAGATAGTGAAGGGATGATAAGTATCGCCTTCCGCGTCGTCCATGAGGATAGATAGTGAAGGGATGATAAGTATCGCCTTCCGCATCATCCACAAGGATAGATAGTGAAGGGATGATAAGTATCGCCTTCCGCGTCGTCCATGAGGATAGATAGTGAAGGGATGATAAGTATCGCCTTCCGCGTCGTCCATGAGGATAGATAGTGAAGGGATGATAAGTATCGCCTTCCGCGTCGTCCATGAGGATAGATAGTGAAGGGATGATAAGTATCGCCTTCCGCGTCGTCCATGAGGATAGATAGTGAAGGGATGATAAGTATCGCCTTCCGCGTCGTCCATGAGGATAGATAGTGAAGGGATGATAAGTATCGCCTTCCGCGTCGTCCATGAGGATAGATAGTGAAGGGATGATAAGTATCGCCTTCCGCGTCGTCCATGAGGATAGATAGTGAAGGGATGATAAGTATCGCCTTCCGCGTCGTCCATGAGGATAGATAGTGAAGGGATGATAAGTATCGCCTTCCGCGTCGTCCATGAGGATAGATAGTGAAGGGATGATAAGTATCGCCTTCCGCGTCGTCCATGAGGATAGATAGTGAAGGGATGATAAGTATCGCCTTCCGCGTCGTCCATGAGGATAGATAGTGAAGGGATGATAAGTATCGCCTTCCGCGTCGTCCATGAGGATAGATAGTGAAGGGATGATAAGTATCGCCTTCCGCGTCGTCCATGAGGATAGATAGTGAAGGGATGATAAGTATCGCCTTCCGCGTCGTCCATGAGGATAGATAGTGAAGGGATGATAAGTATCGCCTTCCGCGTCGTCCATGAGGATAGATAGTGAAGGGATGATAAGTATCGCCTTCCGCGTCGTCCATGAGGATAGATAGTGAAGGGATGATAAGTATCGCCTTCGCGTCGTCCATGAGGATAGATAGTGAAGGGATGATAAGTATCGCCTTCGCGTCGTCCATGAGGATAGATAGTGAAGGGATGATAAGTATCGCCTTCCGCGTCGTCCATGAGGATAGATAGTGAAGGGATGATAAGTATCGCCTTCGCGTCGTCCATGAGGATAGATAGTGAAGGGATGATAAGTATCGCCTTCGCGTCGTCCATGAGGATAGATAGTGAAGGGATGATAAGTATCGCCTTCGCGTCGTCCATGAGGATAGATAGTGAAGGGATGATAAGTATCGCCTTCGCGTCGTCCATGAGGATAGATAGTGAAGGGATGATAAGTATCGCCTTCCGCCGCCCATGAGGATAGATAGTGAAGGGATGATAAGTATCGCCTTCGCGTCGTCCATGAGGATAGATAGTGAAGGGATGATAAGTATCGCCTTCGCGTCGTCCATGAGGATAGATAGTGAAGGGATGATAAGTATCGCCTTCGCGTCGTCCATGAGGATAGATAGTGAAGGGATGATAAGTATCGCCTTCGCGTCGTCCATGAGGATAGATAGTGAAGGGATGATAAGTATCGCCTTTCGCGTCGTCCACGAGGACAGATAGCTGAAGGGATGATAAGTATCGCCTTCCGCGTCGTCCATGAGGATAGATAGTGAAGGGATGATAAGTATCGCCTTCGCGTCGTCCATGAGGATAGATAGTGAAGGGATGATAAGTATCGCCTTCGCATCGTCCACGAGGACAGATAGCTGAAGGGACGACAAGTACCGCCTTTCGCGTCGTCCACGAGGACAGATAGCTGAAGGGATGATAAGTATCGCCTTCCGCGTCGTCCATGAGGATAGATAGCTGAAGGGATGACAAGCACCGTCTTTCGCATCATCCACAAGGATAGATAGCTGAAGGGACGACAAGTACCGCCTTTTGCATCATCCATTCGGCTCGGCCGGTGAGTTTGGATCGCCTTCTAGTTAATTGGGTTAAGATGTTTGTTTGCCTAAAGCATGTGTGGTTTTCCCTTCTAATCAGGAATTAGCGGTTATGACCATAACAGTTGGCCCCTTTCACTTGGAGTCGGTTGAAAACGAGTGCAAGTGAAATAAATATCCTGGCTCTGGTCGGGCAGAAGCGAATTTGGGAAAAGTCTTGAAGGTTCTTGTGATGGGACGTGGCTGGCGTCAGCGAATAGCCTTTGGCTATTGACGCTTCATTTCCTGGGCCCGATATCAGGCCTGTTAGAGGCGAAGTGGGCGGTTTCTCGATTTTCGAGACAATGCTTTGGGTTTCGAGTTTTAATCTTGACCATTGATTGCGGATTGGCCCATCGTTGGTGGGCCCCTTCATAAGTACGAAAAAATAGAGAGAGAAAGTAAGTTCTCTTCTCTGCATTTTTCTGAAAGAAAGCTCTGTAGACGGCGAAAAGGACTTTTATTTACATCTTTGAAAATGAATACAAGAAAAGATACATGTTACATAGTGTGGCTGATATCATAAACCTAAACTACAAAAGATCCATGTCGGCTCCAGGAGTCAGGGGCAAAGAAATATTCGCAGAAGGTGGAGGAGTCAAAGGAAGGTCGTGCATTACCTCGTCACTATCCTTCCCACCTGAATTCTCGCCAACATCTTGGTCGGCTCCATGAGAGGAGCCGTCTGCTGATGACTCAGTCTCTTCCTCTGCCTCCTCCTCGGCTTCACCCCTACCAATATCATAACCTGCTTCTGCGTTCTCCAATTTAGAGAGGAGACTTACATGGTTAGCTATACTCGGAGGGTACTGAAGCCGACCAGGGAATTCTTGATACTCAGCAGGTAACTGCTTCACTATAAAGTCACTGCCCACCTTATAAGCCAACGCCACCTCGATTTTCCCCATCGAGCTTTGGCGAAACTCTTCAATGATTCCAGGCTGACCTTTTTCTATAACAACTAACTGATAGTCGTTAGACTCCAGATACATTACTCTACTTTTGGCTCTAGATAAAGACTCTCTGAGCTGGGCGCATTCGTCCGCGAGCTATTGCTTAGCAGTTAGCTCTTGCTCTAGTCGAGTCTTGGCATGTTGCGCAATCTGCTTCTCAAGAGCGACTTGCGCCACGGCCAGATCTTGCTCCCTGAATATCTCGTTAGCTGATCCAGATTCCCCTACACTGCCCTAAAGTCTTTGTCGAAGCTCTTTAATTTCAGCCGACTTCTTGGCACCCGATGCCTTAAGCTCCGTGATTGTTTGCTCCTTCACTTCCATCTCTCGACGCCAGTCATCGAGTTTGGCTTGCTTGGAAGAAAGCTCCCTGACAACTTGGTCGAGCTCATCATTCTCACCGACCCCTAGAGCTACGTGCTTCTTACAGAGATTTTCATAAGCGTGATGACCGTGGGCTAACCGACTATATATTTCTTGCTCCACAAGGCATCCTCTAGTCAAGTAGCTTCGGAGGATCACATGAAGCCCTACATCAGGAATCTTCTTCAAGAACTCCTTGTCTTCGGGCAAGTTAAATTGCTCTATAGCCTTTGCCTACATGTATCTGGATTGAAGCACCGACGAGCGAACATCCAAGCGATTACTGGGATTATACGGGTGCTCTGTGTCGGGTTCTCCCTCGTAGCGGTCAATAGGAGGGAACGCCCCAATAAGCACATCGCTCACTTTATCCCAAGCCCCCACTTTGGACTCGGTCATATAATATGGAGATGGCCATCCCGCTGGAATGAAACCCATCTCTTGGCCTCCGACCGGCTCCTTACCCTGTCTGCGCGGCTGCTCGACTTGAGAACTAGAAGCTTTCACCCCCGACCGAGCCTCGGCTTCGCCAAGAGTCGCCTCTGCAGCAACGTTGGGTACATTCTCAGTCGACTGGGAGTCCTCCTCTTCTTCTGACTCAAATGATCCCACCTCCATGGGATTCATCGCGCTTTCCCCCAATTGTCACGCCCCTCGTGGGCCGCGACTGGTCTTTTTCTACCAAGTCCTTCGATAGCCATAAGCGGCTGTTGGAACGGCGCCTGCAGTCGTCCCTTCATGACCCGTGGTCGTCATCTTGACTTGTCCTTGGGTAGGTACAGCTCCCACTAGGGCTGGCTCCTGCCGCTGTCGTTTAGCCCGCCGAGTCATCACCCCCTCATGAGACTCCTCGTCGAACTCTTCGTCCGAAGCCGACTGCGCGGCAGCTATTGCACCGGCTACGCCTCTGAAAGTTATATTGTGGGCTCTCGTTTTATCCCGAACACCAAGGAGGATGGACGAGATCCTAAAAATTCGCAAGACCGACTTGTTAAGAAGAGCGTACATCGTTCTTAGCCCTGTGTAGTTAAGAATCTGTCGTAACTCCTTTTGCTCGTCTACCAACAAAAGTTTCGGCTCCAAAGCTTCTCTCCTTATCTCGGGCCAGTCCGAGCAACCTAAGTTGGAGTCGTCCCCCTCTATCCAGACAAACTTGTCTTTTCATCCTTTATTCGATGTGGGAAGACCAAGAACAATCTTGAACTCCCCTGTCGCCTGAAGGTGGTAATGAGGCGTCTTCTGAACCGTAACGCTGACTAGATGGCTCAGCACGCTCAGCTTGGGATGGATTCCCAACCAATAACAGATGACGAGGAAGCCAACCAATGTAGCGACAGAGTTAGGCTTCATCTGTATCGGAGACACTCCCAGTTCTTCAAATACCTTGCGGAGGAATGGATGTAGCGGCAACCTTAGACCGCATTCCAAATGCTTAATATAGAGGGGAGCTCTCCCCTCGCCAAGACAATACACCGGCGTTGACATCGACGGTGCCCTCAATTTGAATTCCTTGAGAATATCAAACTTCGAATGAAGAAGCCGCATCTGCGCATCGGTCACCTTTGAACGAAAATCATCTAACTGCTTTCGGTGATCGGAATCCATGGAAGATATTTATGTAACTCGTCGGAAAATCACCGGAGCTTTCTTTCAGAAAAATGCAGAGAAGATAACTTACTTTCTCTCTCTATTTTTTCGTACTTATGAAGGGGCCCACCAACGATGGGCCAATCCGCAATCAACGGTCAAGATTAAAACTCGGAACCCAAAGCGTTGTCTCGAAAATCGAGAAACCGCCCACTTCGCCTCTAACAGGCCTGATATCGGGCCCAGGAAATGAAGCGTCAACAGCCAAAGGCTATTCGCTGACGCCAGCCACGTCCCATCACAAGAACCTTCGAGACTTTTCCCGAATTCGCTTCTGCCCGACCAGAGCCAGGGTTTTTATTTCACTTGCACTCGTTTTCAATCGACTCCAAGTGAAAGGGGCCAACTGTTATGGTCATAACCGCTAATTCCTGATTAGAAGGAAAAACCCCACATGCTTTAGGCAAACAAACATCTTAACCCAATTAACTAGAAGGCGATCCAAACTCACCGGCCGAGCCGAATGGACGACGCAAAAGGCGGTACTTGTCGTCCCTTCAGCTATCTATCCTTGTGGACGACACGAAAGGCGGTACTTGTCGTCCCTTCAGCTATCTATCCTCGTGGACGACGCGGAAGGCGATACTTGTCGTCCCTTCAGCTATCTGTCCTCGTGGACAATGCGAAAGGCGGTACTCATCGTCCCTTCAGCTATCTGTCCTCATGGACGACGCGAAAGGCGGTACTTGTCGTCCCTTCAACCAACTATCCTCAGAAACGACTCGGAAGGTGGTGCAAGTCGGCCACACAGCCTCGACTCCCCTCTTCCTCACCCCAAGTGGCTCCCTCAATTTAAACGACGGTTACATAAAGTTTGGTCCTGATAATGCGTCTATATCGCATAAAATGCATTGTCAGTCCCTTAATTCCTCCATCTCTCACAGTATTTAAGGCACCTCGGATTAATTTGGCTGCGGACGTCGTCAATCCCATCTCATTAATGAACTCATTAATGACGAAGTAACAACCCTAACTCTTAAGTCATCCCATCGCTTGACACCTGTAAAGGCAAGCTGCCGTAGCCGACAACAAAAGACATCTATCCAGTAGACAAACAACACGTGGAGGGATGGGCTGACTTGATTATAAGTTTTCTCACTAGATGAAGAGATGAAAATACCCTCCTACCCTAGGTATAAATAGCGAACTGTTTAACGAATCAAGGGGTCATCTTGTTCTCAGTGAATTTCTGCCCCTTCATTTCCCATCTTCTCCACATACTAACTTGACCGTCGGAGGGACCGCCGGAGATCCCAACTCCGCCCTTCCACATGTTTTTCCCTTGGTGTAGGTGAACTCTTGGTTGGACAACATCACCGGATATTAGAAGAGAAGGCAGACTCCACATAATCAACAACTAACCCATCGGAGTTTAGTGACTGTGTGATTTCATACATCAACAGTACCTATGTGCCAAAATTTCAACTTAGGATATTAAAGAGCTATTTTTTATAACTTAGGATATTTAAACGTAAAGGTGGTGAAATAGAGGGTATTTAAGTGTAAACAAAGAGAGAAAAGGAGGGGAAAAATGAAGAAGGAGAGGGTCTTTTAAAAAGTTCTTTGGGTCAAAGGCTTTTTAAGTTGACCGAAAAAGGTTGAGGGGTTTTCTATTTGGATTCTCAAAGGTAAGGCTTCCATTGTAATTTTTCCAAAAATAATATTTTTAAAATAAATATTATTTTTCTAAAAATAATATATATATATATATATATATATATATATATATATATATATATATATATATATATATATATATATATATATATATATATATATATATATAGTATTATTTTTTAAAACAAAAATAATTTAAATAAAATTCTAAAAGTATAAAACATTATTTATTGAATAAAATAAATATTTTAAATGTACATAATTAACTAATAACAGTTTTCAAGTTTTTAGAAGTAAAATGCAAGCTGCATAAGAAATGTGACAAACAGTACCAAACAATTGAAAATACGAGTTGTAAAATCTTAAATTGAACCAAATAATTATAATCACAGTTATATACAAGAATAGTTATAACATGTCAGCTATATTTAAATAATAATTATATTGTAATTATGATTGTAATTTACCAAAGGCATTCTAAATAAAAGAGGCCCCTTAGAGATCCCATAGCGTAGACGTAGATTTTTCAATAATACATGAGACATGATTAAAAGTAGGGTATTTTCTAGAAACCACCTTAATAATAAGGTAATTATACGGAAACCACATTTGATTTTTAATTTATACATAAAAATCTATAAAATTAGTTTTGTTGCAATCAACCACCTCCTAGTCAAATTTTCACTAAAAATAAAAATAAGCTTAAAAATTCACATTCAAGGCACATGAGTTATATCCTAATAAGACCCAAATACTAAAAAAATGAGTCATGTATATTGATTGTGAGTTTTTAAAGGATAATTTTAGATTTTAAGTGAAGAATTTAACTGAAAGGTAGTTGATTGCAACAAAAATCAACTTTAAAGATGGTTTATATATAAATTAAACAAAAAATATTTTCCGTATAATTAGTGTATTATTAAGGTGGTTCTAAGAAAAAATCCTTAAAAGTAACATATGGCAGGCGAAGTTTGCGTTCACATGCAGGACAAGCTATGACTGCTACATAGACATAAATCTTGTACAATTAGTCTCGAGGATCGAGGTGAGAAAAAGGACCCTTGTTGTTTGTCGGAGGCAACAGTAATGAATGGAGGAGCATGTGAGTGGCTGTCACCCACTTTCCATATCTCTCCCTGCAGTCTGCGGAGCAGATGAAAGATTCTTGCGGATGCTTGTCGTTTTGTCTCACGAAATATCACCCACTCTTTCCCTCCCGTGGGTCAGCACGTGCAACGCATCCAAGGCAAAAACACGCACTTTTTTACTCTCTATCATCAACATGGTTTGAAGAAGGGTTTGTGTTTTCCACAGCGGAACTGGTTCACGTACACATGTTTCCTGTAGTTTACACAAGTCTAGATGACACTTATTATTATTTTATTACTTTTTCATTTTAATATTTTAAATTGTAAAAATAGCATATAAATATTCTAAGTTATCCATCATGAGAATATTGTAAATACCATTTAAAAAAATTATTACGATAAAAATACCCCTCCATTAAAATATAAAATGTATGAAGGATAGGTATAGTAATAAACATGACAATAAATAAGATCAATACAATTATAAAAATATCATGTGAGAATATTTCCATGTGCAACTAACAGAAGATACTAACGTGCTTGTTTTTCACAATTTAGGATATTAAAGTACTACTTTTTATAATTTAAAATATTAAAGTGCTATTTTAACAACTTAGGACATTGAAATATAAAGTCGGTGAAATAATTGGGTACTGAAGTGTTATTTAGCCTCTACATAATGAAAACTATATCTCTAAATTCATTTTAAAAATATAGAAACTAGATGAATAACTATAAAATTTTCCCCTTATTATATTTGGGGTAAATTTTACAAAACCCCTAAAATTCGGTCACATTTGATAAAACCTTCCCAAACTTTATAAATGCCACTTAACCCTCCTAATCTTTGCCCCAACCGAATAATAATAAAAAGAAAAATGTGAAAGGAAAGGGTGATTTGCTTACAAATGACAAATGACTAAATTTTGAGTTTTTTCTCTAAAAAATATTTTAGTTATTTGTCAATTACATATAGGAGATTGATGAGAAAAGTTAAAGTGTAGGTTGATTTTGTACGACACCCCAAAGTTCAGGAGGGTTTAATCGAATAACAAAATGTGGGGGTGGGAGAGTGGGGGTACTTGCAACAATCCCAGAGTTCATGGGCCTTTTTCAATTAAAATAACTCAGGGGTTATCTGAAACACCCCCAAAAAATTAGGGGGTTTTCTGAGATTAACCCTTATTTAACCCTAAATCAGTTTGGGCCCCAAATTTTCACGGACAAAAATACCCCACCCCCATACCTAAAAATCTAAAAAAATTAAAATAAAATAAAAAGTATAAAAATGATAAATATAAAAGGGGAACAAATCTAAGAGAACACGAGAAGAAAAGAAGGAAATGAATTGAGGATTAAAATGTAAAAAGGACAATAAGGGCTTTCCATCAGGGGTTTCTTAGTCATTTCAAATACTAGAGTGGACCTTCTCTCATCGCACTCCTTCATGCCCAACAGCACTCTATATTTGAACCCAATAGATCTTTGCAAATAATGTCAAATTATTATTTGCTTATAAACTCGAGCAAATAATATCAAATTAGAGATGAAGTGTGTTGTCCAAAAATTTATTCTCGCCACCTAAAACTGTAAATCTCGCCCGCTTTTTTCAACAAAATCTAATTTCATCGTCGCCGCCAATACAAGTCTTTTTGCCACTTCTCTTCCTAACAATTTCCTTTTTTTCGTTGGACTTCTGAAACATTTTCTTTAATTTCAACAGAACACAATACCATAGAATAATTTATGTATAGTCAGAAAAGCAGAGAAAGAAAAAAAGAACAAAAAAAGAAAAAAGAA
The DNA here is from genome assembly GCA_012295165.1 of Asparagus setaceus. Taxonomy (NCBI): domain Eukaryota; kingdom Viridiplantae; phylum Streptophyta; class Magnoliopsida; order Asparagales; family Asparagaceae; genus Asparagus; species Asparagus setaceus. Next base: position 28,182,060 of record CM022709.1, on the reverse strand, counting down.
AAATCCAAGGCCAGAGACAAAATAATTTGGTATTGAATGTAAATCTATTACATGAGAATAGATTGTTATTACATGAGAATAGATTTTATTGAAATCAAGTCTGGAAAAATTTATACTACATTGATCACATCCAGCGCATCATTCCACACGGCAATTTAGTTTTTCAAACCCCTTAATCATTGATTTTTCCATCATCTGCACGAGAAAAACATGATTTTTTTGCTAAATTTAATAGGAGATCAAGCAAACATAGTAGTATAATGCATAACATCTTTGAATGATTCTATTCATTTGTATAAGTATGAAAACTGAATGCCATCTGAAGTAAAATATTCAATGAGAGACTATAATGAGAGAACAGTTGAGCTTGTTCCTATATCATGCTTTATAATTATTAGGCTATATAAAACAGCTAACAAAATCTAAATTTCAACATTCCTTCACCTTCTTACAGACATCTTGCTTGATTTTTAGTGTTGTATATATTTTCGAATACGGTAGTATGCAAAGCTGTGAAAATAATGTTGGCAATTAGAATTATATCTCATTGGTATCCCTCCTTTTATGTATAAGGAGAAATTGGTGGTACTTCTAATGGCACTGAATAATGCCATCTAAGCGCATAAAACAACAACACATGTCATATGTTATTTTAATATTAAATTAGAATTCTAATATGATTGGTGTTTTCTATCCATAATTAGAATTCTCATCAAATTAAATCTATTTAAACTTAAAAAATTCTAATTACAATCAAATATTTAGTAATCTTAAATAAATCAAATTATCCATGATTAAAAAAATCAAATAGTCATATTTTTAATTCTCTTTAATTATCCATAATAAAAATTCTAATAATTCTATTTTAATTCTCATATATATAGTAGCGATATGGTGAGATGGTGAGGTGGATTGCTTAACATGAGATGGCCATTTTGCACCGTTAGATTCAAATTAATGGTTAGATTTAAACCAATATGTTAATTAACTAAAGATATATGGCCCTCACATTTATTTGATTTCCCTACCAAATCTTCTCTAACCCGAACCCTAACCCTAACCCGAACCCGAACCTAAACCCACTAACCCTAACCCTAACCCGAGCCCGAACCCGGACATGAACCCTAATCCTAACCCTAACCCGAACCCACTAACCCTGACCCGAGCCCCAACCCGAACCCCAACCCTAACCCTAGCTCGAACCCACTAACCCTAACCCGAACCAAACCCTAACCCGAACCCGAACCCAAATAAGAAAGAGAGAAGGCAGAAGGGAGGATATGGGAAATCTTAAAGAAGATTTGGCAGTGAAATTAAATAAATGGGGGGACCACATATCTTTAATTAGTTAATTTATTAGTTTAAATCAAACCATTAATTAAAATCTAACGGTATAAAATGGTCATCTCACGGTAAGCAAACCATCTCACCCTATCGCTATACATATATATATATATATATATATATATATATATATATATATATATATATATATATATATATATATATAGTAATGCTATTGTGAGATGGTGAGCTCAAATCTTATCGTGAGCTAGACTAATTAGTTCATCAAATTTATGATTGGCACCGTACATCTTTTTCAACACGTCATCACATGTATATGATAAAATTTTCACATAATTTAGAGTCTTCTAAAATATAAATCAAACTAGTTTGATATGTTGATTTTTTAAGCAGCTTAACAAATGCTCCTTCTACACATTGCTAAAATAATAATTAAAATTTTTAAAATAATATAATTTTTTCTACATATAGATCATGATAAATGCAAATCACGATGGGCGGTGTCGATCATCATTTTGAATTTTTAAAATAATATAATTTTTTCTACATATAGATCATGATAAGTGCAAATCACGATGGGCGGTGTCAATCATCATTTCGAGTAGCCAATTGGGCTAGCTCAAGATAAGAATATGAGCTCACCATCCAATTTTATCACTTTCCTATATATATATATATATATATAATATATATATATATATATATATATATATATATATATATATATATATATATATATATATATATATATATATATATATATATATATATATATATATATATATATATATATATATATATATAAAGATAAGAATATGAGCTCACCATCTCATTTTATCACTTTCTCTCACACACACACACACACACACACACACAGATATATATATATATATATATATATATATATATATATATATATATATATATAAAGATAAGAATATGAGCTCACCATCTCATTTTATCACTTTCTCACACACACACACACACACACACACACACATATATATATATATATATATATATATATATATATATATATATATATATATATATATATATATATATATATATATATATATATATATATATATATATATATATATATATATATATATATATATAGAGGAGGAATTAATGGTTTAGTATTAGCTTTACATTTCAAAAATTATCACGTGGATCATCTTAATTTTTAAAAGACAAATTTTACTAAATCTTCAATAAGTTTAGCCATTTGGCACCAAATCTGCAAAATTTCTAAAATCTCCAATAAGCTAAAGAATTTTAGAAAACCACCAAAATATTTTTTCCCTTAATAAGAGCATCAACCCATAATTTTACACTGACTAACATTATCCCTCAAGGCCAATATTCACCTCTCAAATCATTTTGCATTAACCATAAAATTATAAACAACTACTAAAAATATAAAAATTACAAGTAACCCTTTGATAAATGTGAAACTACAAACAATCTCTTGAAAAATATAAAAATTACAAAACCCCCTTTAAATTCTAAAAATTACAGAGAACCCTCTGAAAAATCTAAAATTACAAACCATCCCCTTTAAATTCTAAAAATTATAGACAACCCTTTAAAACTCTAAAAATCGCAAACAAATCCCTTAAAAATATAAAAATTACAAACAACCACTCCAAAAGTAAAAAATTACAAAAAAGTTTTGAAAAATTTAAAACTGCAAGAAGACCATAAAAATTCAAAAAATATAAAGAACTACCAAAAAATTCAAATATTACAAATATCTCCCCAAAACAAATAAAAATAAACAATACAAACGACCTCTTATAAAACCCAAAAGTTAGAAATAACTTTAGGAAAAACTGAGAATTACATAGAATCCTTAAATAATAAACAACCATTATTAAGAGCTTTCTACCAAAAGTTATTCGGGTTAAGTGAGAAAACTAAAACTTATTGGGTATTTTCTTTCAAAATATATTGGGAGTATTTTGGTAATTTGACCGCACATTAACTAATAATGTTAATTTGGGAGCTTTCTACCAAAAGTTATTGAGGGTTTTGTGAGAGTTTGAAAGGTATTGTGAGTTTAGTGTCAAAAGCCCAATCTTATTGGGGATTTAGTGAAAATTTACCCATATTTTAATTTTATAGAGAGGATAGATATTAATAGTCTATAAAAGAATATGTTAGTGGTTATGTTACAATATACCTTAGTGGCAAATTAAGATAAGAACTAAAATTCTAAATGGACAGTGAATCAAGTGAAAGACATCATAAGTCTAAAAAATCTAGACAAATTAAACTACATAAAAGGATAGAGACAGAAAAAGAAATAGTTTAAATTCCCCATTTATATATAAACGTAAACTCATGATCTACTATACCCTTACATCTCAAAAAAGCGCCACATGTCTATCCCTAATTTGATTTTAAAATTTAAAATAAAACTATCCACACACTTATTAAGTGAGGTAGTGTTTTCTTTTTCTTTTTATTTTTGAATATAACAAAAAGAGGGATATCCTAAAGATGGGATTGGTTGTTAAGTCATCTAATTTGAATTTTAAATTTTTATATAAAACTATACACATCATTATTTGTATTTATGTTACAAGAATAAAAAAGCTCTAACTTAAGTTATTTACTTTTGAAGAAGGAACAATAGTTAGTACAATTTAAATTTTTTAATTGAAGAAATTGCACAAATTCATATCAAATATCAACCATCCCTACACAAGACCCTAACCGTAAGGCAGCCGCCAACTCGGACCAGGTCGAATCTACTGCGTCGTCACCGTCTATCGTGGATCTCGCTGCTGCTCCTCTCGTCCTCACCATCGTCAATTGTCATGAAAAAGCTGGAATTGTGTCGAGCAAGAAATGGCAGATCCGGGCGGTTATCTAGCCTATATAACTCCAGGATAGACATTTGCTATTTGTATTGCATGTTGCAAATGCGATACGCCAGGGAATGTACAAATAAAAGTGAAGTTGGAGTCTAAACACCAGGGTGTGTTCAAGGCTAAAATATCTAGTTCAGTTTTGTAAACTAAATACCCGAGGCACAAGGCTGCGAGCCTAGTTGCAATGGGTACAATGGAAGATTTTAGGAATAGGTTCTGAAATAAAAGAAGCCAATTAAAAGGCAAAAAGTTCAACTAATAAGAGAAAGATCAATTAATTACACCGTAAACAACCCGATTATTTCACGCATGAGGACGCACAACCGAGAAAAATCAGGACTCGGGGATCGCATCTGCAGGGCAGAGGTAGTATTGGGTCCTGAATGATATTAGAAAGATCTAACTGGGGATTATGTAATGGTGCTTGGCACTGATGCATAGAGGTCTCCTCTAAGTTCAAGGAACAAATACATCTTTTAGGATGCTCTCACTAAGAGTAAGAAATCGTCTCTCTGTAGTTAGGCTTGAGGGACTCTGGTTGGTTTCTCGTTTGTGGGTAACTTACTTAGATTTGCTTCAAGATTTCTCTACTTATATAAGCCAAACTAATCATTTAGATGATTTTAGAATGTGACTTATTACTAGATAACCGGGTTATCTTCTATTTTATATTGTACCGTGAATTATGATAGGGTTTAATTTATGGTACAGTAGACTAAGTCACATAAAAGGACAAGTGAAGGCTCGCCAGGGGTGGCCTTCTTGGTATATGTACTATTGTCCTTCTACGAGTATGGTATGGTGGATAAAATCACTAGAAAATCATTTGGCAAGGCTATGGACACCTCAATTGCAATTTGTTCACTCTAATATATGCAGACTGATATTTATGAAGGTACAAAGTGGAGCACGTTAATTCCTTATATTTATACGCTATTACTTTATTTACGATCATGTGTATTTGATTTCTCACCTAGTTGAGCGCTTGAATTTATTTCAAGCGCTAAATTAGTAAGATGGCTAATCAGTTAATCAAAAGTATTAGGACTTTGTACACTAATTGTGAGAGAGTATTTATCTTGAAAGTTTAGGAAACTATGTCAAGATAAAGAAAAAGTCATACGATCGATGATATCCCATATTCTGCTATAAAATAGTGTTGCAGAAATGAGTAATATAACTGTGCTAGATATGGTTCAGAATAGCTACCCATTAGGTCTTGGGGAGATGTGCTATTGATAGCGACATATTTTCTAAACTGTGTACCTTCGAGATCGGTACAGTCAATACTCTATTGGTCATGGACGACCGAGGGCTGGTGTCGGATCACTATGTCCATGAGGGATTATCGCTTTCATACACTACTTTTCATTGGATGAGAAGTTTGGACCCTAGAATGTTGAAGTGTATTTTTCATATACTATTTAGACACTCTCTAGGTTGTGTTTACATGTAAGCAATATGATGAGACTGTGATAAAAATGCCATGGTATATATATTGAGTTCCTCGGGGAGGATTTCATGCACAAAGAAGAAATAAGTCAAGGTTTGGGTTTATACGAGATCGAGGAAACTGTCATGGATCTAGTAATGGAGGAAGAATTGGTTTCTTTACCAGCTGGAAACAATAAGAGAGAGATATTTTTAGATGACTTGGAGCCATCTATGAAATCTCAACTCCCTCAGAGTTCGCTCTATGGACTAGTACCAAGACGATATTTTAAAGATCGATGGGGAAATATTCATGGTTGCACGCATGTTATTGCGGAGCCTAAGTCATGTGAGGACACTATTTCTGGGTCTGTAGTGAAAGAGTGGAAAACAAGTAGTGAAAGAGTGGAAAACAACAATGAATGGGGAGCTTGAGTTCATGAGAAAGAATCAAGTCTGGGACTTGGCGAATCTTCCAACTGAATGCGAGACCACTAAAAACAAACGAGTTTTCAAGGTCAAGCAGGACGGGATATACAAGTGTCATAGGGCACGCTTGATAGCAAAAGAGTACACCCAAGTAGTAGGGTGGATTACTAAAAGAGACATTTTCTCTGGTGGTGAGAATTGCCTCTATTCGCATGATGTTGACTCTTGTGGCATAAATGGATCTTGAACTAGTCCATATGGACACCAAAATAGCTTTTACCTATACAGAACTACAAAAGTGATCTATGTGAATAAACCTATGTTTCATATCTAATGGACTTAAGCACAAGGTGTACAAGTTAAAGGATCCTACTTACGGCTCGAAATATTTTTTTAGTGTGTAATGTTTTGAGCCTCTTGGACCATGCTGGGTCATGGCTTCTAGACGATCGATCAGGACAGTTAGGCCCACGTATACTAAGGTGGTAGAAGTTTGAGATCCTATCATCATATGTCGATGTTTGACCCAATTTTAAAATAAACGTGGAGATTATGATACAAACTTAACCTTATCTCATCAAATACGTTATTGATATGTGATCTATTTTAACCAAATCAAAAAAAAAATCCTAGCTAATAACGCTGATGGCTGAAAGGATATCCAAAGAGATAATTGCTTGAATCTTGATTCTTATCCAACAAAGTCAAATTCTTATCTAATTCCCACTTAATCCCCACCTTATAAACACCCCTACCATCTGCCGAAAAAAAAAGGTGAGAAGCAAAGAAAAAAAGAGCCCTTGATAAATACCCAGTGACAACCTAGAAAAAAAAAGAGAAACCAGCGACCAAAAAAGCCGGCGGTCGAAGTTCTTCTACCTGCTCTCGAAAAAAGAAAACACTTATTCAAGAGCAAGGTGATGATTTTTTTTTTTTTTGGATCTGTCCGCTTCTCCCAACTGGATTTCCTGCATTCTTTCTTACTTCATCAAAGGAGCAAAACAAAAAATGAAAATTTGATCCGCCACCATTAAAAAAAAGAGAGAAAAAGACAGGAATTGCAATTGTCCCATCGACGACACCGGCCATCGTATCATATAAGAAAACAAATCCGGGTCTCTGCACTCATTCGGAGTCCCTGTACTCCCCCAAAATCCGCGTCTCTGCACTCATTCGGAGTCTCTGCACTCTCCCAAAATCCGAGTCTTTGCACTCATCATAGAGTCTCTGTACTCCCCCCGAGTCTTCGTACTCATTCGGAGTCTATATACTCCCCTATACCCATTAATTTTCTGAGTTGATCTTATAATATTGTGGCAATTGTTCGGACGAAAAGAAAAGAAGAAAAAGAACAAGAAAAGAGAAATAAATATCAATGCGCGACTCCGAAATATATGGTGTACAACTAAGTTAATTGTTTTTTTTTATTTTATTTTTATTATATGGATAGGGAAGGGCAGACTTGATGACGGTTTATAATCTCCTCATCATGATTATGGGATAGCTGGAACTATAAGTTTATGTTGCTATTAAGATCCGTAATTGAACGTCAAGTCTATTTGCAAAGATAAGGATGAGCCATGAGCAAAACGTTTTCTTACCAAAAAAAAAGAGAGTTATTTTCTTAACTAAAAAATAATATATAAAAGAATGGATTATCTCTAAATGCGCATGCTAACAACAGGAGGCAAAAACAAGAAAAAACTATGAATTAAGGGATTCACGTTGTCGCGACCCGACAAATAATAAGGGGGATTATGTATACCTTCATGTGGGAATCTCGTCAACTTCTTATGATTTCCACCGAGCGAATTCGTTTATCTCCAATGCAACGTCAATTCTCAATATCCAAGCATGTGACCATGTTGCTATTTTATAGAGCCTGGTAAGAATTTGAACGGGAGAAGAATTGGAATTTGATGGGAAATTCTAATCCAGTTAGGAGATAAATTTGTAAATAAATTTGAGTGCTTAATCCCTATGCTTTCCTTTTACATGAGAATTCCTAAAAGAACACAACTTGCTGGAAAGATGCAACGAAGAATACTTGTTTACAACGTAACCCTTCACCATATTAAGCCATGTCTCTGATCACATAATAACATCCCAATTTTCACATGACAAATTAACCCTCTCATCTTTGAATGTATTATAAAAAGACCCTAATACATCCAAGGAAAAACAAGTTGCAATCCAGTATTCGGAGTACAAACTTTGTTGTTTACACCCCCCAAAGGAAATTTGCAGTTTAGTCCCTGATAAAACTGCAGAAATTACTGTTCAGTCCCTGGAAATTCCAGAAACTACAAAACAGTCCAGAATTTGCAGAAAAACCCCCCAATCTGCCCAGTTTTGCAATTCAGTCCAGAATTTGCAGTTTTTACCCTAAAATAATTGCAGAAACTGCATTAAAGTCCAGTAAAATGCAAAAATAGCCCAGAATTGCAGTTTTATACCTGGAAAACTGCAGTTTAATCCAGAATTACATTTTTACCCCCCGAAAAAGTTACAGAAACTGTAAAACAGCCCAGAAATTGTAGTTTACACCCTGTAAAAATGCAGAAATTGCATTTAAGCTCAGTTTTGCAAAACAGTCCAAAAAATTGCGGTTCACACCCTGAAAGATGCATGAATTACAGTTTGATCCATTACAAGTCAGCCTAATTTATAGTTTGATCCCCTGGAAAGATCTAGAAATTGTAGAGTTTACACGTTTGTTCGTAGAATTCCATCAACTGCGAATTAAGCCCTGAAAAATACAAAGACTAATCATCAAACTTGGCGTGGATCTCTATGTCCCTAAACTAGATAAAAAATTCGGCATAGAAAGAAAACACAAGATTGGACCTCTACGTCCCTAAACTGGATGAAAAAAATATTTTGTGTAAAAAGAAATACACTCGAAACAACCTGGTGTAAAATATGCGCCGATAAGTTTAAGATCAAAAGGTTCAATTGTGTCGACCCCTAAGTCGTTAAACTTGCTAAAAATACACAATTCGAACATTCCAAAATTGACCCCTAAGTCATTAAACTAGACCCTAAATCAAATCCGACTTCTACCTCGTTAAAATGGATAAAATACCAAATTTGACCTCTATGTCTTTAAAACTGGACCAAATCAAGTTTGACCTTTACATCGTTAAAATGGATAAAATACCAAATTTGATCTCCACGTCTTTAAAACTGGACCAAATCAAGTTTGACCTCTACGTCGTTAAAATGGATAAAATACCAAATCGACCTCCACGTCTTTAAAACTAGACCAAATCAAGTTTGACCTCTACGTCGTTAAAATGGATAAAATACCAAATTTGACCTCCACGTCTTTAAAACTGGACCAAATCAAGTTTGACCTCTACGTCGTTAAAATAGATAAAATACCAAATTTGACCTCCACGTCTTTAAAACTGGACCAAATCAAGTTTGACCTCTATGTCGTTAAATTGGGCCGAATTCCAAACTTGACCTTCACGTCTTTAAACTGAGTTCAAAATCCAAATCTCATTTCACGTCGCCAAGTCAAACTCAAATTTCAATCGCCACATCTCTACTCTAGAGTTTTATACAAAATTTGTACACTGGGGGTATGCCCCTGGTTAAGCCATGTATATGATCATTTAAAGAAATAAAAATAATATTATTATATTTTCTTGCTTTGTGAGTTTTCTGTTATTTTGACGATTTTTATTGACTCTTAATCGAAGGTTCCTTTCATTAGTAAGGGTAATTAACAATAGACTCTTGAGTCTTTTGGAAACCATGAATCCACATAAAAATAAAACCCTCTCCCGTAGGGTGAATTTGATGGGATTGATATACAAGACAAAGTTATCTATCTTAATTAGATGCACTTATACGCAACTAATTTAGATAGACAATTTTGACCCTACAGTCGATGACAAATTGTTGACTGGGTACAGCATGGAGACCAGTGGGACTCTAGTTGCTAAGAATCATACTCTAAGTATAGATCAATATCTCAACATGAAAGCAGAAAAGAAGCTAATACTAAGAATCCCTTGCAAGGAGTATAGTCGATATTCTTGTATGCGTACAATAATCGATACATCCTTTGTAGTAAGACTGATGAGTAAGTATCGGTCCAACCCTTGTATGACTCACTGGGATGAGTCAAGATGATCCTCATATATTTGATTCAGACTGCGCTTTATGTATTAAGCTATGACAGCACGGGCTCTCACATATAGAGATATTCAGATGTCGATTAGGCCGATAATCTGGATGGGCGAGTGTTAATGTCTGGCTATGCTCCCTTACTCAATGACAGGGTCATTTATTGGAATAGTAAGAAGCAATAGTGTATAACCCTTTTACACTTGAAGCAGATATGTGGTGATATACATAGTAGTATTGGATGCAGTCTAGTTATACAAATTCTTAGAGAATTTGACTATAGCGCGAGATGTAGAGGATGATGTGATTCTGTATCATGATAGCATATTGACTACTTGTTATACGATATACCTAAATTAGTTTGGGAAATCGAATAAAGTTCATATTTGGTACCCCTTCATTAAGAACTAAGAGAAGGATAGGTTGTGCTAAGTCTATCTCGATGAATTAGCTGAACCGGGATCTAGTGATAAAGGAGAAAGCTGAGGAGCGACTGGTGTAGCACATTTGAGACTTATGGGCTATGTCTTTAATGACGGTTTTTTTTACTTGAGACCTCAGACACATAGGTTATTACGGATGACGACTTTAGAAGATATTACATTTGATTTGATTGTCTTTTTCTCATCTATATGTATATCTGGGATTGCTTATGTCTGATTATTACTTGATTATCATGGCATGGAGTATATGAGTATTATGATGTGTACAAGGTACACAAAGGGCACTGGGTGCACTATTATAAAGTTACATCAGCAGGTAGGAACTCTTATCACACAAGAGATCCCCCTTCAGAGCTGTGGCAGTTGCCGAAGCTGAGACTGAGTGTCGGATGTCATTTAGCTTGGAGCAATGACTACACTATCGTGTTACTGGGTAGGATGATAGTGGAAGCACTCTATTGGTCGCCCTGACGAGGTTAGGATGAGGTTGCTGTATACTTATATGTTGAAGCGACCAAAGTAGAAATCCCACATCCACTTACCTAGTTACTATCAGCCAGACTAGGGGTCAGACTTGGCACACAACGTACGGGCTTGTCTGGAGATCCCAGGCATATCGTGGGGTGATATGGCCAAACAAGTTCATTACGGGGTAATGAAACTTGGGTCTGTACGGTATTTATTTTATAATGTATGCTCTCAGGGGGATAAAAGAAATACCGTAGCGCGTTGCCATGCAACGTGTGCTTGGACCGGATATAAGAAGGTCGAGGGATGGATCCCTGCTCCCTCACTGTGTGAGCCCTTATAGACGACCACCAGTGATTATGGGCAGTCATTGTACCCTTAGAGACACTGCACTGTCTGGAAAGGCTATAATGAGTGTTCACTACTTTGGCTGCTGTTTTCTGCTGCGATGAGACAATACCCCACATACGAGGCAGTGTCAGGAAAGCGGGTGATTAACACGCTCAACTATTCAGGGCCAGAGGAAGATCGATTGATGTGTCTCCTGATTGCATTGCATGTGCTACTCTTATTTACCCCAGGGCAAGGTTTTAAGAGTGCGATGAATCGAGGGGAGACCTGGGTCTTCATGTATGCTTCTTCGAGGGACTGAAGGTACTTGAATAGACATGGTTGATCAGATCTGGGGTACGAGATACCGCATACTTACACTTTTGTTTGTGTATTTTTATTTCTTAAGGGAGATCCTTGTGTCAGCCTTAACGGATCTGGCTGCAAGGCTACCCGCTTGCAGGTTTTTAATGGTCCATATCGCACTAACTATGTATGAACATAGTATTAATAAAGAAGGAGAATAATCTCAGGGAGGTTTTGGCTCGGGGAGTCAATGACTCAGGGAGTCGGCTTAGGGAACGATAGATGGCACCCACTCATTTGTGTGAGTGGGAGTATGTTAGTAATTAGTTGGGTCAATCCATTTGAGTGGGTGGATCCTAAGTGGGTTCAAATTAGTTCTTTAGTGAACCGGTTCCTAATCCTAAAGGGTTATGGGTTTTTTTTTCTTTACTCTATATATATGCACTTATGTAGAGATTAAATATGAGAGAAAAAGAGAGAAAACACATACTACTATCATCTTCTTCCTCTTTATCAAGCCTATGATTTATGCGTTAGTCTCGGGGTGATATGTGGGGGCTTCTCGCCATATCGGTGTGATCGTTCTGCGGCCGTTGTTCAGAGATCAAGATTAGATGCATGGCGATCCTTCCAAAAGATCATGGAAATGTAATATCTAAATAAGAGATTTATATATTCATATTTATGTATGTATTTATGTATGGTCTACATGTTCATTCAAGTTGCACGTGAATTTACATGCACGGAAAAACTATAAATGAAATATGTAAATAGAACGCAGCATCGACCTCAGCCAACAGGCAAAAGGCTATTCAAGTTCAACAGTTTTCTTGAATGGGCAGTTATTTGCTTCTAACAAAACAGATAAAAGAAACTCTAAGCATAAATACTACAAGATGAAGAGAGAAAACAGGTACCTGATTCTTTAGCAGCTTCTTTTTCGTGGTAATATCACCTCCTGAAAAAAAGGGACAAATATTTCTATGATAGAACTACCCCTTTGATGCAAGTGTACAATCAGGAGGCGAAACAACTACTACATGATGTCCCTCCTGACATCAAGTTATATGCAGATATTTAATGGTTCATGCTGTAGAGAAGCAATGGTTGACATGACTAATGAATGCCCTAAGGATACTATAATCGGCTAAAGTACCGTAACATTTTGACAAAACCCTTAATAATGTAGCAGATAAAGCTTCACTAGCAATCATCTTGGAAGCAATGCACGCCTGTCATGATATCATTATGTCAGATCGTACATGTCAATCAATCCAAAATATAAGTTCATCTAATGTAGATAGTAACAAGCAAAATTGACCCGCGCGTTACCGCGACATTTGTATGATAAAATTAAAAAATAATGGTTAAATATTTTGCTTAGAAAATTCTTTCTTAATTTATGGATAAAAATATTTTTAGGATTTGCAATATAGGTAAATTAGTGTGAACGAAAAAAAAATGGTTTAAGCATTTGGTTTTAAAAATTTAGCTTGTCAACAAAAATATTTTTGGTTTTGTAACATAGATAAAGTAGTCCGTGAAAATTTTAAAAATAATAATTTAAGCATTATGATAATTCTAATGCCTTTGGTAGTTGTATTGTAGATAAAGCCAAAAAAATAATAATATTTTAAGCATATTAGTGAGGAGAAAGGCAAAGAGAAAAGCTCATTTTATTTGGAAAAAATATTAGCTAAAGTATTTGTATGATACTAATGACTTGGTAGTCATTACATTACACAAATTAGTATGGAGAAAAGAAATAAAATAAAATAAAATAAAGGTTCATTTGTTTTAGAAAGAAATATTTTTAAAAATTAGTCCCTCACAACTTCAATAATTCCATATTAGTCCCTCAAATCTCAATAATTGCTTATTAGTCTCTCAAATTCTAAGGGGCCTTACAATTTGGTTCCTTAATGATGAAAATAAATCTTAGTTATAAATTCCCTCTTAAAGCTCATCTAGCTCAAAAAAAAAAGATTATTTACAGTTTGGTAATCTAAAGTTCACACATTTTAACTATAATACCAAATATTTTTGGCAATTAGATATCCTAAAGTTCACACCTTTTTAATTTTGATACCTCAAAGTTTTTTCTTAACACTTTTGTTAAGACAAAGTTTATATCTTGTTAACTTTGATACCCAAAGTTTTTTGACACTTTGATACATTAACTTTTTCTTAAACTTTTATTAAACTTTAGGGTATTAGAGTTAAAAATGTTAAAACATTGGGGTTACCAAAGTAAAAAATTAGGATCTTTAAGGTATGAAAGTTAAAAATGTATAAACGTTAGGGTAGCAAAATGTTAGAAAAGTTTTGGCGTATCAAAGTTAAAAAGGCGTAATGTTTGCGGTATCATAGTGTTAAATAAACTTGTGTATATCAATCTTTTAAAACATTGTAAACTTTAGAGTGCCAAATTGCAAACAACTCTTTAAAAATATTAGATGACGGTATTTTGGACATTGAGGGGTAAAATTGCAATAAGACAGTTTGAGGGAGTAATGAGTAATTATTTAGATTGAGATACTAATGTGAAATTATTGAAGATTTGAGGGACCAACATCTAAACAACGCTATGTAAAATACCCTCTAAAATGCTAAATTACAAATAACCCTTTAAAAAAAATATTAGATGAGGGGATTTCAGTCATTGAGGTACCAAATTAGAGTGACCTTGGAATTTGAGGGACTAATGAACAATTGTTGAGATTTGAAGGGCTAATATGCAATTATTGAGAATGTGAAGGACTAATCCACAGTTAATGATATGTGAGGGGCTAATATACAATTAATAGAAAAGTTACTATTCATTCCATAGTAGCTACAAGACTACTAAAGCTAGTTCTTTCATTTAACTAATTAATCTTTCATTTAACTAATTAACCAATGATTAAAGAACTAACTAAAGTTATTGGAGTTACTGTAGCTTGAAAAGACGTTTGCTACAGTAAACCTCCCAATAACTTTAGTAAATATAGTAATTGTTAGGACGTAGTCTATACAATAGCTTTTATTTGAGTAATAACAAACTCTTATTTTTTATTTATATTTATTTGAGATGATATAGTACATGTGAAAATTGGTATACAAAGGTTACGAGGCGAAACGACGCGAAAATCAGTATCTACACTGATTTCAACCTTGGAACTATCGATAGACTATAATGAACCATCGATGGTCAATGTTCATTGATGGTATATAGTAAAAAATTATAGAAATCTAGAGAATCAATTTTGAACCATCGATGGTTTACAGATTTTGAACCATCGATGGTCACCACACCTCATCGATGGTGTATAGTAACTGTTGATGTTTGAGATCACACAGTCACTAAACTCTGCTAGGTTAGTTTTTAGTTGAATGGAGTCCGCCTTCTCCTCTAATATCCGGCGATGACGTCAGGCTGGAAGTTCGCCTACTGCAGAGAAAGAATCTGCGGAAGGTTGGAGTTGGGATCTCCGGTGGTCCCTCCGACGATCAAGTTAGTATACGAAGAAGGTGATCCAGTGAAGGAAAAGGAATTCACTGAGGAAAAAGAGATTACCTTTAGTTCGTTGAACAGTTTGCTATTTATACCTAGGGTAGGAGGGTATTTCCATCTTTTCAACTGATGAGAAAACTAGCCATCGAGTCAGCCTGTCCTTCCACTTGTTGATTGATGATTAGACAGATGTCTTTTCTTTGTCGACGTGCCTTAGCTTTATAGGTGTCAGCGTTGGGAGACTTAAGATTTAGAACATTGCCGTCATTAATGAGTTCATTAATGAGATGGGATCGGCGACGTCCGCAGCCGGATTAGTCCGAGGTGCCTTAAATACTGTGAGAGATAGAGATATTGAGGAGCTGACAATGCATTTAATGTGATGTTGACGCGTTGTCGGGGTCAGATATCATATAACCATCGTTTATATTGAGGGAGCCACCTAGGGCGAGTGAGGGAGGTCAAGTGTCCATGGGGGCGACTTGGACCGTCTTACGCATCGTCCAGGGGAGTAGTCGTTCAAGGAGACGGCTAGTACCGCCTTATGCGTCGTCCAGGGGGTAGTCGTTCAAGGAGACGACTAGTACTGCCTTACGCGTCGTCGAGGGGGGTAGTCGTTCAAGGAGACGACTAGTACCGCCTTACGCGTCGTCCAGGGGAGTAGTCGTTTAAGGAGACGACTAGTACCGCCTTACGCGTCGTCCAGGGGGGTAGTCGTTCAAGGAGACGACTAGTACCGCCTTACGCGTCGTCTACGAAGGTAATCAGCCAACATGATCAGGTTCATATGGAAGACATGAAAGATCCACTTGACCCGACAATAGGGCATGAGTTGTCTCAAGCCAGCGGGACAAAGGGTTTATCTTGCTTAATCGTGTGAGGTTGTTTCTTCTAATCATATTTTAGCGGTTATGACTATAACAGTTGGTCCCTTTCATTCGGAGTCGGTTGGAAACGAATGCGAATGAAATAGTATCACGACTCGGGGTGAACAGAAGCCTCTTCGGGGAGAGTCTCGAAGGTTCTTGTGATGGGACGCAGCTGACATCAGCGGACAGCTTTTGGGCTGTCGACGCTTTGTTTTTTTGGTCCGGTGGTAGGTTCCATTATGAAGCAAAGAGGGCGGGTCGGTTCTCGAGGTAACGCTTCGGGTTCCGAGCTTTTAATCTGGTTCGTCGATCATGGGCTGATCCACAGTTTGTGAGTTTCCCTATAAATACAGAAAGTGGAGAAAGTACAAACTTTTGTCTTCCATATTTTTAAAAGAAACTCCGGCGGTTTTCAGCGATTCAGAAGACCATCTGCCATGGATTCCGATCGCCGAAAGCAACTGGATGAATCTCGCTCAACAGTGACCCAGGCGCGGATGAGTCTTCTTCACTCGAAGTTTGATATCCCCAGGGGGTTCAAATTGGAAGCGCCGGCGAGGTCAGCGCCGGTGTACTGCCACGGCGAGGGGAGAGCTCCCCTCTACATTAAGCATCTGGAGTGCGGTCTGTGGTTTACATCCGTTCCTCCGTAGGGTATTCGAAGCCTTGGGTGTGTCCCCTATGCAACTGAAGCCTAATTCCATTGCCACATTGGTAAGCTTTAGCGTCATTTGCTGTTGGTTGGGAATCCGGCCCAAGTTGACTGTATTGAGTCATTTGGTCGGCATAACTGATCAGAAGTCACCTCATTATCACCTCCAAATGACAGGGGAGTTTAAGATAGTTCTTGGACTTCCCAAATCGAACAAAGGATGGAAGGACAAGTTTGTCTGGATAACGGGAGATGACTCCAACTTGGGGTGTTCGAGTTGGCCCGAGATAAGGAGAGAGGCTTTGGAACCAAAGCCTCTGTCGGCTAAGGACCATCATGAATTAGGGCAAATTCTCAGATATACGGGGCTGAGGACAGTGTTTGCCCTGCTTAACAATTCAGTCTTGCGAGTTCTTGGGATCTCGTTTGTCCCTCCTGGTACTCGGGACAAAATGAGAGCTGATGACATAACTTTCAGGAGAGTGGCCGGCGTAGTAGCCGCTGCGCAGTCGGTATTGGACAAAGAGCTTCCTGAAGAGCCCCAGGAAAGAGTGACGACTCGACATACCAAGCGATAGCGGCTAGAGTCGACCCCAGCAGAAGCTGCACCTATCCAAGAGCAAACTAAGACGACGGTTACGGGTCATGAGGGGACGACAACCAACATCGTACCTGCAGCCCCTCATGGCTTTCGGAGGACTCGACTTAAGAAGACGAGTCATGGTCCTCGGGGAGCGAGGAGGTTAGGGGAAAGCGAGGCGAATCCTATGGAGCCGGGGTCATCTGAGTCAGAGGGAAGGACGGACTTTCAGTCGGTTGAAGGTGAATCTAAGGTCCGGGGAGAGGAGAGGGTCGGCCCTCGGTCGGCTGAGGGGACGCCTAAGCGATCGGAAGACAGCTGCCACGGGCCGAAAGTCAACCTGGGGACTACCAACTTCCAAACCGAGCTGCCACAACGGCAAGGCAAGGAGCCGGCTACGGGTCAGGGTAGCGACTTTGTCCCCGCAAGATGGCCTTCGCCATACTATATGGCCGAGTCTGAAGAGGGGTTTTGGGACAAAGCTAGCAACTCAATGATTGGGACATTCCCTTCGGCCGCTCCCCACGAGGGAGAGCCTGACGCGGCGCATCGATACAATCCGACCACACATCTGGATGTGCGCTCGTCGGTGCTTCAATCCACGTATATGCAGGGCAAGGCGGTGGAGCAGTTTAATCTTCCTGAGGACAAGGAATTCTTGAAGAAGATTCCTGATGTAGGCCTCCACGTAATCCTTCAAAGTTATCTGACTCGAGGATGTCTCGTGGAAGAAGAAATACTTAGCCGGTTGGTCCAAGGCCATAATGCTTACGAGAAACTTTGCAAGAAGCATATAGCCTCAGGAGTCGGCGAAGGAGATGAAATCGACCAAGTTGTCATGGAGCTTTCTACTTGTAACACCCGTGAATTTTCGATACGTATTTTTCTAATATTTTCGGTACGTATTTTTCTAGTATTATTTTCCTAATATTTTTCGATACGTATCTTCTAATATTGCTTTTCTAATATTAAATATTATTTTCTGGTATTTTAATGTTAAATATTATTTTCTAGTATTTAAATATTAAATATTATTTTCTAAAGGTATTATTAATATTTTTCTCAAATTTTGAATTCTCTCACAATTCAAAATATAGTTTTACATTCTTTTATGATTTAATTAAATTATAAATTTAATAATTCGGTGAATACTTTCGGTCATAATTTTGATTATTGATATTATTAATGATTTTGTAAACTGAGCTTAGTATTTGGTGCGTACAAATATATATGTGTGTAATAATTTTATTAATAGCACTCTTGATAATTATCATTATAATAATTAATTTTCTATTTTATATGTTGTAATATAGCCTTAACCCTAACCCTAACCCTATATATATATAATTCTTTTCTTTTTTAAAACCCAACCAGTAGTACCCCTCTCTCCCATACCCTCTCTCTTCCCCTCTCTGTTTCTTCTCCAAGACCCACCACCACCTCCCTCGATCCGCCCGGCTCTTGCATCCATGCTTCCGACCATGCTTCTTCCCGCTTTGCTCACCTCCTTCCGCCACTCCTCTTCCTCTCTTCCACCTCCCTCCACCCCTCCGGCTTCCACCCTGTCCACTCCATGCCCCTCACCCATCCATCCACCGCCCTCCCTCACTTTCCCCCTCTCCACACTGCCCAGGCATCCCTGCCTCCATCCTCCTCCAGCCGCCTCCCTGACCTCGCCCGGCCACCAGCGGCCACCTCACCCGCCTCCTCCACGTAGACCCCAACTATCTCCTCATCATCTCGTCGTGCCGCCGTCGTCGTCGAACTCCAGCAACACCGACGACGCGTCGTACCGCAGCCGATTTTGGCCGTAGGCAAGATCCCGTTTAACTTTGACTTGTATTTATAATTTTTAGCTTATTTATGAATTATTGTGTGCATAGAATGATTATGAACTGCGTGGGATTGCCTGATGTTTGATTTTGTTGTTGTTAGCGTGATTATGTGAGATATTATTGAAATAGGGAAAAATTCAGAATTATTTTATAAAAATGAGTTTATTTTCGAAAAAGGATTTATCTAAAAATATTATTTACAATAATCGTGAGGAAAATAATGTTTAAAAGGATTATTTTGTAAAAGGATTATTTTTGAATTATTTAATTATGACCGTATAATAATGATTATAAAACGTGACATTTCATGTATGAAACGTACGTTATTTTCAATTTCCTTTGACACCGTTATTAAGCTACATGTTATCTGGTTATCGATAATTTTTATGAGATGTTTTGAAATTTGAGTAGTGAGGTATTGATGATTTCGGTTTTCATGTGTATTTAACTATTCGTAGATATTGTTCATGCATACCGTATTTTATTCATAATTATTATTATTGTTTTATGGACGTTTTCATGCACCTGTTATGCTATTTGATGTTGCGTAGAGTCGGTCACATTTTCACTATCTTGTTGCATTGAGAACCGTTAGTGGTTCATGACTTAGGACTTGTGCGTCATGAACGAGACTTAGTGACATGTGTGTGTGTTGACCATGCTTAGGAGGTGAACCCGTGTTTGATATATCGGCATCGTTGACTTGATTTACCTGAAACCGTGGGATGGAAAAGTCTTGGTTCATGTTATTGGATGTGACTGTTGATGTATCTTCCAGACTTGCACCAAGTGAATCGTTTCGCACTTGGGGTTGGTTTGTTGGGCCAGTGAATCGTTTCGCACTTGGTCAGTGAAATCGTTTCGTCACCTGAGTCCTGCTTGTGTCCGGACAAGCCGGAATCGGATTGCGTGTAGTCCTTGGACTGAATCGTTTCTGGCATTGGATGCGGCGTAGAGGAATATGGCGATCGGCTATCAGAGTATATGAACCGACTCTTGTGAGATATAGACCGAGACTGTTATAGGATGGTTAGACAGTTAGAACACATGAGTTGGATATGTTGATGCTTATTCCCAGTTGTATATTCCATCCGTGTATAGTTCGGGATTAATATTTAGTTATTTACAAATCTGAAATATATGGTATATACATGAGGGTTTCCTTGTTTAGATTATTTCGCTCGACGTACTACGTCTCATTTGTAGATTTCTAAATATTAATCTCCTGGATTTACATGGATGGTTAATCGTATTGTTATACTTGCTTTGTTCGCATTTTTCTGATTGCTTGCATTCATTCGCATTATTATTATACTGCCATTTCGTTGTGGGATCTTGCCGTGTGTTATACACGTTGACGTACTCCATTCTCTTGGTGTACGTCAGATATAGATGACGTACAGGTCCAGTATGGAGATGCACTTGAGCCGAAGTTTTCTCAGCAAGATAACCTTCTAGACGACGGAGTAGATCGAGCTGAAGCTTAGTTTCTTTTTATTTTCAGTAGTTTGATGAACCTTAGACTTCTTTCAGTATTTTCATTTTAACTTAGTTGACATTTATTTCATGATTCTCTAGTCTTAGCTACATGTATTGTATCAGACGTGTCGACTTATTTTATAGTCCTGGATGTTATTTTATTTGGTGATATGTACTTCCTGTTCTGAATTATTATTTTATTCTTACCGGCTATGATTGGGAGCTGTGACTGTGATGTACTTTTATGATTACTTGACGTTTGGCATATTAGATTGAGAAAAAATATTTTTTTCTATTCGTATTTCTCCTCAACCTAATACGTCGAGGGCTTGTTTGCATTCCGTTTTCGTGTATTTTGGGAAGCGAGGCGTGACACTACTAAGCAAAGCGAACTTGATGATTGGCGTCGAGAAGTGAAGGTGAGGGAGCAGGTTATATCGGAGCTTAAGGTTACCAATGCACAATTATTGGCCGAAGTCCGACAATTGAGGCGGAGGCCTCAGAGCAATGTTGAAGGATTGGGATCCCCGAACGAGGTTTTGAGGGAGCGAGACTTGGCTGTGACACAGTCGGCTCTTGAAAAGCAAGTCGTACAACATGCCAAGGCTCAATTAGAGGAGGAGTTGACAGCTAAGCAGAGGCTATTAGTTGAATGTGTTCGGCTTAAGGAGTCTTTACGCGAGGCAGAGAATAAAGTGAGATACTTGGAGTTCGACGATTATCAGTCGGCGGTCGTCACAAAGAATCGGCCTGTCATCATCGAGGAGTTTCGGCACAGCTCAATGGGGAAAATTGAAGTAGCGTTGACTTGCAAGGCGGGGAGTGACTTCATGGTGAAGTAACTTCCTGCCGAGTTTCAAGACTTTCCTGGACGGCTTAAGTATCCTCCAAGCATAGCTAGCCAAGTAAGTCTTCTCACTAGGTTTGAGGAAGCAGGAGCGGGTTACGACATAGGTGGGGGCGATGCCGAGGAGGGATCGGAGGGGGAGATGGAGTTGTCGGCCGACGACCCCTCTGATGAGGTGGTACGGGACCTTTCCCTGACTCCTCCGCTGACTACAAACGTCTCACTGTCTCTTACTCCTAGGGCCGACAAGGATATCTCCTGACTTAGACTTAGGGCTTCAGAACTGTGTAATCTGCATTTTTTTGGTGTAAAGTTTATGAAAATATGAATAAAGACGCTTATTTTTAATTAAATCATCTTTGAATTTTTTGTCGTACTCTCATGATAGGTTGTCAGTGGAGTCGACTTCTTATTTATTGATGTTTTTCAACTTTTTGTTTGCCGGTTTGGGCGACTGAGTTTTGTTGAGTATCTGGGATGACAAGTGAGTTCGGATCCCAAGATAGGGTGGGGAAAATAGCGTGGCGGAACCGACATGACGTCAGCCATGCTTTAGCCGCCAACGTCGCTTCGATCTTCGGGTGAAGAGACGGGTGACATTTAAAGCAGTGAGCTTCTCGATATTCGTAAGTCGGTTTGAATTTTGCAACCAGTCTCGACCGCTGATCTTGCCACTGACAAGCCATTGAAAAGCCGCCACGCGTGTCTTTTGAGTGGCTATATATACGCTTAAACCCTATTGAGGGTTTTCTTTACGCATTCTGCAGACTTTATTTCCCCTTTCTCTCATCTTTTTGAATTTCAAAAGAAAACATCACCATGGCTGCTGCTTCTTCAGCTTCGATTGATAGGGCTGGAATGCTCGATTCTTGGCGTTCGAAGGTGAGAGAAGAAGATTTGGAGGAGCTCTATGAGAGGTATGACCTTCCCAGAGAGTTCAAGCTATCTGTGCTGGAGGAGGGCAGCGCCGTGAATGCGCACAGCGCTGATAAGGTGCCCCTATATCTAGTTCATCTGGAGTACGGACTGCACCTTCCCCTCCCCCAGTTTGTGAAGAGGGTCTGCGAACGATTGGGGGTTTCTCCGATGCAGTTCGCTCCTAACGTCATAGCGACGATTATGGCGTTCTTGGTGATATGTCACCGAGTGGGGGTCGAGCTGACCTTGTAGTTGTTCAGCCACTTGGTCACAGTGAAGACCACTAAGAAAGACTCTCATTTCTTCTTCAGTTATGCCGGTGGTAAGCTCGTCAACATTCCCGACTCCAATAAAGATTGGAAGGTAAAATTCGTCTGGGTCTTTGGGGCCGACTCAATTTTGGCTTGCTGCAACTGGCCGGAGATCGAGAAGGAGAAATTGAAGCCCCTTCCTCTCTCAACCAGCGAGCAGTGAGATTTGGAGAAGATCAAACACTATTCTGGATCTCGCGAGATCCAGAATCGCGAGATCCATAATCTCTTTGACAATGCCTCGTTGAGGATGGCGGGGTTGTCATTTGTCAAGCCGACAGAGGCTAATAAGGAAGAGGAGCAGGAGCTGCTTAAAGCTGCTCCGAAACAAACCAAAGACCCCAAAGGTGGAGCTTCCGGCATGACGAAAGTTACAGCAGCGCCTGGGCCTACGAAAGTCATCCCGACTCCCAGTTCGGCTAAAATTGCGGACTTTCAGTTGCCCCAGAAGAGGGCTAGGGGGGAGGCTTGTCGGCCAAAGATGAGCATCTATTGACGAGGAATTTTGACCAGATGGTGGCTATATTGAGGGGGAAAACTTCTGCCCCTCAAGCCAACAAGCCGGCAAAGAAGAAGAAGAAGAAGTTGGTTCCTAAGGAGACAACCGAGGGAGACGACATGGGCCTGGTTGGGACGGCCGCGGGGAGTTTATCGGCCGATATGGAGGAGTCGATTCAAAAGTCTACTTCCCCAGCACACCATCCGGCGAAAGTTAGCCATGCAGATGGGTCTTCTCTTGGCAGGAGAGAGGCTTTTGGTCATCGTTAGCAAGAGGCTTCCGTCGTTGACCTGGGGGTCCCTGTAGATCGGGTCAATGTGGCTGATACCCTGGAGTCGACTCGAAGACCGGGTAAAGAGCCGACCAATTCGGGTGAGACAACGGTGGGGGCAATTCCCCATGATTTATTTGAGGACTCTGATGTGCCCATACCTTTCTGCCATCGTGTTGACGAGATCGAAAAGTTGCGGTGGAGGGAGCTCCGGTCTAAGCTCATCGGTGTCCTTCAAGAGGGGTACTCGCCTAAGGAGGGGCCTCTTGAAGCTGATAAGTTCATCCCTAAACATTTTCTCCATAAGGAGGACTCGATTTTCTCATCGGGGAGAGCCCAACTGACCGCGATCAACCAGTTCTCTCTTCAGAGGGATCTGGATCTTTTGAAGGAGGTGCCATCACATGGCTTGCGGTTGGCCCTCCAAAACTATCATGTACGAGGTACTTTGATCGGGGAGGAGCTTTTTGACCGCCTCGACCTCTTAATGCAGACCGGCGATGAGTTGGTGGGGGAACTTGCTCAAGAGAAAAGGGCCCGAGAAGAAGCTGAGAAGAGGGCGGCCGTTCTCGAGGCGGAGAAGGAGGGGGTAGACGCCAAGTGGCGTAGTGAGTTGGAAGCGAAGCAATCTACGATTGCTGGTCTTCAGACTCATTACGCTAAGCAGTCATCGACCATAAAGAAGTTGAGGGAAGAGGCGGTGAAGCTTAAGGAAATGGTCGAAGGCTCCAAAAGGGAGGTTGCCGACTGGAAGAGTCAAGTGGAGCAGCTGGAGAAACAAATTGAAGCCGAGAAGTGAGAAAAGCTGTCGGCTCAAGAGAGTCTTCGCTCGGAACAACTTGCCCTTCAGAACCTGAAGGTTGAGTTAGATGAGTCGAAGTCGGCTCACCAAGCGGCTGTTGCTGATGCTCAATCCGTTGAAACCCGCCTTAAGTTCGTGATGTCGGAGGAGGGAAAAAAGGAGGTAATCGAGGCCTATTGGCATGGGCCAATGGGGAAGGTTGAGTTGTCGCTAGCCGTCAAGGCTAGCTTCGGCCACTTAAGGGCCCAGCTTCCTTCTGAGGTACCCCTACCTTCCGATCTCACCTACCCTCCTCGAGTACAAAGCTGTCTGCCCATCTTGCAGGGTCTTGAAGAGAAGGGGGCAGGGATTCATTTAGGCACTGAGGACGATGACGAGGATGATGACGAGAAAGAAGATGAGGACGAAGACGCCGATGGCGAGGACTAGTGCCATTACCCCTTTTTTTTGTAGTCTCTAGGACTAGTTGTAAATTGATCTGGATATCTTAATTATCAATGAAAAGTTTCGCGTTTCAGTGTTGAATACAATTCATTTAATTTATTTTCTTGCATTTGGCTGCTATGTGTCGTCAATTATGACTTTGATTTATGTTTACAAGCTGGAGAGACAACTTAGTATTCATGACCTAGGAATCGCTGGGCAATCTTGCTATCAGCAAGTACCTGGGATTGTGGCGGCCTCGGTGGGGTTGGCGATTCAATATTGAATCATCTGGTTAGAAGCCTAGGACTCGTGCTGCTTAGGTCTTTTTGAGTCGACTCATGTGCTATCGTTGGCTCTGCCATTTGACGACCCGTAGATCGGGTGCCTAGGACTTACATGGCGCCTAGGTCTTTTTGGCATGGCCGATCTCTGTTTTTGAAGTAAAGAGCAAGCCTGATTTTGAGAGTTGGCCCCAGTGGGTGCGGCAACTCGGCGATTGACAACCCGTAGGTTGGGTGCCTAGGACTTACGTGACGCCTAGGTCTTTTTCGGCATGGCCGACCTCTATTTTTTAGGCAAAGAGTAAGCCTGATTTTGGGAGTCAGCCTCAGTAGGTGCGGCGACTCGGCGATTGATAACCCGTAGGTTGGGTGCCTAGGACTTACGTGGCGCCTAGGTCTTTTTCGGCATGGCCGACCTCTATTTTTTAGGTAAAGAGTAAGCCTAATTTTGGGAGTCGGCCCCAGTGGGTGCGGCGACTCGGCGATTGACAACCCGTAGGTTGGGTGCCTAGGACTTACGTGGCGCCTAGGTCTTTTTCGGCATGGCCGACCTCTATTTTTTAGGCAAAGAGTGTTCGTGGTAAAAGTCGGTTTGTTATTCATTGTCCTTGAATTCGTTTACAGCTTCTTTGGCCTACAACAAAATTCAAAAGAAATGCCTTTTATTTTAAAGTACAATGAAAACAAAAATTACAACTTCTTCTGTATGAACAAACACGAGGATCTACGTTATATCGGGATCCCGGCTTGCGTAGTTCTTTGCACTTCTTGGGGACTTTTGTGTCCGTGGACCACAGCGCAATTCGATCAGTGAAAGCGGGTTACGGAACTTCTGAGGCGTGAAGGGGCTCGTTTCCGCGAAGGAAGCGAAGCGCTGAGGATCACACTCACGAAGGAGAGGATCGCCGGGGATCACACTCACGAAGGAGAGGATCACGAGCGGTGAGATCTACTAGGAGAAATCCGGCGCTATCCACGAGATTAAGGCGAAGCTTAATCTAGAGGGTATCTGTGGTTCGACCGAATGAACCGAGGTTCGCCGTCTTCGCGAGGTTCGCCAAATGGCGCAGGTTCGCCAAAATGAACCGGGCTTCGCCAAGTGAACACGAGGCTCGCCAAATGGCGCAGGTTCGCCAAAAGGCGAGGTTCGCCAAAAGGCGAGGTTCGCCAAAAGGCGAGGTTCGCCACAAGGAACCGAGGTTCGCCGTCTTCGCGAGGTTCGCCACAAGGAACCGAGGTTCGCCAAAATGAACCGAGGTTCGCCGTCTTCGCGAGGTTCGCCAAAATGAACCGAGGTTCGCCGTCTTCGCGAGGTTCGCCACAAGGAACCGAGGTTCGCCGTCTTCGCGAGGTTCGCCAAAAGGCGCAGGTTCGCCAAACCTCGAGGTTCGCTAAAAGGAACCGGTTCGCCAAAATGAACCGAGGTTCGCCGTCTTCGCGAGGTTCGCCAAATGGCGAGGTTCGCCACAAGGAACCGAGGTTCGCCGAAGGAACCGAGGTTCGCCGAAGGAACCGAGGTTCGCCAAATGGCGCAGGTCCGCCAAAAGACGAGGTTCGAACGAATCACGAGGTTCGAGGTTCGCTAAAAGGAACCGGTTCGCCAAAATGAACCGAGGCTTCGCCAAGTGAACACGAGGCTCGCCAAATGGCGAGTTCTCAAAAGCGAGGTTAGATCAAAGGCGAGGTTCGCCAAAAGGCGAGGTTCGCCAAATGGCGAGTCCATAAAACGAGGTTCGCCAAAATGAACCGAGGTTCGCCGAAGGAACCGAGGTTCGCCAAAATGAACCGAGGCTTCGCCAAGTGAACCGAGGCTTCGCCAAATGGCGAGGTTCGTCAAAAGCGAGGTTCGTCAAAAGGCGAGGTTTGTCAAAATGAACCGAGGTTCGCCGTACTGCGAGGTTCGCCACAAGGAACCGAGGTTCGCCAAAATGAACCGGGCTTCGCCAAGTGAACACAAAGGCTTCGCCAAATGGCGAGTCCATAAAACGAGGTTCGCCGAAGGAACCGAGGTTCGCCGAATGAGCCGAGGCTTCGCCAAGTGAACACGAGGCTCGCCAAATGGCGAGGTCCGCCAAAAGACGAGGTTCGCCAGAAGGAACCGAGGTTCGCCGAAATGAGCTGAGGCTTCGCCAAGTGAACACGAGGCTCGCCAAATGGCGCAGGTTCGCCAAAATGAACCGAGGCTTCGCCAAATGAACACGAGGTTCGCCAAAATGAACCGAGGCTTCGCCAAATGAACACGAGGTTCGCCAAAAGGCGAGGTTCGCCAAAAGGCGAGGTTCGCCACAAGGAACCGAGGTTCGCCAAAAGGCGAGGTTCGCCAGAAGGCGAGGTTCGCCAAAATGAACCGAGGTTCGCCAAAAGGCGAGGTTCGCCAAAATGAACCGAGGTTCGCCAAAAGGCGAGGTTCGCCAAAATGAACTGAGGCTTCACCAAGTGAACACGAGGCTCGCCAAATGGCGAGGTCCGCCAAAAGACGAGGTTCGCCAAAAGGCGAGGTTCGCCAAAAGGCGAGGTTCGCCAAAAGGCGAGGTTCGCCAAAATGAACCGAGGTTCGCCAAAAGGCGAGGTTCGCCAAAAGGCGAGGTTCGCCAAAAGGCGAGGTTCGCCAAATGGCGCAGGTTCGCCAAAAGGCGAGGTTCGCCAAAAGGCGAGGTTCGCCAAAATGAACCGAGGCTTCGCCAAATGGCGCAGGTTCGCCAAAAGGCGAGGTTCGCCGCCAAGTTGGCCGAGGTGCACCGTTTTCGTTGTTTCCGTCGTTTTCGGTCTTAGGGCTTAGGCCTGCCTATTCGACTCTTGGCCTTCTCGGACTTAGGTTCGATGCGTATTTG
The DNA here is from genome assembly GCA_012295165.1 of Asparagus setaceus. NCBI lineage: Eukaryota > Viridiplantae > Streptophyta > Magnoliopsida > Asparagales > Asparagaceae > Asparagus > Asparagus setaceus. The sequence continues at coordinate 28,154,235 of CM022709.1, read as the reverse complement.
GTTCGAGACTAACTCTTGGTTCGTTCGGCTCAGCGGTCACGGAATCCGATCGTCTGTTCAAGTCGGTTTAAGCGTTCTTGTGGCTGTGGGTTTGCCGGGTTAGCGTTTTAACGATTCGGCGTTAGTATCATTCGATGGGTTGTCATTTGCCGACTCCCGTCCGCGAGTTGGTTTGGGGATCTTGTAAGTATTTTTCAGCCCTCTGAGATACCCCTCCAAAGCGTCTGGTCGATTCTTGATGAGTCCGATGCTTTGGACATGATAGTTCCGGCCTTGATCGGTGAGGGTCCCAAAAGATAGCTTCAAGTCTTGATTCTTTCGGACCATCGGTTCTTTGTAGGATTTACGATGAGATCGCGGTCTTTGCATTTATTGTCCGACCGCTTGTTAAAATCTTGATTTGAAGGCGGTGGGTGAGTTTTGTTTGTAACTTCGTGTCGGTTGGTTGTTGTTTGATTAACCATCGGACTTTTGGACTTATCCGTATGTCGGCGAACTCCTTGTTGGCGACCGTTGGTTGTGTCGAATACATGGAATTTCATAACCCTCGATCGGCTATTTCTTCCATCATCAGCGTGTGTAGTTGGTTTAACCACGGCGGAGGACTAATCTTTTCATGGAGATATCCTCCAAGGATTCCTTGTCGAAACAAGAGACCATTTGACTTTCAACCATCGTATAGCCTTCACGCATGAAAGCGACGCTTTGGCCTTTGTTGGGATATGATTATTCATAGTGGGAGAAGTTCCTCCGGGACTAGACACGTTGTCCGGTGTCAACATGACTTTCACGCCTCGTCAGTTATTCCTCTCTTGGATATTATGGTGGGAGGAAATTAAGGGTTATCGAGTTATCCTTAAGAATATGGGTTTATTCTCGGGGAACTCCTCGTTGCCAATTTGGAAGCGGTTTATACTCGTAATCCTAGTTGGAGTAGGATTATTGTGTAGCGTTGATGTCGATGCGATCATACGATCGAGTTATCCCTAAGAATATATATATATATTTTTAAGGCGAGGTTCGCCAAAATGCGAGGCTCGCCGATGGCGAGGTTCGCCAAAATGCGAGGCTCGCCGATGGCGAGGTTCGCCAAAATGCGAGGCTCGCCGATGGCGAGGTTCGCCAAAATGCGAGGCTCGCCGATGGCGAGGTTCGCCAAAATGCGAGGCTCGCCGATGGCGAGGTTCGCCAAAATGCGAGGCTCGCCGATGGCGAGGTTCGCCAAAATGCGAGGCTCGCCGATGGCGAGGTTCGCCAAAATGCGAGGCTCGCCGATGGCGAGGTTCGCCAAAATGCGAGGCTCGCCGATGGCGAGGTTCGCCAAAATGCGAGGCTCGCCGATGGCGAGGTTCGCCAAAATGCGAGGCTCGCCGATGGCGAGGTTCGCCAAAATGCGAGGCTCGCCGATGGCGAGGTTCGCCAAAATGCGAGGCTCGCCGATGGCGAGGTTCGCCAAAATGCGAGGCTCGCCGATGGCGAGGTTCGCCAAAATGCGAGGCTCGCCGATGGCGAGGTTCGCCAAAATGCGAGGCTCGCCGATGGCGAGGTTCGCCAAAATGCGAGGCTCGCCGATGGCGAGGTTCGCCAAAATGCGAGGCTCGCCGATGGCGAGGTTCGCCAAAATGCGAGGCTCGCCGATGGCGAGGTTCGCCAAAATGCGAGGCTCGCCGATGGCGAGGTTCGCCAAAATGCGAGGCTCGCCGATGGCGAGGTTCGCCAAAATGCGAGGCTCGCCGATGGCGAGGTTCGCCAAAATGCGAGGCTCGCCGATGGCGAGGTTCGCCAAAATGCGAGGCTCGCCGATGGCGAGGTTCGCCAAAATGCGAGGCTCGCCGATGGCGAGGTTCGCCAAAATGCGAGGCTCGCCGATGGCGAGGTTCGCCGCCAAGTTGGCGAGTGCACCGTTTTCGTTGTTTCCGTCGTTTTCGGTCTTAGGGCTTAGGCCTGCCTATTCGACTCTTGGCCTTCTCGGACTTAGGTTCGATGCGTATTTGGTTCGAGACTAACTCTTGGTTCGTTCGGCTCAGCGGTCACGGAATCCGATCGTCGTTCAAGTCGGTTTAAGCGTTCTTGTGGCGCTGTGGGTTTGCCGGGTTAGCGTTTTAACGATTCGGCGTTAGTATCATTCGATGGGTTGTCATTTGCCGACTCCCGTCCGCGAGTTGGTTTGGGGATCTTGTAAGTATTTTTCAGCCTCTGAGATACCCCTCCAAAGCCGCCTCGCCTCGATTCTTGATGAGTCCGATGCTTTGGACATGATAGTTCCGGCCTTGATCGGTGAGGGTCCCAAAAGATAGCTTCAAGTCTTGATTCTTTCGGACCATCGGTTCTTTGTAGGATTTACGATGAGATCGCGGTCTTTGCATTTATTGTCCGACCGCTTGTTAAAATCTTGATTTGAAGGCGGTGGGTGAGTTTTGTTTGTAACTTCGTGTCGGTTGGTTGTTGTTTGATTAACCATCGACTTTTGACTTATCCGTATGTCGGCGAACTCCTTGTTGGCGACCGTTGGTTGTGTCGAATACATGGAATTTCATAACCCTCGATCGGCTATTTCTTCCATCATCGCGGTGTAGTTGGTTTAACCACGGCGGAGGACTAATCTTTTCATGGAGATATCCTCCAAGGATTCCTTGTCGAAACAAGAGACCATTTGACTTTCAACCATCGTATAGCCTTCACGCATGAAAGCGACGCTTTGGCCTTTGTTGGGATATGATTATTCATAGTGGGAGAAGTTCCTCGGGACTAGACCGTTGTCGGTGTCAACATGACTTTCCGCCTCGTCAGTTATTCCTCTCTTGGATATTATGGTGGAGGAAATTAAGGGTTATCGAGTTCGCTCGGCCACCTAGGCACCCTCGGACGGGTGCGGTCGTCCGTTGTTCTTGTTGACATGCCCGTTGATGCTCGAGTCATGATTGATAGACCATGACCCGACCAAACGGGACTTTTTGATGCTATATTTGCCGATTTTCAGCTGTGTATTTGACCTTTTCGTGTTTTGCGGCTTCCGATGTCGTCGGGAAGATCCGCAGCTTCAAGGAGTCGATCAACTTCGCCGCGGCGTGAATGCGCCTCCTTCTTCGGTGGTGCGCCCGGCGTCATCATATTCTCGTACATACATCGTTGTATCCCGCCGTTCTCCTTCGTGAGGCGATTGGGAAGAGCGAAATCCTCCTTTGTGGGGATCGGCTGCGGTGTGTATCCTTATTACGACCCAGCCGTCCTCCTTTGTGAGGCGATTGGGAAGAGCCGAAATCTTCCTTCGTGAGGATTGGGGCTTCAAAGATCACCGTCTCGATATCTTTAGCGGGGCGATTTCATACCGTACCTTTGCTCGTAGAGCGAAATATATTGTCGCTTTGTTTGCGACTATATTTATCGTTCTCGGTGTCGATATGGATGAAATCGTCATACCGTTATAAGGTAAATGACTCAATCTATGTAAGATGAATTCAGCGCCTTTTACTAGCGAATATTTTACGATTTGAGTTGATTATTCCTCGGGAGCTTTTAGACATCAGCGGTTGATGGGCCGTAGTGACTATTATTCCGCGTGTGATGATCCCGCGATTTGTATCTCGCCTCGATTTGCACGATGCGTCGGCGGTGATTGGTGTAGTTGAGGGAGTTCCGCATTCTCCGACGATTGGTCACCGATCGCCACTCATAAAGGACACCGGCTCCCTTGCACCTTTGCGAAAAATAGATTATCGTTGGCGACTTCGGTTAAGGATCGGATCTGACTTTTGTCGAGGCGGCGATGGTTGAACCAAGGCGGCGGAGGTCCCTTGTACATTCCTCGGATACCTCGTCGGCTCTCATTGGTGATTTGGACTCCGCCGTGACCGCCGTATGTCATGGCGTCTTACCGAGGAGCATGATCATATTCATTGTGGGTTTATTACCCGGCGGCCGATTCGGGTTCCAGCGAGGAATGGCGTCATCGGCCTTCACCACAGGATTGTGGGGCTGGACACACGCCCGTGATGAGCTCTTTGTTCTGCTTCAACTTTGAAGAATCGCCTGCGCTTCGTTGGGCGAGATGCCATCATCTAGTCCGCAGTTTTTCGGTGGGTTCACTCATCGGGTAAACATTGGTGGGGTCGCGACCAATTCGTCCTCAGCCGATGGGATGAAGAACTTGGCTTGCGGCGTATTCGTGATTAGTGCCACCATGTATGGCCTCCCAATCAGCGCTAACCATTTCTTAGCCTCATTTGAGCTCTACAATCCGATTCAAATATGTTTTCACCAAACCGCGAGTTGGGGCTGGCTCTACATGAGATGTGCGAATTTCGATTTACCCATAGGGAAGATCTTTGTATCGAGTATTTCCCTTCTAATCGAGGCCGAGTGGTGAAGAAACACACACGATCGTCACAAGATTTTGTGGGATCTCACTTGTCATTACTATATAGCTCATTGTCGAACCTTGCGCCAAAAGAAAATTGCAAGTGAGTGCAGGCGGTTTGCCAACTATTTGTTCCGGCATTTGGAGGACAAATCGGCGAGGAAATATGTGGTGTCACGCTCACTCCTTGAAGGTTAATGAAGCGTCGAGAGGTCGAGGCTAACTCCTACTGCTTCGGCTTCTGGCGAAGATGATTTTCCCGGGGACCAAGTTTGCAACCTTTACGTGGCATGCGGTGAAGCCTATCCGACCGGCGACTCTTCTAGCCGGCTATCTTGCGATCGGCTAAAGAAATGTGTGGTTCCATATCAATCGATGATGCTTTACCTTTGGAGGTCCTTTACCTGCTGATTCGGCTTGCTCACAAGAAGGAACTCTCTCTCCTTCGGTAATGGTGGCGGTATTCACCGTGGATTGCGGCATATAGTCGGGCATTTACTCGAGAAAAGGATGAGCCGTCATCGCGTATTCCTTCGTCGAGTAGAGCTCCCATATACCTATTTGATGGCTGTTTGGTCCTTCATCGTCCGACATGATATCGGCACGGGTTCCTGATTAGTCTACTCCTTTCTTGCGGTTGGTAGAAATTGCGGATGGAAGGGCGTGGCTTCTGAGAGATCAAGAAACGATGCGATTCATAAAGGGTGGATCTTTTCGGATGTTTTCCTCGATTCTCGGTCAATATGGTGAGTCCCGGTCGACGAGGAGGTGCCACGCCAGACTTCCCTTGACATTGGCATTTCAAGCGGCTAGTGAACATCGAGGCGGGGTATCTCACTTTCGAGTAAAGGAGGAATGCTTCATTGAGCCGTATTTCCCTGTCGTTTTGCTTTCGCCGGTTCGGTTCACGACCAACTTTATGTTGGGAACCCGAACCGACGGCTTCGGACTTCGTGGTGGACTTGTGGATGGCCTTGAGCATGGTTGTGGGCGTCATGGGATGTACGGTGCTAAATTGATCTCGAGCTCGGACCGTCGGTGGAGTCGACATTCCTCCATTGTAGTTGGCTATTAGTAGCTAACGAGCCGGTCCCTATGAGGGCTATCTCAGATCTGGTAGCCGAAGCATCGTTGCGAGCTGACACTCAGGCATTCCAAGATGCCGCTCAAGCTCAAAGGAAGCGTCGCCAATCTCATCCGCCAATTGAGACTGAGGAGGAGTTCCACAACTCTGATGCTGCGACTTTAGGAGAAGACCAAGCTAAGACTGCAGCTTATGAGAAGAACCTCGGTACTCTCTCCTTTTCTCCTTTGTTTTCTCATCCTTTCCATTGGATTTCTCATCCAACTGAATCTTCAGGCGAATCTGTTGGAGAAGATGAATTTCAACCCTCTCAAGGGGTTAAACGAAAGAGGTTAGCCCATAAGAATCGCGTGAGTCCTCGGTCCCTTGATATAGACTTGACCAGTAATGATCAATCGATGTGAAGGTAACAATTCACCGTGATGTAATCTGAAATTTTCGGCTTTTGGAGGTGACATTTCTCCGTTTGCATCACGAGGATTTTAGGGATTATGATCACGGCTTTGATTTTCCTCACCACGATTCTGGGCCCGGTTACGCTCATCTTTGAGCCAAGTTTTACTCAACAAATGTATGGAGCTATGGCGGAGGAGACTAATGTAGGACTGATTCGTGAATCGGGTACATCTAACATCGATAACTCCTCTTATGGGTGGCGAATCACGAGAATTGAGCGACTTCGAATTAGTACCCCACTAATTACCTCTTAGTTTTTTGCTCTTTTAGAGGATTGCGGGGAGACAAATGCGAACCGAGACTAAGCAAGCTAACCCCATCGCAGGAGGTAAGTAGCTTTACCTATTGTTAGTCTTAGTTGCATTAAGCCTTCTTAATGCCTTCTTTTGAGACTTCTCCATGGAAGATTTCGTGGAAGCCGGTTTATATGGCAACACTTCCATGGATGACACCTTCTGGCAGCTTGGTCCGGGATGGTGATACTCTTGGTGAAGATTTGCGAAGCTACCATCCACGAAGAAGGTCTAAATTTTCTCTTCGATTAATTATAGGACCCGACCATTTGGCTAATATCACTATAATTAAAGAGGTGAGACATTTCTTTTGTGTAGTGGCGGGCACTCCTCTTTCGCCGCTTTCGGAATCGGCTACCACGGCTATTTGTTGAGATAGGCGAGCACGAGGGCTCAGCTGCGGTTGATAGTATCCCAGCAATAGATACGCCTCTGGTAGACTCACCAGTCTCTGAAACTACGCCGAAGGAGACGGGTAAGAGTCCCCAATCGAATATGCATCCATTAGTTTTTGGTTGAAGATTCTAAGGTTCTCTTTTCTTTCGTCGCGAGCCTACATCTCGACTCCATGACTGGCGAGGCGTTGATCTTTGGATGAAGATCCATCCCGTCTTATTATCTGTTTGGAAGTACGCTCATTCTTTTCTTTGGTGAACACGGTGATCGAAAAGGTCCGTCATGGCGGGCTTTCTCTTCATCAGTTCAGGCCACTGCTTGATCCCCGGATGGCCTTGATACGGGATATGGGTTATCGGTGGCTCGAGCCATTGTTGATGACCTCGCCCATCACGGAGAAAGCTTGAGGCGCAAAAGGCGGAGGCGGCTAGGGCTTCCTCATATGTAGGCTGCTCATACCGACTTCGCGTTTAGAGGCATGGCGCGATGCTCGTGTTTTCTTGGGCTCGAAGTCGGATCTGAAGACCGCCCGATCAGCTTCGGGCTGTTGTTCTTTGAGACATATTCTTCCCTAAGCCACATCGGTGATATTGTGGCGAGTGCGGAGAGGATATCTTGCTCGGGGAGAGCTCCATCTTGAGGAAGATAAGATGGCGGTTTGGGTGGCCAAGGCCAACAAGGAAGAAGCCCTCACCGTTCGTCTAGGGAACTTCGATCTGTCGAGCGGCCAGGCGAGCTCGAGGAGGCAACCACGAAGACTTGGACGATGAGTCGCCGGGGCCAAGTTGCGGGAAGAACTCCACCGGGCTTACCATGATGAAATGTCTCGGCTTGAGCGGCAAATCCTTTGTCGTAGACTTGATGTTTAAGCGGTTGTAGCTCCTTCTATATTTGCTTCAAATGAATAAGATCCATTCCTTTCATTGTTTATTATGATTCTTTTATTTCGTCGAAATAATTAACCATAATACTTATAGGATTTTGGCAAACCCTCGACCATCAGCGGGTTTGATTAGCCTTTACCAACCACCGTTTGAGTTGGGCTGGCGTCGCGGATTATCTAGATCCGTTCGTGCGTGGCGTTGTGCTAAAAGAATGAGACTCTCTTAGACTTAATGCTACGATGTTGAATACGTAGGCTTACGTACTCTTTACGGGCAAGAGACCACCCGACAGCGTGTGGCGTTGGCTTTATCCTTCTTAGGCTTGGGATGAAATACCCGAGAATCAAACTCACGGTGTCTTCTTCAATCGGAAAAAGACTAAACCCGGCAGCGTGTGGCGTTGGCTTTATCCCTTCTTAGGCTTGGGATAAAATGCCCCGAATCTAACTCGGTGTCTTCTTCAATCGGAAAAAGACTAAACCCGACAGCGTGTGTTAGGCGTTGGCTTTATCCTTCTTAGGCTTGGGATAAAATGCCCCGAATCTAACTCGGTGTCTTCTTCAATCGGAAAAAGACTAAACCCGACAGCGTGTTGGCGTCGACTTTAGGGTTATTGGCCAACTGACCTTCAGCGGGTTTGATGAGCCTTTACCAACTACCGTTTGAGTTGGGCTAGCATGTAGATTTTCTAAATCCGTTCTACACCTGACGTTGTGCTAAAAGAATGAAACTCTTCTAGACTTAATGCTACGATGTTGAATCGTGAAGCCGTCTTTTATCCGGGAATAGACTACCGACAGCAGCGTGTGGCGTTGGCTTTATCCTTCTTAGGCTTAGGGATAAAATGCCCCGAATCTAACTCGGTGTCTTCTTCAATCGGAGAAAGACTAAACCCGGCAGCGTGTGGCGTTGGCTTTATCCCTTCTTAGGCCGGGATAAAATACCCCAAGATGAATCTTGGTGTCTTCTTCAATCGGAGAAAGACTAAACCCGACAGCGTGTGTTAGGCGTTGGCTTTATCCCTTCTTAGGCTTAGGGATAAAATGCCCCGAATCTAACTCGGTGTCTTCTTCAATGGAGAAAAACTAAACCGACAGCAGCGTGTGGCGTTGGCTTTATCCTTCTTAGGCCGGGATAAAATGCCCCGAATCTAACTCTGGTGTCTTCTTCAATGGAGAAAAACTAAACCGACAGCAGCGTGTGGCGTTGGCTTTATCCTTCTTAGGCTTGGGATAAAATGCCCCAAGATGAATCTTGGTGTCTTCTTTTGGGAGAATGGCTGAGCAGGAGTAAGATTGATTGAGGTGGGAAAGGAAGAATGTGTTCTATTTCAGGGATGAGGCTAGCAATGATTCCTGGTAGGATTTGAAAAGACTTCGAGGCGACCTTGGTCGGACAACACAGTGCGAAAATCGGCGCATACCTTCGGTCGGCTACCTAAGATAAGAGGTGGAACTAAGAGTGGGATCTCCACTCCGAGAACGAAGAGACTTCGAGGCGACCTTGGTCGGACAACACAGTGCGAAAATCGGCGCATACCTTGATCGGCGCTACCTAAGATGAAAGATGGAACTAAGAGTGGGATCTCCACTCAGAGAACGAAGAGACTTCGAGGCGACCTTGGTCGGACAACACAGTGCGAAAATCGGCGCATACCTTGGTCGGCTACCTAAGATGAAAGATGGAACTAAGAGTGGGATCTCCACTCCGAGAACCGAGACTCAAAGCGACCTTCACGGACAACCTGGTTCGAAAATCCCTACAAGATACCTTCACGGGCGCTACCTAAGATGAAAGATGGATAGAACTCTTCCGTTTATCACGAAAGGGATCTTACACTTGGAGAGGAAGAATTTTATATTCTATCTCCGGCGTAAAAGGGATTTTGATTGGGCCTCTTGTTCATAGAAAGAATCAAGAGGAGATTGTGGCAATGTACCATAAAATTTGTAGGCCCACCGTCAAGGAATTTGGTCGGTGAGGGGAATTATGATGGAGGATAAATCTAGGGTTATCCTCAAGGAAAGTGGGTAATACATCCCACGAGGAACTTCCCGTTGAAACGGGTTATCCTGAAGATACTAGGGGTAGTATTTCTTGGGAACTTCCCATTATCGGCATTAATTGCGGTCACCATTTGGGTAATTAGGCGTCATGCACCGTTAAGTAGGCCGTCTCTATTACAAGCGGTCCCTCCCATTTAGGTTGAATTTACCTTTCTTTTTGGAAGTGAGGATTATTGGTGGAGTCGGCGGCGAGGACCAAATCTCCTTCTTTGAAGCTCCGTTGTCGTACTTTCTTGTTGAAAGCTCGACATCCTAGCTTGGTAGAACTCAATGCTTTGTTGAGCTTCGGGCACTTCTCATCCAACATCTCGAGCTCTTGAGGCGTTTACGATGTTGTTCTTGATGCGTCATCTGTTGAAAGGCGTCTGAAGTGGCGGATCTGGATCTCCAGCGGAGAAGCGCTTCACATCCGTGGGCGAGGAGAATAGGTCTCTCGGTTGGCGTCGCGTTGCGATATGCCCGAGTGCTTCTCGAGTTTATCGTCCGGTCTAAGCTTGTTATTTTTCACAAGCCGACAAGATCTTGATAATCGTCTTGTTGAGCGCCTCGGCTAATCCATTTGCGGTGGATTATAGAACATTGGCGAGGCGTCTTGTATCTTGAATTTCATAAAACGATGAAGGAATTGCGATGAATTGGGGACCGTTGTCATGCGATCCGTCTCGGGACACCATGTCGATAGATGACATGGTGTTTGATAAATTGGCAGCGGTACTCGCCTTTACTTCCTTTAGCGGGATTGCTTCCGCCCACTTGGAAAGTAGTCGGTGATCGCTAGAATAAACCGATCGCCTTTGGTAGCGGAGGAAAAATGGGACCTACAGCGTCCATTCCCCATGTCTCGAATGGCGAGGATGTGGCGAAGGATGCAGCTGCTTTCGGGAGGTGATGCATGTAATTAGCGTGAATTTGACAGCGTGGCATCTCGAGCATGCGGCTGCGTCATTAATCATTGTTGGCCAAAACTAGCCCATCCTCGATTCGATCGTAGAGCTTAGGACCGGTAGTGCGCACCACATTCACCGCCGTGTGCTTCGAAGGACCTCTTACGCCTCTTTGTTTGAGAGGCATGGTAAAAGGCCATCGTACCCGTGATATAACATCACGGGTCTACGTAGAAGAATCTTGGAGCTCTTGGCGGATTGACTCTCTCTCCTTCCGTCTTACGGTTGAATACCATGTAAGGCGTGTCGATGATAGGAAAGCCAATCTCGGGGCTCCAACTTGGTTTGGGTTGCATTTACCTCTTTGGTAACTATCCCTTTGTCTTCTTGTACCCCACATATATTGAGTACGAAGTGGTGAGTCTGACCGTAACCGGTTGCTTTCGGTCTCGGAAGGTTGTGCAGCGATATTGCTAATCGCGGCTAATGCATGCATGGCGTTACGAAGCGGGATATATTCGATGAAGAATTCTTCAAATGAGTACGCCATTTCAGCGGCTATCGATGATAGGGGACGGATCGGGGTTCCTAACTTCATAGTCACCGGATCGTTTGACTATCAATTGCGAATCGCCGTATGCTTGAGATACTCTACCCCGACTCCTTGGCGAAGCTAAGTCCGATAAGTAGCGCGTTGTATTGACTCGTTATTGGAACAAGGTTGATGGCGAATAAGCACGGGGCATGACATGATTCCCGGAAACCAAGACAACCCGACCCGGAAATCTTAGAACATCAGGGGCACTTGCCCGTTGGTAGCTTCGGCTCCGTCAAAGTACGATCGCCATATTTGTTGGTGCGATGTAGTGTTAACCGTGGACTTCATCGGAAGATCATCATATAGCTCAAGCTGCATCCGTTGTCGAACATGAGATCGCCATCGCTTGTCCTTTAACCGACTTTTATTGCTTGAAGTGCAAGTCATATTGGGACAAGTAAGGCCCATTTCTCCAAGCGCCAACTCATTGAGGCGGTGGGTCATAAATATTGGACGGATTCGTTAGAGATAACATAAATCGTTTGTCCGACTAAATGATGCGTATTTTACGAATCGCGAACACTAATGCAAAGCCTTGCTTCGACCATTGGGTATCGAGACTTCGGCATCGACTAACGTCTGGCTCGGGTAATACCTTGCTGTTGCTGACCCATTTGTCGTCGATCTGCGAGTAAAGCGTAAAGTGATCCGTTGCCTTGGCGTTGTTGGCGGGAAAAGTTGGGATGATTGTCATTGATTTGAACTTGCTACGACTTCTTTGGCCTACAACAAAATTCAAAAGAAATGCCTTTTATTTTAAAAGTACAATGAAAATCAAAAAGATTACAACTTTTATCCTTGTGAACAAACACGAGGATCTACGTTATATCGGATCACAAGCTTGCGTGGGTTCTTTACTGTCTTGGGGACTTTTGTGTCCGTGGACCACAGCGCAATTCAATCGGTAGGAGCAGGGTTACGGAACTACAGATGTAAAGGGGCTCGTTTCCGCGAAGAAGCGAAGCGCTGAGGGGATCACACTCACGAAGGAGAGGATGCGCTGCGGGGATCACACTCCGCGAAGGAGAGGATGCGCTGCGGGATCACACTCACGAAGGAGAGGATGTGGGAAGCGGGTGAGATCTACTAGGAGAAATCCGCGCCATCCACGAGGTTAAGGCGAAGCTTAACCTAGAGGGTATCTGTAGTTCGACCGAATTCAGTTACCTTCGGCTTGTAGATCGGGCGTCATTTGGACTTGTGCTCGTCGGTGCTTTCGGGCGGTCGTCGGCGACTTCGTGGATCTCGTGAGAACTCTTTAGAAAATCCTCGAAAATCCCGCTCAAGCCCAAAGCCAAATCCTCCAAATTCTCTCTCAAGAAGCCCGAAGTCCGAAGTCCAAAATCCCCACCTCCTCTTCAACAAGACCCCCTATTTATACAAGGGGAATTTGAAGCCACCTCGGTGGCTCGGCCACTGGCGAGCACCTCGGCCACTGGCGAGCACCTCGGCCAAGTTGGTAGGGTAATTCGGCCAAAATGGCGAACCGCCTTGGCCATTTATAGAGTGTTGCCTCGTCGTTTTTCCGTCGTTTTAGTCTCTCGGGCTCGGGTTCGTCGTACTTGATTCGGGACTAACTCTTGGAGTGGTTCGGTTCAGCGGTCTTGAAATCCGATCGTCCGTTCAAGTCCGGTTTAAGCGTGCTTGTGGCCAATGTGGGTTTCTTGTCGGGTTAGCGTCTCAACCATTCGACATCCGTATCATTCGATGGGTTGTCATTCGCCGACTTCTGTCCGCGAGTTGGTTTGAGGGATCTTGTAAGTATTTTCAGCGCCTCTGAGATACCCCCTCAAAAGCATCTGATCTCAATTCTTAATGATGCGGGATGCTTTGGACTATGATAGTTCCGGCCCGATTAAATTGAGAATCCCAAAGATAGCTTCAAGTCTTGATTCTTTGAGATCATCGGTTCTTTGTAGGATTCACGATAAGATCCGCGGTCTTTGCATTTATTGTCGACCATTTGTTGAAATCTTGATTGAAGGTGGGTGAGTTTTGTTTGTAACTTCGTGTCGGTTGGTTGTTGTTTGACTAACCATGGACTTTTGGACTGATCAGTATGTCGGCGAACTCCTTGTTAGCGACCGTTGGTTGTCTGGGATACATGGAATTTCATACCCTTTAATCGGTTAATTCTTCCATCATCACATGTGTTGTTGGTTTAACCATAGCGGGAGGTGATCTTTTCATGGAGATATCCTCCAAGGATTCCTAGTTGAAGCGAGGAGACCATTTGGTTTTCAACCATCGTCTTAGCCTTTAGGCGACCGTCACGGCCTTTGACCGTTGTTGAGATGTGATTATCCACGGTGGGTGAAGTTTCTTCGGGAATGGACATATTGTCGGTGTCGCGTGACTTTCCGCCTCGTCAGTTATTCCTCTCTTGGATATTATGGTGGGAGGAAATTAAGGGTTATCGAGTTATCCTTAAGAATATGGATTTATTCTCCGGGAACTCCTCGTCGAAAATTTGGAAGCGGTTTATACTCGTAATCCTAGTTGGGTAGGATTAGGCGGCGTTGATGGCGTCGGTGCAATCCTTACGATCGAGTTATCCTAAGAATATTTCTTGTGAGAATATTCTTAGGGAACTTCTCGACAAATTAGGACATAGTTTATACTCGTAATCCTAGTTGGGTAGGATTAGGCGGCGTTGATGGCGTCGATGCAATCCTTACGATCGAGTTATCTCTAAGAATATTTCTTGTGAGAATATTCTTAGGAACTTCGACAAATTGGGAAGCGGTTTATACTCGTAATCCTAGTTGGGTAGGATTAGGCGGCGTTGATGGCGTCGATGCAATCCGCATGATCGAGTTATCCTAAGAATATTTCTTGTGAAAATATTCTTGCGGGAACTTCTCGACGAATTAGGAAGCGGTTTATACTCGTAATCCTAGTTGGGTAGGATTAGGCGGCGTTGATGGCGTCGGTGCAATCCATACGATCGAGTTATCCTAAGAATATTTCTTGAGAATATTCTTAGGAACTTCTCGATGAATTAGGAAGCGGTTTATACTCGTAATCCTAGTTGGAGTAGGATTAGGCGGCGTTGATGGCGTCGGTGCAATCCGCGATCGAGTTATCTCTAAGAATATTTCTTGTGAAAATATTCTTGCGGGAACTTCTCGACAAATTGGGAAGCGGTTTATACTCATAATCCTTGTTGGGTAGGATTAGGCGGCGTTGATGGCGTCGATGCAATCCATGATCGAGTTATCCCTAAGAATATTTCTTGTGAGAATATTCTTAGGGAACTTCGACAAATTGGGAAATAGTTTAACTTCGTAATCCTAGTTGGGTAGGATTAGGCGGCAGCGTTGATGCGTTGATGCAATCCATACGATTGAGTTATCCTAAGAATATCTTTTGTGAGAATATTCTTAGGAACTTCGACAAATTGGGAAATAGTTTATACTCGTAATCCTTGTTGGAGTAGGATTAGGCGGCGTTGATGGCGTCGATGCAATCCGCATGATCGAGTTATCCTAAGAATATTTCTTGTGAGAATATTCTTAGGGAACTTCGACAAATTAGGAAGCTTGATTTATACTCGTAATCCTTGTTGGGTAGGATTAGGCGGCAGCGTTGATGGCGTCGATGCAATCCGCATGATCGAGTTATCCCTAAGAATATTTCTTGTGAAAATATTCTTAGGGAACTTCGACAATTTAGGAAGCGGTTTATACTTCGTAATCCTAGTTGGAGTAGGATTAGGCGGCGTTGATGTCGATGCAATCCGCATGATCAGTTATCCTAAGAATATTTCTTGTGAAAATATTCTTGGGAACTTCTCGACAATTTAGGAAATAGTTTATACTCGTAATCCTAGTTGGGTAGGATTAGGCGGCGTTGATGGCGTCGGTGCAATCCGCGATCGAGTTATCCTAAGAATATTTCTTGTGAGAATATTCTTAGGAACTTCTCGACAAATTGGGAAATAGTTTAACTTCGTAATCCTAGTTGGGTAGGATTGGTAGCGTTGATGCGTTGATGCAATC
This sequence comes from Asparagus setaceus, assembly GCA_012295165.1. NCBI lineage: Eukaryota > Viridiplantae > Streptophyta > Magnoliopsida > Asparagales > Asparagaceae > Asparagus > Asparagus setaceus. The sequence continues at coordinate 28,139,216 of CM022709.1, read as the reverse complement.
CATACGATTGAGTTATCCTAAGAATATCTTTTGTGAGAATATTCTTAGGAACTTCTCGACAAATTGGGAAATAGTTTATACTCGTAATCCTTGTTGGAGTAGGATTAGGCGGCGTTGATGCGTCGATGCAATCCGCATGATCGAGTTATCCTAAGAATATTTCTTGTGAGAATATTCTTGGGAACTTCGACAAATTAGGAAGCGGTTTATACTCGTAATCCTAGTTGGAGTAGGATTAGGCGGCAGCGTTGATGGCGTCGATGCAATCCGCATGATCGAGTTATCCTAAGAATATTTCTTGTGAAAATATTCTTAGGAACTTCTCGACAATTTAGGAAATAGTTTATACTCGTAATCCTAGTTGGAGTAGGATTAGGCGTAGCGTTGATGTCGATGCAATCCATACGATCGAGTTATCCTAAGAATATTTCTTGTGAGAATATTCTTGGGAACTTCTCGACAATTTAGGAAGCGGTTTATACTCGTAATCCTAGTTGGAGTAGGATTAGGCGTAGCGTTGATTTGTGTCGGTGCAATCCATACGATCGAGTTATCCCTAAGAATATTTCTTGTGAGAATATTCTTCCGGGAACTTCTCGACAAATTAGGAAACAGTTTATACTCGTAATCCTAGTTGGAGTAGGATTAGGCGACGCGTTGATCGGCGTCGATGGGGGCCTTCACAAGATGTTATTCTGCCGAATCAATCTTCAGAATCTTTCCAAACTTGGCGAAGGGAGTAGGAACCAATCAACGGACTGATTTGGTACTGTTTTGATATCCGGATAAGGTTCCAATTAGGACTCCTAATTAGGGGCTGATTAGAGTCCTAATTGATTTGGGCTCCAATTAGAATTCCTACTTCTTGCCAAATAGGAGTCCTTGTTCAAAGAGGATTGGGTTCATATGGGGTTGTTATAAATACCCATACTCCTCCTATTCTTCTGACCTAGGCCGGCCCTCCCCTATGCTCTCTCTCTCTTGTTTCACCTAAGCTTCCGCGTCGTATCTTCTTGATCAACAAGGTATGCACGAGAGTTTACAAGGTCTTTTCATCTTTTTCTTCTCTCTTTTCCTTGTGTATGCGGTGATGAAAACGAGGGCGAGCGATGGGCAGTGGCCAGCGCTGACTGGCAGCGGCAGCGCTAGGCGGCAGCATGTAATTGTATATCAGCTGTCGACGTATGAGGCGCCGAGGCAGCTTTGGCGTGACACAGAGCGCCTGAAACAGCGCTAAGTAACACAGGCGCTGACCTGAAGCGCCTCAATTGCGCTGGCTTGGCTTTGAGGCGCGGCTTTGGTATACCCGGTCGGCGCTGAAGCGGCGGCGTGTTTGGCCCGTCGGTCGCATTTGGTTGTTGCGGTTGTGGGCTGGTGGTCTTCTTCGATGCCCTTTTGTTGATTTTTAAGAGCATATCGACTTTATTTGTCTTCTCTTGCGGTTTTCGATGTCATCGCGAAGATCTCATGCTCAGAAGTCGATCAACTTACTGCGGCGTGAATGCGCCTCCTTCTTTTGGTGGTGCTTATTATCTTCGTATATATATATATATATATCGTTGTATCCAACTTCATTCTCCTTTGTGGCGATTGGGAAGAGCGAAATCCTCCTTTGTGGGGACCGGCGCTTCAGATTGTGCCGTTAGTTATGACCCGCCGTTCTCCTTTGTGGCGATTGGGAAGAGCGAGATTCTCCTTCGTGAGGATTGAGGCTTCAAAGCTCACCCGTCTTTAGCGGGGCGATTTCATACAAATCCTTGGCTAGAGCGGGATATATATTGTCGCTTTGTTTATGCGACTATATTTATCGTTCTCGGGCATCGTCTGGATGAAATCGTCATTACCGATCATAAGGTTGTGACTCAATCTCGGGGGTTTACGAGAAGAGTTCTCGCCTTATCTTTGTTTCCTTTTCAAGATATTCCTCCTAAATGATCATTAACCCTTTGTTCTCTTGTGGTAGCGGATGCTCCGATGACTATTAGTCTATTTGAAGGCTCCAAATGTCAAGTCTCGATTCTTAAGGTCATCAGGAGAAGATCTCTTTCCACGAGAGGCGAACGCCCGTGGCGAACACCAGCAAAGAAACCCATGACTGAGCCTACTATCATAATTTGGGATGGCGAGTTTGAGGATCGCTTCCATCATCCGATCCGCCGCCTTCCTTCTGACCCTAGCGAAGCGGGATTTCCGACCCAGCCGGTATAGAGGGTGGAGGCCGGGTTAATCTTGGCGGACCACTTCCACGAATTCAACCTATCGCGAGATTGCCGGGCCAAAATGCCGTTCGACTCGGTTACGTGATGGGTCTCCTTGTTTGTTGGAGAATGGTTTGAAGCAGGCGATCTCTATTATCGAGGGTTAGATGGGCGACCTCTATGGACTTACGCCCATTCATATTGAGTATCTTGGAAATTGGCGTGTTGGTGGCCCTCGGCTAGCTAATCGTTGTGAGCAAAAGCTCACTAGGCGGCTAACTCTTGCGTCTGCGTGTGGAGAATTTAGCCTTTTGAATCATGCGATGGTGATCGACTCATCAGCGAAGCTCGGATCAAGGCTTCACCATGAGCGCTTTTAGCGAAGGAAAATATCGAGCAAAGAGATCATTTTCGAACTCATATGGCGGCGATTAAACTGCGGCGTCGAATAAACTTGTACCACACCCATGTCGAGCGTCTGAGGAATCGGAATTTGTTCAAGGGAGAAAGCGTTGAAGAATTTCACGCGTGAATGCACGAGTCGAGATGTCGCTGAGCGTGAAAGCGAGTCCTCGGCGTCGTCGGGAACAGCGAGTACTTATTCTGCGAACTCAAGAAGAACTTGAGAAGGAAGCCAAAGCTTCGGGTTCGGCGAAGCGGGAGGAAGAACTAGCGCCGTCAAGTGACCTTGCTCTCTTCACATTCTTGGATTGCGCCAATGAAGTCGATGTCTTTGCGAGACTTCTTTGTTCAGCCAGGTCGTTACGATTTTTATTTAGATGTATTATCATAACTTTGCTTGAATCAATTGTCTCGACAATTGTAGCTCCTTTTATATTTGCTTCAAATGAATAAGATCTGTTCCTTTCATTGCTTATTATGATTCTTTTATTTAAATGCGAAATAATTAACCATAATACTTATAGGATTTTTGGCAAACCCTCAGCCGTCAACGGGTTTGATTAGCCTTTACCAACTACCGTTTGAGTTGGGCTAGCGTGCGGATTATCTGGATCCGTTCCGCACGTGACGTTGTGCTAGAAGAATGAAACTCTTCTAGACTCGTTGCTATGATATTGAATACATAGGCTTCGTACTCTTTTACGGGCAAGAGACCACCCGACAGCGTGTGGCGTTGGCTTTATCCTTCTTAGGCTTGGGATAAAATGCCCCGAATCGAACTCGGTGTCTTCTTCAATCGGAAAAAAGACTAAACGACAGCAGCGTGTGGCGTTGGCTTTAGGGTTATTAGCCAACCCGACCCTCAGCGGGTTTGATGAGCCTTTACCAACTACCGTTTGAGTTGGGCTAGCATGTAGATTATCTAAATCCGTTCTACACACAGCGTTGTGCTAAAGAATGAAACTCTCTTAGACTTAATGCTACGATGTTGAATCGTGAAGCCGTCTTTCGCGGGAAGACTAACCCGACAGCAGCGTGTGGCGTTGGCTTTATCCTTCTTAGGCCGGGATAAAATGCCCCGAATCGAACTCGGTGTCTTCTTCAATCGGAAAAAGACTAAGCCGGCAGCGTGTGGCGTTGGCTTTATCCTTCTTAGGCTTGGGATAAAATGCCCAGTCGAACTCACGGTGTCTTCTTCAATCGGAAAAAAGACTAAACCGGCAGCGTGTGAAGCGTTGGCTTTATCCTTCTTAGGCCGGGATAAAATGCCCAGTCGAACTCACGGTGTCTTCTTCAATCGGAAAAAAGACTAAACCGACAGCGTGTGGCGTTGGCTTTATCCTTCTTAGGCCGGGATAAAATGCCCGAGAATCGAACTACGGTGTCTTCTTCAATCGGAAAAAAGACTAAACGGCAGCGTGTGAAGCGTTGGCTTTATCCTTCTTAGGCTTGGGATAAAATGCCCAGTCGAACTCACGGTGTCTTCTTCAATCGGAAAAAAGACTAAACGACAGCGTGTGGCGTTGGCTTTATCCTTCTTAGGCCGGGATAAAATGCCCCAAGATGAATCTTCTTCTTTTGGGAGAATGGTAAGCAGGATTAAGATTGATTGAGGTGGGAAAGGAAGAATGTGTTCTATTTCAGGGATGAAATTAGCAATGATTCTATTGCCGTAGAATCGAAAAGACTTCGGCGACCTTGATCGGACAACACAGTGCGAAAATCGGCGCATACCTTGATCGGCTACCTAAGATGAAGATGGAACTAAGAGTGGGATCTCCACTCAGAAGCGAAAAGACTTCGGCGACCTTGATCGGACAACACGATGCGAAAATCGTATGCAACCTGTCGGTAGCTACCTAAGATGAAGATGGAACTAAGAGTGGGATCTCCACTCAGAAACGAAGAGACTTCGGCGACCTTGATCGGACAACACAGTGCGAAAATATCGGCGCATACCTTGATCGGCTACCTAAGATGAAGATGGAACTAAGAGTGGGATCTCCACTCGAGAAGAAAAGAGACTTCGAGCGACCTTGATCGGACAACACAGTGCGAAAATCGGCGCATACCTTGATCGGCTACCTAAGATGAAGATGGAACTAAGAGTGGGATCTCCACTCAGAACCCGAAGACTTCGGCGACCTTGATCGGACAACACAGTGCGAAAATATCGGCGCATACCTTGATCGAGCTACCTAAGATGAAGATGGAACTAAGAGTGGGATCTCCACTCAGAACGAAGACTTCGAGGCGACCTTGGTCGGACAACACAGTGCGAAAATCGGCGCATACCTTGATCGGCTACCTAAGATGAAGATGGAACTAAGAGTGGGATCTCCACTCAGAAACGAAGAGACTTCGGCGACCTTGATCGGACAACACAGTGCGAAAATCGGCGCATACCTTGATCGAGCTACCTAAGATGAAGATGGAACTAAGAGTGGGATCTCCACTCAGAGAACGAAGAGACTTCGGCGACCTTGATCGGACAACACAGTGCGAAAATATCGGCGCATACCTTCGGTCGGCTACCTAAGATAAAGATGGAAAGAACCCCTCCGTTTATCACGAAAGTGCGATGCTTGGAGAGGAAGAATTTTATATTCTATCTCCGTAAAGGGATTTTATTGGGCCTCTTGTTCATAGAATCAAAAGAGGAGATTGTGGCAATGTACGAAAAATTTGTAGACCGTCAAGGAATTTGATGGTGGGGAAATTATGATGGAGGATAAATCTAGGGTTATCCTCAAGTGGGTAACAAATCCCACGAGGAACTTCCGTTGAAGCGGGTTATCACGAAGATACTAAGGGTAGTATTTCTTGAACTTCCCATTATCGGCATTAATTGCGGTCGCCATTAGGGTAATTAGGTATGCACCATTAGAGTAGGCCGTTTCTATTCGGACCCTCCCATTTAGGTTGAATTTATTTTTCTTGGAAGTGAGGATTATCGATTATCGGCGGCGAGGACCAAATCTCCTTCTCTAAAGGTTCTCTGTCGAACTTTCTTGTTGAAAGCCCTTGACATCCTAGCTTGGTAGAACTCAATGCATTGTTGAGCCTCGAGCTTCTCATCTAACATCTCAAGCTCTTCTAGGCGTTTACGATGTTGTTCTTGGTCGTCATCTCTGTTGAAGAGGCGTCGCGAAGTGGCGAATCTGAACTTCAAGGAGGCGCCGCGCATCGTAAACCGAGATGCGGGGTGGCTCGGTTGGCGTCGCGTCTGGTTGTGCGATATGCCCGAGTGCTTCTCGAGTTTATCATCGGTCTGCTTGTTATTCTTCACAAGCTTGACAAGATTTTGATAATCGTCTTGTTGAGCGCCTCGGCTAATCCATTTCGCGGTGGATTATAGAACATTGTGAGGCGTCTTGTATCTTGAATTTCTCGCAAAACGATGAAGGAATTAGCGATGAATTGGGGACCGTTGTCATGCGCGATCCGTCTTGGGACACCATGTCGATAGATGACATGGTGTTTGATAAATTAATGGCGGTACTTCGCCTTTACTTCCTTTAGCGGGATTGCTTCGCCCACTTGGAAAGTAGTCGGTGATCGCTAGAATAAACCGATCGCCTTTGGTAGCGGAGGAAAAATGGGACCTACAGCGTCCATTCCCCATGTCTCGAATGGCGAGGATGTGGCGAAGGATGCAAGCTGCTTTCGGGAGGCGATGCATATAATTGGCGTGAATTTGACCGCAGCGTGGCATTTCGGCGTGCTTCGGCTGCGTCATTAATCATCGTTGGCGAAGTAGCCCATTCTCTGATTCGATCGTAGAGCTTGGGACCCGGTAGTGCGCACCACATTCACCTTCGTGTGCTTCGAAGGACCTCTCCTGCCTCTTTGTTTGAGAGGCATCGAATAAAGACCATCGTACCCTCGGCGATATAACATCACGGGTTTGAGTGTCATAAAAGAATCTTGGAGCTCTTAGGGATTGACTCTCTCTCCCTCCGTCTTACGAGAATGCCATGTAAGGCGTAGTCGATGATAGGAAAGCGCCAATCTCGGGGCTCCAACTTGGTTTGGGTTGCATGTACTTCTTTGGTAACTACCCCTTATCTTCTTGTGTCTCATCATATATTGAGTGCGAAGAGTTGGTGAGTCTGGCGTAACTAATTGCTTTCGGTCTCGGAAGGTTGTGCTAACGACCACGACTAACGCCACGGTGCATCTGCGTGGCGTTTTGGGCGTGGGATATATTCGATGAAGAATTCTTGAATGAGTCCGCCATTTCAGCGGCTATCGATGATAGGGGATTAGATCAGTTCGACCGTAGTCACCGCGAACTTTAGCAACTATCAATTGCGAATCGCGATGCGGCGAGATATTGACCCCGGCTCCTTGGCGAAACTAAGTCCAATAAGTAGCGCATTGTATTCAGCTCGTTATTAGAGCAAGGTTGGTGAGTGAATAAGCACGGGGCATGACATGATTCCAGGAAACTAAGACAACCCGACTCGTGGAAATCTTAGAACATCAGGGGCACTTGCCCATTGGTAGCTCGAGAGCTCCGTCAAAATACAATCGCCATATTTGTTGGTGCGATGTAGTGTTGACTTCTTGAACTTCATCAGGAAGATCATCATATAGCTCAAGCTGCATCCGTTGTCGGTGGCGACCAAGAGATCTAAATCGCTTGTCCTTTGGTGACCATTGTTTGAAATACAAGTCATATTGGGACAAGAGCAAGGCCATTTAAGCTAGCGCCAACTCATCGGTACGGTCATAAATATCGGACCGGTTCGTTAGAATAACATAAATCGTCTGTCAGAGCTAAATAGTGCGCATTTTACGAATCGCGAACACTAATGCAAAACCTTGCTTCTCGACCATTGGATATCGAGACTTCGGCCGACTAATGTTGACTCGGATAATACTGCACGTTACGTGACCGCTATCGTCGTCTTGCGAGTAAAGCGCTTAGCAGTGATCCGTTGCCTTGGCGTAGATCAAAAAGGTTTTCCGGCAGCGGTGCAACAAAACGGGAGGTTTAGCGAGATAAGACTTGATCTCTTGAATGCCTTACGGCGTCGTCCCAAATATATGACCGCCCTTCTTGTTCAACTTTGAGAATGGTTGGCACTTCGGATAGGTTCGATATGAACCGTCGGATGTCATGTCGCCCTTGTAACCCTGAGTTCTCTCGATTTCGGGGTTGCAATTCTTGAATCGCCTTCACTTTGTCGGGATCGGCGTGGATTCCTTTGTCGGTGGCAATGAAGCAAGGAACTTACTTGGACATCCCAGGAAGGATTTGGCGATTCATCTTTAGGCGATGAGTTCATGAGTTCGAATACCGTTCTAAGATCTTTGATGTGATCTCCTTTGTCCGGCTTTTCACGACCAAATCGTCGTAGCACCGTTTTCGAAGATGATCTGGAAAATCTCCGTCATTGCTTTTGGTATATTGCTTGGCATTTTGAGGCGAGCGGCATGGCCGTGTAGCAATATATGCGATGGCGTTACGGCATTGTGTGTTTGGCGTCATCGGGGTGCATCTTGATTTGATTATACCGAAAAGCCATCCATAAAGGACATTCTTTCAAATCCACGTGTTGTCAACTATGACATCGGTGATTGGAAGAGGAAAGTCATCTTCGGGCAGCGGCGTTGAGGTCTCGTGATCGACACAGTCCTAATCGAACCATTCTTCTTCATGGCCAGGGACTATATTAAGCCACAATCCGGATGTTGAATTTCCTCGATGAATCCGATTCTATGAGTTTCTTCACTTCATCAGCGATTGCTTGCAATATTTGTGGGCGAAACCGTCTTTCTTTGTTGCTAGCGGGTTTGACATCATCTTGATGTTGAGTGATGTGTCGCCACATTAGGGTGAGTCTGGCATGTCCTCGAGGCTCGAGAATACATCGATATACTCCTAATTAGGGCAATCAACTCTTCCTTTTCTTCGAGGCGTATTGCTGATGTTTATGAGTTTAGGATGCTCTTCATCCCCATATTAACTTTGGACTACCTCATCCTTAGTGGGGGTTCTCTTTGTTGAACCTATCCCAATGCTCTTGGAGTTGATGGATCCATGGGTCTTCCCATGTTGGCATGTCTTCATCACTCTCAATGATGGCGGGATCAGCTGAAGCCATATTTGACATTAAAGCCTTGAAAGCTTCTCAGAACGGTGTCGGAATCCCAGCCGAAGAATCGAGACGAATGTCCGTCTCCCTCATAGGGTGGATTATTATCAATCGACCACGAGCATTCATCTTCGAGGAGGATTAGTATCCCAATCCCCTTCTAAATGCATAGTAGTTATCGGCTTTCCTCTTGGGACATATCTTTCTGGGAGGGACTCGAGGACCTGCGCGAAACATAGACCTTCTCCTTGTGTCAGAGTATACCCCATCTTCTTCATGATACCCGGTGTTTACGGACTATATCGAATGTGTGGAGGATAGGTCATTGTCATCTTCGTCTTCCTCTAAGAAATGATTGGTTTTGGGCGCATCTCCTTTTCGTAAACCAAGTCTTTTCACTACTTGATCTTAGTGGGATGGCGAGTGTTGTCCCAAAGGAGTCACGAGCTGCTTTTGTGTAAAGCAAAATGGCCGAGTTGGTAGGTGCAACTCACGGATTATTGTATAAACTGTCATCACATCATTTAAAGACAAAGGGTACTCTAAATCGTCATTTATTGATTCATCGGCAATTTGCCAATTACAATGTTCATCGGCGATTCTTCATCGTCAAGATTGATTACAAGAGGTACAATGTCATTTAAAACAAAACCACCACTATAACCAAGCGGCCGGTATCGGCTTCTCCACGTGTCGTGCCTTGGTAGATGATTGATTTAGGACTCATTACAGTAGAGGAGAGAATCGGTGAAATAATTCTCCATCCCTTAAGCGGTTGTTTGTCGCGACCACCGTCTTGACCTCATTATTAGTGTCTACATATTTGAGACGATGAAGAGTAGGGGACTATAACATTATTGTGGATCCAAGTCGACCCAACAATAAGTTATAGGAAGTCTGCGTCAATCACATAGCGGTGACTTGGACTTTAAGTCCCCATTTGGCACTTTATCAGGATCTTACCAGTAGAGACCGCTGGTGTTAAATCCATAAATCATTGTGCTGTTGATGCCGGCTTCTTGCGAGAATTCGAATGATACATGGCCTTGAGGGCATGATGCTCCTGGCCGGAACCGGATCGACTTGGATCGGTTAACTTCACTAGAGCCAATATACGGTGAAGTATAGCTATCGTGCTTGGAATTCCTCGTCTGCATATCCTCCTTTGTAAAAGTGATGCGGAAGTGTTTAGTCATGAGGTTGCATTCTTTGGGCGACTCTTACGGACTTGAATGGGTGAGAAAAGGAAACCTACGAATCGGCCGGGGCTTCGAAGCTTCTCTTGTCTCTTTGACAACCAACAGTTCGTAAAGAGTGATTCTTGCGGGAATATTAGCCAATTGGGCCATGACGTCGAAGCGATATGGGGAGTTCGAAGTTCCCGGTTTATCTCTTCCATTCGGGCGAGTGAATCGAGACTGCCTCGGGAGTTGAACTTCCTGTGGCTGTTTATCTTTCGCCTTTTCAGTGCGAGTGAGGGGTGTTGTTGGTACCCCTCTGATAGCGTCTTGGCATTTGGGTCGGAGATTTCGGGGTACTTGTATTTATACTTCGTGTCCCTCGGTGGCGTGGGCTTGAGCTCTCCTTGGACGGTTGGAATGTTACCACTGTTCGTCATCTCCCTGTGCGAAGTAGCATGGCATGCCTTTCCCCTGTTTTTGATTTTTCTTGATGAGGAAGAGGCTACCCATTGCTCATCCTCAAGCGGTCGGGTGAATCCGGACTTAGCCATTTGAAATGTATATGATACAAGGCCTTTTGGCGTTGCTTCGTGTGGAGTGCGTCGTTCACCGTCTTCATTCGACTTTGACTACGGTTTGGGTTCAAACCATGTCAATGGCACTGACCCAAAGCTTATGGACACGCATTTGCTCCGACCTTCTTTTCTTTGGGCGGCTTCATAGTGATGACCCTACGTCAATTAAAGCACGGATTTTATCCTTGGTGAAGCGAGGATTTAGTGGGGTGATGAGGCGCCTATAGATGCGGTATCTTGGGTCATTAGTCTTCATTGCCTCCTCTTGATTACGATGGGAGGAGCTTGATCTTGTTATTTTCTACAAGATATTTGAAGAGTCAGGAAAATGCGTCCCTAAAGGAATAGGACTTGGAATCTCGGCTCTAGGCCTTGTTTTTGTGGCCCGGTTGCCGCGTTGATTGTGCTGTTCTTGGCGCCAGTATTCTTCTTTGCTGCTGCTGCTTGCATTGTTGGGGTTGGAGTTGGAGCGTTTGGTTACATAACGCCCGTCTTGCTCTTTCCCTTTAGCGGGACAAAGTTAAACCGGAGCTTCGTTGTCGGTGGCCTCTCTCGCCTTTTTCCTTTTGAGGAACCTCTCGGCTTGCTCTCCACGAACCCGAGGTCCTTCCGCGTTATGGGCGGTGCGAGTCCCCATTGCTTCAAGCACGTCTATCGACAAATTGTTGTGGGAGGAGGATGAATTCCTCGTTATCGGATCCGTGGTTCATTGCTTTGTTAGAATCGTTTGACAAAGATGTCCACGGTTTCCCGTCATACGCTTCGTCGAGCAAGCGTCGATTGATACCTGATGTCGTCATCGAAGTTAGTGAGGAAGCTAGACTCCATGTCGTCCGGTGTGAATGCTCCACGGCTTGAGCGCGGTACCAATCGGCGAGCCCGAAGGGTAGCAATGAATGGCCAGAACCATCGGGGGCGTTTCGGATATTACCCAGTGCGACTTGAAGTAAATCAAGTCTTTGCGTCGAGAACCCTTCCGTCAAGCGGTGTGAAGTTTATTAAATTAAACTTAGGCGAGTGGAATTGATTCCCACTCCCTCGGTGCGGGCAAGGAATACTGTCTTCTTCACCTCTTGGCGGAAATCAATGAGTTGATTTTGCTCTCAAGGTCTTTGATCTTTTAGCTCTCGTGAGCAGCGGCATCTACGTTATGTGCGTTGCGTGGTTCGGATGGTTATCATCCTCTTGTGCTTCCTCGATGCGAGTATTTGTCATCTTGATCGATGTCGGCATTTCGATTCACCTCGATGTTTTGTCAAGGCTTGGATCGTTGGTCGTGCATTTCTCTCATCGTGCATGGCCAACTCCATTTCTAGCTTGAAGTTTTCCGTTGCTTATTCAGCGCCGTCTAGCATTTTAGCCACTTGATGCATGCGATCATAAAGCGTTTCTTAGGGGCTCCCTTAAGCTAGATACGGTATGATCGAGGCAATTCTTGAGCCAATATCGGCGCATCATCCTCGGGTATCCCTTTGAAGCTTATGCATTATCACGGACCGTCGGATAGTCGGAGCATAAGCGGGTTAATCGTTGCGTCTTGTTGGGATGGCGCGTGGCGATGGTTCTTCTTTGGTCATATTATTAGTGACCTCGGCAATTCATCTTCGGGATGCCATCCCACAGCGAATCGCCTTGACCTAGGTTTTGGCGTGTCGGTGCTAAGCCTTTGGAAAGCCGAAACTCTTTACGGAGTTTCTTGCGGCAATTGCACTCGAGAGCACCGTCTTGATGAGCTTGGAGCACAAGCATGACGCGTTAATTTAGGGAATACCGTCGAGATTTTCGTACCTTACCGCGGTAGTACGGCTTCGTCGGTATGTGTACGAGAATAATTTGCGTGCGTTAGCACGCGATCTCGGGTATAACGTCATCGTCATCGGACAAGGCGTCTCCTTCGAGCGGCCAAAACTACGAAAGTAACTTCGCCTTGACTTCGCTTATGTGGCGTGAAGTTTGGGGACTCGGACTTCGATCTTTAATCCGGTTGGAGATGCGGAATCTCCGGTCCTTTATGGAGCAGGTGCGCCTCTGTATGAGGTGACCATGATCCGGAGGACCGCGATCTTTGATAGTTGGTTTGGTGGTGGTGGCGGGAGTGGCTTCTGCCGGTTGATCTGAGCACCTTTGACCTTGGCGCCGTCGGAGTTGAACTTTGGCGAATTTACCTTTGGCCTGCTTAAGTGTGCGAAGGCGAGGCGTGGGCAAGCTGGGGTTGGGGCACCAGACTTGGGCCTCAAACACGGTGGTATGTTAGCGCTTCTTCCTCACCTCTTTCTTCAATTCATGAGCTGTTGCACCAAAGCTTCGTTACTGCTAATAGTCGCTTGGCCCTTCGGATCATCACTCGGAGTGTCGAGCGGTTCCGTTTGGCGGACCCACTCGTTGGTTGGCGGCTTGGATGGCCATCGATGTGAAATTTGAAGCCTGGCGTCACGGATCTTAGATCCGCCGTAGCGGACCCCATCCACGATTGCATGGCCTTGGCAAGCACGCCATGCTTTGTCGTCGCCTTTGGCGGCTTCGGCTTAGGCGCCGGCGCATCGTCGGCGTTCATCTCGGCGCCATCTGGACCAGGCGCCGAAGGATTTCTCGCTACTGCGGCGGCGAGGTTGGACTTCGCCGTCACAGGGCTCTACATCGAGGCCCATCGGGTTCTCCTTGCAGCGGAGTCCTTCTTGGAAGGCGGGAAAAGGCCTCCTCGTACTTCTCTTGAGTGAACTCAAACTCGACCTCTTCCTCCACCGGGATAGGAATCCGGTTAGCGACGGCGACCTCGATCACGAGGCGGTGGCTCCCGTAATTACGCCCGGCTTGTTCGCGAGGAAAAGTTGGGATGATTGTCATTGATTTGAACTTGCTACGACTTCTTTGGCCTACAACAAAATTCAAAAGAAATGCCTTTTATTTTAAAGTACAATGAAAATCAAAAAGATTACAACTTTTATCCTTAGGAACAAACACGAGGATCTACATTATATCGGATCCTCGCTATGGTTCTTTGCCCGTACGGACTTTTATGTCCGTGGACCCAATAGGGAGCCGGGTTACGGAACTACAGATGTAAAGGGGCTCGTTCCACGGAAAGCGAAGCGCTGAGGATCACACTCCGAAGGAGAGGATGCTGCTGGGGATCCCACCTCCCGAAGGAGAGGATCGCCGAGCGGTGAGATCTACTAGGAGAAATCACGGCCATCCCCGAGGTTAAGACGGCTTAACCTAGAGGGTATCTGTAGTTCGACCGAATTGAGTTACCTTCCGCTTGTAGATCGGGCGTCGTTGGACTTGTGCTCGTCGGTGCTTTCGGGCGGTCGTCGGCGACTTCGTGGATCTCGTGAGAACTCTTTAGAAAATCCTCAAAATCCCCGCCAAGCCCAAAAGCCAAATCCTCCAAATTCTCTCTCCAAGAAGCCCAAGTCCAAGTCCAAAAATCCCCACCTCCTCTTCAACAAGACCCCCCATACGGAATCTTGACCGCCCTCGGTGGCTCGGCCTGGCGACCACCTCGACCATTGGCCGGTGTTGTCGTTTTAAAGTCGTTTTAGTCTCGGGGCTCGGGTTCGATGCGTACTTGATTAGGGACTAACTCTTGGTTCGTTCGGTTCAGCGATCTTGAAATCGATCGTCCATTCAAGTCCGGTTTAAGCGGTGCTTGTGGCCAATGGAGTTTCCGTCGGGTTCGCGTCTCAACCATTCGGCGTCCATCATTCGATGGGTTGTCATTAGCCGACTCACATCCGCGAGTTGGTTTCGAGGATCTTGTAAGTATTTTCCAGCGCCTCTGAGGCGTAAATCAGGAATGGCTTTCGACAGCGGTGCAACAAGAACGGAGGTTTAGCGAATCTGATTTGATCTCTTGAATGCCTTCGGCGGTCGTCCCAAATAAGCGACCGCCCTTCTTGTTCAACTTAGAGAACGGTTGGCACTTCCGGATAGGTTCGATATGAACCGTCGGATGCATGTCATGCGCCCTTAACCCCGAGTTCTCATTTCCGGAGGTTGCAACTCTTGAATTACCTTCACTTTGTCGGGATCGGCGTGGATTCCTTTGTGGTGGCAGCCAGCGAACACCCACTGGACATCCCAAGGAAGGATTTGGCGGGGTTCATCTTTAGTTGATGAGTCGCATGAGTTCGAATACCGTTCTAAGATCTTTGATGTGATCTCTCTTGTCCGCGGCTTTTCATGACCAAATCGTCAGCGTAGCATTATTTGTTTCGGAGATGATCTTGGAAAATCTCCGTCATTGTTGATATATTATGCGGCGTTTTGAGGCGAGCGGCATGACCGTGTAGCAATATATACGATGAAGGCGTTACGAGCGCCGGTAGCTTAGCGTCATCGGGGTGCATCTTGATATGATTGTAACCCGAGAAACCATCCATGAATGACATTCTTTCAAATCCACACGTATTGTCAACTATGGTCGATGATTGGCGGAGGAAATCATCCGCCGGACAGCGGCGTTTAGGTCTGTAGTCAACCACAGTCCTAATCGAACCATTCTTCTTCATGGCCAGGGACTATATTAGCCACCCAATCCGGATGTTGAATTTCCTCGATGAATCCGATTCTATGAGTTTCTTCACCGTCTACGATTGCTGCAAGATTTGTGAGCGAAATGCGTCTTTCGCGGTTGAGCGGGTTTGACATCCATCATGATGTTGAGGCGATATTAATACATTAGATCGAGTCTGGCATGTCCTCGTAACTCGGCGAATACATCGATATACTCACGATTAAGGCAATCAACTCTTCCTTTTCTTCCGAGGGAAGAGTATTGCTGATGTTTATGAGCTTAGGATGCTCTTTATCACCCATATTAACTTTGGACTACCTGGAGTCCTTAGTGGGGGTTCTCTTTGTTGAACTTATCCCCAAAGCTCTTGGAGTTGATGGATCCATGGGTCTTCCCATGTTGGTATATCTTCATCACTCTCAATAGTAGCGATCGTAGTAGCCATATTTGACATTAAAGCCTTGAAATTTTCTCAGGTGGTGGAATCCCAATAGAAGAATGGGGCGAATGTCGAGTCTCCCTCATTGGGTGGATTATCATCAATCAGCCATGAGCATTCATCTTCGAGGAGGATTAAGTATCCCAATCCTTACGAATGCATAGTAGTTATCCGGCTTCCCTCTTGGGACATATGCCGCTTTAGGAGGGACTCGAGGACCTCGCCCAAAACATAGACCTTCCCCTTGTGTCAAGTTGTACCCCCACTTCTTCATGATACCCAGTGTTTCTGGACTATATCTGAATGTGTGGAGGATAGGCCCATTGTCATCTTCATCTTCTTCTAAGAAATGATTGGCATTGGGCGCATCTCCTTTTAAAGTAAACCAAGTCTTTCTCGTTACTTGATCTTCGTGGGATGACGAGTGTTGTCCCAAAGGAGTCTTGGAACTGCTTTTGTGTAAAGCAAGATGACCGAGTTGGTAAGTGCAACTCTGGATCGTTGTATAAACCTGTCATTACATCATTCAAAGACAAAGGATACTCTAAATCGTCATTTATTGATTCATCGGCAAGTTGCCAATTACAATGTTCATCTGACGATTCTTCATCGTCAAGATTGATTACAAGGGGTACAATGTCGTTTAAAACAAAACCACCACTATAACCAAGCCCGCCCGGTATCGGCTTCTCCACGGTCAAGTGCCTTGGGCGATGATTGATTTAGGACTCATTACGTAGAGGAGAGAATCGGTGAAATAATTCTCCATCCTTAAGCGGTTGTTTGTCGCGACCACCGTCTTGACCTTATTATTAGTGTCTACATATTTGAGACACCGATGAAGAGTAGATGGGACTATAGCGTTCTTGTGGATCCAAGGTCGACGACAATAAGTTATAGGAAGTCTGCGTCAATCACATAGCGGTGACTTGGACTTCAAGTCCCCATTTGGCACTTTATCGGTTTTACCAGCGGCGAGACCGGTAAATCAATAGAATCGTATTGTTGGCTAAGCTTCTTTGGCGAGGGATTCCAAGGTGATACATGGTAGCGGGGGCATGATGCTCCTGTGGAACCGGATCGACTTGGATCCGGTTAACCATTTGGAGCCAATGTACCCGTGAAGTATAGCGGACCTATCGTGCTTGAATTCCTTGTCCGCATATCCTCCTTTAAAAAGGTGATCGGGGAAAGTGTTTAGCATAAAGTTTGCATTGTTAGGCGATTCTGGAATCGGCAGTCGGATGAGAAACACCTCGAGTCGGCGGAGCTTCTTGTAGAGTTTCGGGTTTCCTTTGACAATGAACCTTCGTAGAGTTATCTGGCGGGATGTTTGCCAAGCTGGGCCATGGCGTCAAAGCGGTATGGAGAGTTGGAGCTTCGGTTTGTCTCTTCTAATCGGGTGATTGAGCCAGTGCGCGGGGCTGAACTTCTTGCGGTTGCCCATTTGTGGCTTCTTTGGCGACCCTGGCATTGCGCTTTCTCGGTCGCAGTGAGGGAATTGTTGGTACCCCACTGCTCGGCGTCTTGGCATTAATTGGAGACTTAGGGTACTTGTATTTGTACTCG
This sequence comes from Asparagus setaceus, assembly GCA_012295165.1. NCBI lineage: Eukaryota > Viridiplantae > Streptophyta > Magnoliopsida > Asparagales > Asparagaceae > Asparagus > Asparagus setaceus. Next base: position 28,122,232 of record CM022709.1, on the reverse strand, counting down.
TATCATTCTGGCGGTGGCGTGGGCTTGAGGTTCTCGCCGGACAAGCTGGAATGCTACCGTTGTTCGTCATCTCCCTCGAGAATTGCGGAGTAGCATGGCATGCCTTTCCTTCCGCTTTGATTTCTTCTTCGATGAAGAAGAGGCTACCCATGCTCATCCTCAGCGGTGCGGGTGGATCATAGGACTTCGCCATTTGGGGTCAGATATGATACAAGTCCTTTCGGCGTTGCTTATGTGGTCGTTCACCGTCTTCATTGCGACTTTGACTCTTGGTTTAGGTTCAAACCATGTCAATGTAGCGACCAAAGCTTATGGACACGCGTTTGCTCCGACCTTCTTTTCTTTGGGCGGCTTCATAGTGATGACCCTACGTCAATTAAAGCACGGATTTTGTCCTTAAAGGCGGGATTTAGTGGGGTGATGAATTATACTGTGATGCAGCGATATTTTGGGTCGTTCATCCTCAATGCTTCCTCTTGATTACGAATCGGAGGAGGTTGATCTTGTTATTTTCAACAAGATATTTGAAGAGACCGGGAATCTCGTTAGTCCCTAAAGGAATAGGACTTGAATCTCGGCTCGAAGCCTTACGTTCTGCTGATACTGGTTGCCCGTTGATTATTGCTGTTGCGGCGCCGTTCTTCTTCTTCTTTGGGGTTGGAGTTGGAGCGTTTGGTTACGCCGTCTTGGCTGCTCTTTCCCTTTGCCACGTGGGACAAAGTTAAGCGGAGCTTGGGGCCTCTTTCGCCTTTTCCTTTTGAGGAATCTTTCCTTGCTCTCCACGAACCTTCAAATCCTTCCATGTTATAGATGGTCTGTCCCCATTGCCTCTAGCCGTCTATCGACAAGTTGTTATGGCGAGTGCGGAGGATGAACTCCTCTGTTATTGGATCCCGCGGTTCATTGCCTTGTTCGAATCGTTTGACAAAGATATCTACAGTTTCTCCGTCCTTACGCTTCTCGAGCAGCGTCGTCGATGCCGGTATCGTCGTCGAAGAATTGGTGAAACTAGATTCCATGTCGTCCCGGTTGTGAATGCTCCGGCTTGAGGCGGTACCAATCGGCAGACCCACGAAGGGTGCCAACGAATGACCGAACCATCAGGGGCTCGTTGCCGGATATTACTCCGAGGTGCGACTTGAAATAAATCAAGTGCTGCGTCGGGGAACCCCTCCCATCAAATGGTGTGAAGTTTATTAAGTTAAACTTAGACGGGTACGGAATTGATTCCCACTCCCTCGGGTATGGGCAAGGAATACCTGTCTTCTTCACTTCTTGAGCAGCAATCGGTGAGTTGATTTTGCTCTCGAGTCTTTGATCTTCGCTCTCATGGCGACCATATCTACATTATGCCCGGCGTTGCGTGGTTGGGAGGTTATCATCCTCTTGTATTTCCTCTGGTCGAATCATTTGTCATTTTGGTCGGCGTCGATGTGGCTTCGATTCACCTCGATGTTTTGTCAAGGCTTGGATCTGTTGGTCATGCATTTCTCTCATCGTCGCATGGCCAACTCCATTTCCAACTTGAAGTTTTCCGTTGTTTATTCAGCGGCCGTCTAGCATCTTAGCCACTTGATGCATGCGATCATAAAGCGTTTCTTGGGGCTCCTTCGCTAGATACCGTATGATCGAGGCGATTGGAACGATATCGGACGCATCACCCTCGCGGGTATCCCCTTGAAGTTTGTGCGTTATCACGGACCGTCGGATAGTCGGACAAGCGAGTTAGCGGTGCGATGCGGGATGGCGTGGCGATGATTCTTTGCGGTCATGTTATTAGTGACCTCGGCAATTCATCCTCGGGATGTCATCCTTACTGAGTCGCCTTGACCTAGGTCTCGGTGTTGGTGCTAAGCCTGCGGAAGACCGATACCCTTTACGGAACTTCTTGATGGCAATTGCACTCGAAAGCACCGTCTTGATGAGCTTGGAGCACAAGCATGACGTGTCAATTTAGGGAATCCTTGAGATTTTCGTACCTTGCATGGTAGTACATCTCGTGGGTGTGTGCAGAACAATCTGCGTGTGTTGGCGCGATCTCGGGTATAGCGTCGTCGTCATCGGGCGAGTGTCTTCTTCGAGAATGGCCCAAACTCTGAAAGTAACTTCGCCTTGACTTCGCTTATGTGGCGTGAAGTTTGAGGACTCGGGCTTCGATCTTTAATCCGGTTGGTGGGGTTGCGGGAATCTCCGGTCCTTTGCAGGCAGGTGCGGCCTCTGTATGAGGAGTGACCGTGATCCCTTGAGGAGGACCAGCGATCCTTGATAGTTGGTTTGGTGGTGGTGGCGGAGTTGGCTTCACCGGTTAGTCGCGAGCACCTTTGACCTTGGCGCCGTCGGTCTTGGGCTTTGGTGTTGAGCTTGAGGCGCTATAGCCGGCTTAAGTCTTGAGACGAGGGCGTGGGCAGCTGGGGTTGGGGCACCGTTAGACTTGGGCCTCAAACACGGTGATCGTTGGTGGCTTCATTACCACCTCCTTCTTCAATTCCGCGAGCTTTGCACCAAGGCTCGTGCACAGCTCAAGAGTCGCGGCTTCGGATCGCTCTGAAGTGTGGAAGCGGTTCCGTTTGACGGACCCACTCGTCGGTTGGCGGCTTGGATAGGCCGTCGATCACTGGTGAAGCCTCTGCGTAACTGGATCTTAGATAAAGCCGTAGCGGACCCCATCCACGGATTGCATGGCCTTGGCATGTTTGCGCCATGCTTTGCGTCGCCTTTGGCGGGCTCGCTTGGAGAGTGCGGTAGCATCATCGGCGTTCATCTCGGGCACCATCTAGACTTGAGCCGAAGGGGATTTCTCGCTACCTACGGCAGCGGGGTTGGACTCGCCGTCCTGGGGCTCTACATCGGAGGCCCATCGGGTTCTCCTTATAGCGGAGTCCTTCTTGGAGCAGCGGGGAGAGCTGGATCTGGAGGACGAGGAAAGATACTCCTCGTGCCTGGCGGTGAACTTCGAACTTCGACCTCTTCCTCCACCGGGATAGGGATCCGCGGTTGCGGCATGACGACCTCCGATCTGAGGCCGGTGGCTCCCACTGTGGTCGCCAGCTTGTTCGTGGTAAAAGTCGGTTTGTTATTCATTGTCCTTGAATTTGTTTACAGCTTCTTTGGCCTACAACAAAATTCAAAAGAAATGCCTTTATTTTAAAGTACAATGAAAATAAAAATTACAACTTCTTCTGTATGAACAAACACGAGGATCTGTTATATCGGGATCACCGGCTTGCGTGGGTTCTTTGCTGTAGGGGACTTTTGTGTCGTGGACCACCGCAATTCGATCAGTGGAAACAGGGTTACGGAACTTCTGAGGCGTGAAGGGGCTCGTTTCCGCGAAGGAAGCGAAGTGCACGAGGATCACACTCTCGAAGGAGAGGATAAGCCGGGCATCACACTCCGCGAAGGAGAGGATCGCGGGCCGGGTGAGATCTACTAGGAGAAATCCTGGCTATCCACGAGATTAAGGCGAAGCTTAATCTAGAGGGTATCTGTGGTTCGACCAGTCTGTTACCTTGCGCTTGTAGATCGGCGTCGGTGGGTTTGTGCTCATGGGTGCTTTCGGGCGTGCAAAAATCGCCCAAAGTCAAGCTTTCCCAAAGCCCGGCCCTTATGTCGGCAAGACCCCAAAAATCCGACCTCTTCTCAATCCCCCAAAACCTCCGGCCGCCCTCCTATTTATACAAGTGGGCTTGTCTATCCGTAGGTGCCTCGGCCAAGTTGGCGAGGTACCTCGGCTAAGATGGCAGAGGTGCCTCGGCTAAGTTGAAGCCGACCTGAGCTGAGTGCCTCGGCACACGCGAGTTGAGCGAATCTGAGGTTCGAGGTTAGCTAAAGGAACGAAGTTAGCCAAAATGAGCCGAGGCTTCGCCAAGTGAACACGAGGCTCGCCAAATGGCGAGGTTCGCCAAATGGCGAGTTCGTCAAAAGCGAGTTCGCCAAAATGAGCGAGGTTCATGGCGAATCTGAGTTCGGTGAATGAACCGAGGTTTGCCGCCAGAACCGGTTCGCCAAAATGAGCTGAGGCCGCCAAGTGACCCGCAGGCTCGCCAAATGGCGAGTTCGATCAAAAGCGAGTTAGATCAAAAGCGAGGTTCGTCAAAATGAACCGAGGTTCGCCGTCTGCGAGGTTCGCCACAAAGAACGAGGTTCGCCAAAATGAGGCGGGAGCCAAGTGAACACGAGCTCGCCAAATGGCGAGTCCGTCAAAACGAGGTTCGCGAAGGAACCGAGGTTCGCCAAAATGAACCGAGGTTCGCCGTAAGGAACCGAGGTTCGCCAAACCGCGAGGTTCGCCGTAAGGAACCGAGGTTCGCCAAAATGAACCGAGGTTAGCCGAAATGAGTTGAGGCCGCCGAAGTGAACAAGCTCGTCAAATGGCGAGTCCGCGAAGTCGGCGTTCGCGAAATGGTGAGGCTTTGCCAAAGTGAACCTGAGCTCGCCAAATCGCGAGTCCGCCGAAGTCGGCGTTCACCAAAGCGAGGTTCGTCAAAATGAACCGAGGTTCGCCGAAATGAGTTGAGGCCGCCAAGTGAACACAAGCCTCGCCAAATGGCGAGTTCGATCAAAAGCGAGTTAGATCAAAAGCGAGGTTCGTCAAAATGAACCGAGGTTCGCCGCATCAGCGAGGTTCGCCACAAGGAACCGAGGTTCGCCAAAATGAGCTGAGGCCGCCAAGTGAACACAAGCCTCGCCAAATGGCGAGTCCGTCAAAACGAGGTTCGCGGAAGGAACCGAGGTTCGCCGAAATGGTGAGGCCGCCAAGTGAACCTGAGCTCGCCAAATGGCGAGTTCGATCAAAAGCGAGTTCGCCAAAATGAACCGAGGTTCGCCGAAATGAGTTGAGGCCGCCAAGTGAACACGAGCTCGCCAAATGGCGAGGTTCGCCAAATGGCGAGGTTCGCCAAATGGCGAGGTTCGCCAAAATGAACCGAGGTTCGCCAAAATGAACCGAGGTTCGCCAAAATGAACCGAGGTTCGCCAAATGGCGAGTTCGATCAAAAGCGAGTTCGTCAAAAGCGAGTTCGTCAAAAGCGAGTTCGCCAAAATCACGAGGCTCGCCAAATGGCGCAGGTTCGCCGGCGAGGTTCGCCAAACGCGAGTTCGCCCGGCGAGTTAGCCAAAATGAGCGAGCCGCCAAGTGAACCTGAGCTCGCCAAATGAACCGAGGCTTCGCCAAATGGCGAGTCCGCCGAAGTCGGCGTTCACCAAAGCGAGTTCGTCGAAGCGAGTTCGCCAAACCGCGAGTTCGCTAAGTCACGGCGTTCGCGAAGCGAGTTCGTCGAAGCGAGTTCGCCAAACCGCGAGTTTGCGAGCGAGTTAGCCAAAATCACGAGGCTCGCCGGATGGCGAGTTAATAAAAGCGAGTTCGCCGGCCAAGTTAGCCGAGGTGCACGTTTTCGTTGTTTCCGTCGTTTTCGGTCTTAGGGCTTAGGCCTGCCTATTGACTCTTGGCCTTCTCGGACTTAGGTTCGATGCGTATTTGGTTCGAGACTAACTCTTGGCTCGTTCGGCTCAGCGGTCACGGAATCCGTCGTCTGTTCAAGTCCGGTTTAAGCCGTGCTTGTGACGCTGTGGGTTTGCCGCCGGGTTCGCGTTTTAACGATTCGACGTCCGTATCATTCGATGGGTTGTCATTCGCCGACTCCCTGTCACGAGTTAGTTTTGGGGATCTTGTAAGTATTTTTCAACGCCTACAAAGAGTAAGCCTGATTTTGGAAGTCGGCCCCAGTGGGTGCGGCGACTCGGCGATTGACAACCCGTAGGTTGGGTGCCTAGGACTTACGTGACGCCTAGGTCTTTTTCGGCATGGCCAACCTCTATTTTTTAGGCAAATAGTAAGCCTGATTTTGGGAGTCGGCCTCAGTGGGTGCGGCGACTCGGCGATTGGCAACCCGTAGGTTGGGTGTCTAGGACTTACGTGGCGTCTAGGTCTTTTTCGGCATGGCCGACCTCTATTTTTTAGGTAAAGAGTAAGCCTGATTTTGGGAGTCGGCCCCAGTGGGTGCGGCGACTCGGCGATTGACAACCCGTAGGTTGGGTGCCTAGGACTTACGTGGCGCCTAGGTCTTTTTCGGCATGGCGGACAGATGAGAGGCGCCCTAATGTTGTCCTGTTATGGTGAGCGGATACGAATGTCTCAACTTAGCTTAGCGAGGCTGGACAATCCGATTCGACTTAACGTGTGGGGTGTGTCTTCTTAATTGAGCGAATCAGATTGTCTATCACGGCTGGGAGAGAAGGGTTCCTTGACTCGTTTTGACGAGAAGGGTTCCTTGACTCAGCCTAGCCAGAAGGAGATCTTAAACTCGGGTTCAATCAAGAGATTTTCCTGTCTTGTTAAGTGAGATTGGGTTGTTACAACTCGTTTTTAGCAAAGAAGGACGTTTTCGACCTGTCGTGGTGAACGAAGCGCTGTCCAATAGCAACTAAATCGATAAAACGTTCCTTGCATAATATAAAAGGGACAATTATGGTTAGGGGCAAAAGTATATTCATATTGAAATATCTTGAGTAAGATTTACAATGCATGGATCATTGAAAAAACTTCCTAAGATGTTCGATGTTCCACGGGTGTTGTAGTATCCTTCCATCTGGGCTCCTAAGTCGGTAAGTGCCTGGTCGTAATTCTTCAAGGACGGTGTATGGTCCTTCCCAATTGGGTGCCAGTTTGCCACGCTTGGTGTCCTTGTCAAACGCTGCCTTTCTGAGAACAAGATCGCCGACGCAAAACCTTCTTGGTCGGACTTTGCTATTATAGTATCGGGCGACTCGTTGCTGGTTGACAATTTGGTGATGCAATGCTGTTGCTCGGACTTCATCGACGAGGTCTAGCTCTACTCGAAGCTTTGCAGAATTCACATCTTCGTCAAAACGCTGTACGCAGATGGTGGGCATGCCGACCTCTACTGGAGTCACTGCTTCCGCCCCATAGGCTAGCTTGAAGGGGGTTTCACCAGTAGAGTTCTTGTGAGTCGTCCGGTACGACCATAAGATGCTTGGCAATTCTTCGACCCAATTTCTGACTGCATTGTCTTTCTTCTTCAGGGCTTGGAGGATGCACTTGTTCGCGGCTTCTGCCAGTCCATTGCATTTGGGATGAGCTACTGAGGCGAACTTGAGTCGAATCCCCCATTCTTCACACAAATCTTGGAATCCCTTGCTGGCGAATTGGGTGCCATTATGCGTGATGAATGGCGGGAGCGAGCAGGCATACAATGGATTTCCATAAAGCGGTGATGTTGTTCTCTCAATCTTAGCTAGGGGTTTAGCCGATCCACTTGGTGAAATGTCGATAGCGACTATTAAGAACTTCTTGTCACGAAGCAAGAGGAGAGGTCCCAATATATCTAGCTAGCTGGGCAAAAGGAATAGAGTGGAGATGGGAATTAGGTTCGTACGAGTGGCTCAGGGATTTCGCAAAGATTTGGCATCTCTTACACTTCGAGACGAGCTTTTTGGAGTCGGCTATCACTGTGGGCCAGTAATATCCTTGCCGAATGACCTTCTGAGCAAGTGTTCTTGCTCCTGGGTGATTTTCGCAGACGCCTTCATGAATCTCCCTCAAAATATAGTCAGCTTCAGCAGGTCGGAGGCATCGGAGGTAAGGTCCTACACCACTATTATGATACGACAGTCTAAAGAGCTGACTGTCGATCATAAGATAGCGGTGAGCATTTCTTTGCAGGCTCCTCGCTTCAGTTGCATCTGTAGGTAGGGCTCCACTGGTCAAGAACTGGACGAGAGGGTCTATCCAGCAAGGTGTGGGAGCTGGGTCGGTCTGCATGACATCCGAAGAGGTTTCTGCGATGCTAGGGATTTAAGTGTGTCGGCGTAAATTGGTCCCGGGCCGCTCATTGAGCTGGTTGATGCAAGCTTCGACAAGGCGTCCGCTCGGGCGTTGTAGGCACGAGGGACTTGAGTAATCTTGAAGTTGGTGAATTGGGTTAATAAATTCTTAACTATCTTCAGGTACTGAGCCATCCTCTTATCTCTGGCTGCATATTTGCCATTGACTTGGTGGACTATAAGTTGGGAGTCGGCTAATATGTAGAGACTTTCAGCTTTGACTGCCAGGGCGGCTCGAAGGCCGGCAATGAGGGCTTCGTATTCGGCTTCATTATTTAAGGCAGGGAATTCAATGGAAATGGATAGTTCGGTCACCGAGCCTTTCGGACTGTGCAAGACAACGCCTGCTCCGCTGCCGACTTCATTTGATGATCCGTCCACCCTCAATCGCCACCAGGAGGTGAACTCTGGCAAGTCGGACTCGGGAGTAGAGGATATAGGTGAAGGCGCTGACTGTTTTTCTTTGCTTTCCTTTGCTGATGGTGAGGGATGATCCGTGGGAGGAAGTTTTACTGGCTCGTCATCTGGCGAGGTTGATTCGATGAGGAAGTCGGCCAGAGCTTGGGCTTTGATAGTAGTCCAAGGTTCAAACTGTACATCATATTCACTAAGCTCAATCGACCATGCTACCATTCTTCCAGACGTGGTCGGACTTCCCAAAGCTTTTTTCAAGGGTAGGCTCGTCCGCACAATGATGGAATGTGCTTGAAAGTAGGGACGAAGCCTACGAGCAGTTGTAACGAGGGCAAAGGATGCCTTTTCATCCAGAGGGTATTTCAATTCTCCTGCTCTGAGGATTCGGCTGACATAATACACTGGCTTCTGGATGTGGTCCTCCTCTCGAACTAGAATTGAGCTGACTGCCTCGGGGGAGATAGCCAGGTAGAGGTACAATGTATCTCCTTCAACTGGTTGGCTCAACAGCGGCCTGGTGCTCAAGTAGGCTTTGAGCTCTTTGAAGGCGGCGCAGCATTCCTCGGTCCATTTCAACTTCTTTTTGGGGTCTTTGGTTCCCCTGAGTATTTTGAAGAAAGGGAGACTCTTCTCAGCAGACTTGGAGAGGAAACGTCCCAAGACGGCTATCTTGCCGTTGAGCTTCTGGATGTCCTTCATGGTGCGTGGCTCAGGTAGCCGCTCGATAGCATCTATCTTCTTCGGGTTGATTTCAACACCTCGCTGGGTGATCATGAACCCTAGAAACTTTCCTGACTGCACTCCAAAAGTGCATTTTGTCGGGTTAAGTTTTATGCGGTAATGCCGGAGGGTGGAAAAGGTTTCTTTAAGATTAGCTATGTGGGCAGCAGCTGACTTCGATTTCACTAGGATGTCGTCTACGTAAGCTTCCACATTGCGGCCGATCTGAGACCTGAAAATCTTGTTCACAAGTCTCTAATAAGTGGCCCCAGCATTCTTGAGACCAAAGGGCATGACATTGTAGCAGAATGTCCCCTGGTCGGTGATAAAAGCTGTCTTCTCTTGATCATGTACCGCCATGCGGATCTGATTGTAGCCAGAAAAAGTGTCCAAGAAACTCAGCAGTTGATGTCCCGCACTTTCATCCACCAATTGATCAATGCGTGGGAGGGGGTAGCTGTCTTTAGGGCAGGCTTTATTGAGGTCCGTAAAGTCCACACACATTCTCCATTTGCCATTGGCTTTCTTCACTAGCACCACATTGGCTAACCATTCGGGATATTGGACTTCCCGAATGAAGCCGGCCTTCAAGAGCTGCTCGACTTCTTTAGCTACCGTCTTTTGTCGTTCAGGGCCCAAGTATCTTTTCTTCTGTCGAATCAGCTTGCTGTGTCGGTCGACAGAGAGTTCATGGCAAATGATATTGGGGGAGATGCCTGGCATGTCCTCTGGCCCCCAAGAAAATACATCAAGGTTCGCCAAGAGGAAAGAGATTAGTGCTCCTCGCAGCGGTTCCGAAAGGTTTGATCCAATCTTGATTGTCTTCTTGCCTTCGCCGTCTACGGGGATCTCATGTAAGTCTTCAACCGGGGTTGTCCTCTCTCGCTCCATCTTCTTCTCAAACTGGTGGCTAGTCTTCTCAATGGGCATGGCTGTGGCTACTCCCTTCCCCTTAGTAGAGAGCACATAGCAGGCTCTTGCTTCTCGCTGGTTGCTCTTGACTATCCCGACTCTGCCCGGTGTTAGGAACTTGATCATCTGATGATAAGTGAATGGGATAGCTCACAAGAGATGAAGGGACGTCCGGTCCAGAATGACATTATGCGCCGACTTGATGTCCATCACTACAAATTGACGCTGATACCGACCGCGTGGGGACGTCCGATCGTTAGGGGAGGGTGATCAACTCTCCGGTACCGAGAGTGCCCTGTGAAGCCAATGAGGGGACCCAAAGACGGTTGCAGCTTGGACTTATCGATACCCATGCGGTTGAATGCGTCCAAAAATAAGATATCGACAGAACTCCCCATGTCTATCATTATTCTCTTTACTTCAAAGCCATCAATGTCAGCCGAAATGATGATGGGGTCGTCGTGAGGTGCTTCAACCCCTTCTAAGTCGGCGTCGCTAAAAAAGATAGGCATATCCAACCGCAGCTTCTTGTCACAACTATTCCCTCGCAAAGCATGCTTAGCATATCTCTTGCGAGCATTATTGGACTCTCCTCCAAGGGTAGGACCACCACTGATGGTGTTAATGACTCCCCGACTGTCTTGCCCAGTTTCTCGATGATTCGACGCGGGTCGAGGTCGAGGTGACCTAGAGCGAGACTTCCGGTCATCTCGCTTAGGAGGTGGATCTCTCCTGACCAAATTCTTCAAGAATCCCCTGTTGATGAGGTCCTCAATGTCTCTCTGGAGGACACGTCAGTCACTAGTGTTATGACCATGGTCCCTATGATATCGGCAAAACTGTCGCTCATCCCTTCTTCGAGGGTCTGATCTCATCGGTGGCGGGGGAGTAGTAAGGAGCCCCTCCTTCTGGGCTCTGTCAAGGGCCCCAGAGAGGGATGTGTTGAGGACTATGAAAACTAGGGGAGGGTTGTCGGTTCTTCTGTCGTCCCTCCTGTCGACCCGACCGTTCCGGTTGTTGTTCTTAGGGAACGAGTTCCTTAGAGGATTACTGGGCTCTTCTTTTTGAGATAGATTTTGACTTGGCTAGGGGCTACGGCTGCTGCAGGCTGCACGAGTCACTGGACCGGGTCTGGGGAGTTACTGGGAGTCGGTTGGGCGGGCGTTGTCGAGTCAGACAGCTTGTTCGGTTAGATTCTCACCTCACGCGCTACTTTGTAAGCTTTGGCTTCTTCCATATTCATATAAGCATGTGCCTTAGCCATCAGGTGCTCGTAGCTCTTGATCGGCTTCTTGTTCAGAGCTTTGGACAGGTCGCCTGGTCGTAGCCCCGCTACTAGGGCCGCCATAGCGACTTTATTCCCTGGGTCATTAACTTCTAATCTCTTTGCTTGGAATCTCTTAATGTAAGCTCGGAGGTCCTCATCTGGCTCTTGCCTGGTTTGAATGAGTACACTGGGTGGTAACTTGGGTTTGGAGTTAGCTAGGAAATGATGGATGAATTTTTGGCTGAGCTCCTCAAAGCTTCCGATAGACTTTTTCTCCAAAGCATTCCACCAAAGCTTGGCGCTTCCTGTCAAGGTGACTAGGAAGCAGCGACAGATAGTCTCTTCCGGTGCTTGCATCATGATCATAGTGTCGTGGTAGTTCTGAACATGCTCGGTTGGATCTCCTTCCCCTTTGTACTTGTCCATCGGTGGCATCTTGAATTTCTCGGTTGGCATCTTCATAATGGCGTCAGTGAAAGGAGTGTTCCCTCCGATGGCATCAACAACAGGTTGATACACTTGATCATAGCCACCTGTCGGTTGTTAGGCTGGGGGCGCCGGGGCCGCCTGTTTGGTGCGAGGTCTTGAAGCTTTGACGTCTGGCTCCCTCTCATGATGACTGAGACCAGGGCTCTCGTCAGTAACATCAAAGATTTGAGGGCGACGTCTTAGGTTAGCACGCGGGGTCGGCTACATCTGCAGCGGTTGAGAGGCGTGCTCTTGCTGTTATCTTCTAGGTTTGGCAATGAGAGGAGTCTCGGGAATCGGTACTTGCTGTACGGCGAGCTGATGGACGCCATGAGCGGTAGAATGACAGCTGGGGGAGGGTTGAGCCGCGGCCGAAGTGGTTTGCTGTGCTGCAGGAGCAGGGAAACGGTTGAAGAGCTCGTCAGCGAAGGCTTTGAGCTGGGCTTGCATGGTTTGTGTGATCTTCTCAGTGGATTCCTGGAGTTGGGCTTGAATAACGTAGCCCACTGGTAGGTTCCCCAACCTGGTGAGATCATCACCTCCGGACATGATTGCTTAGAAGAAAAAAATAGGCCCCATGGTGGGGCGCCAAACTATTAATGTTTGAGATCACACAGTCACTAAACTCTGCTAGGTTAGTTTTTAGTTGAATGGAGTCTGCCTTCTCCTCTAATATCCGGCGATGACGTCAGGCTGGAAGTTCGCCTACTGCAGAGAAAGAATCTGCGGAAGGTTGGAGTTGGGATCTCCGGTGGTCCCTCCGACGATCAAGTTAGTATACGAAGAAGGTGATCCAGTGAAGGAAAAGGAATTCACTGAGGAAAAAGAGATTACCTTTAGTTCGTTGAACAGTTTGCTATTTATACCTAGGGTAGGAGGGTATTTCCATCTTTTCAACTGATGAGAAAACTAGCCATCGAGTCAGCCTGTCCTTCCACTTGTTGATTGATGATTAGACAGATGTCTTTTGCTGTCGGCCACGGCGGCCTTAGCTTTATAGGTGTCAAGCGTTGGGAGACTTAAGATTTAGGGCTGTTACTTCGTCATTAATGAGTTCATTAATGAGATGGGATCGGCGACGTCCGCAGCCGGATTAGTCCGAGGTGCCTTAAATACTGTGAGAAATAGGGATATTGAGGAGCTGACAATGCATTTAATGTGATGTTGACGCGTTGTCGGGGTCAGACATCATGTAACCGTCATTTATATTGAGGGAGCCACCTAGGGCGAGTGAGGGAGGTCAAGTGTCCATGGGGGCGACTTGTACCGCCGTACACATCATCCAGGGGAGTAGTCGTTCAAGGAGATGACTAGTACCGCCTTATGCGTCGTCCAGGGGGGTAGTCGTTCAAGGAGACGACTAGTACCGCCTTACGCATCGTCCAGGGGAGTAGTTGTTCAAGGAGATGACTAGTACCGCCTTACGCATCATCCAGGGGGGTAGTCGTTCAAGGAGACGACTAGTACCGCCTTACGCATCGTCTACGAAGGTAATCGGCCAACATGATCAGGTTCGTATGGAAGACATGAAAGATCCACTTGACCCGACAATAGGGCGTGAGTTGTCTCAAGCCAACGGGACAAAGGGTTTATCTTGCTTAATCGTGTGAGGTTGTTTCTTCTAATCATATTTTAGCGGTTATGACTATAACAGTAACCAATTACAGATTTTGAGAAACTCAAAATCAAACCATCAATGATCTACAGGCACCCATCGATGGTCCTTAGAGAACCATCGATTATCATGAAGAACCATCAACGGTGATGATTGTATTTGGCATATTTAAAGAGTTAATCACAATCGTTCATTGATCCCTTTCATCTCTAACTTCCATTATGGTTTGGATATCTCTTTCCTGATATATGTGAGGCCATATAAGATTGAAAGAGATGATATGTGGAGAGAGTTCTAGGTTGAGAGCTTTAAGAGGGAAAGTTCTAGGGTTTGGGAGAAGAAGATTGATTTATGATTTGAAATCCCAAAGTCTCAACAAACTCTTTCTCGTCGCACTCAACAACATTGGATCGTCTTAGCAAGAGGAGCTACCCTTTGAATCAACATCAACATCATTCTTCATTGAGCTTAAACTATTTTGAAGAACGGTTTGCTAATCAAAAGGGTTGTGAGATTTTTCTGATTTCAACATCTTTTGAAGAACGGTTTGCTAATCAAAAGGGTTGTAAGATTTTTCTGATTTTGTGCTTAAACTATTTTTGATAGTTTGTTTCAAACTTATTTTTACGGCGTACTCAAGCTGGTGATAATTAAGAGTTGGGACTAGCTAGGGTTAGGTGTTACTCGCTGTGGAGAATTAGGTTAGACGACTGGTTTCAGGTAGATTTTAAGGTGCAGTCTTCGTAAGCCTACTGAATCGGGTTGGCATTCAGGAAAACTCTTGGTATAGTAAGGAAGCCGCTTCATACGAAGGAAGAGTGGACATATTGTTGTTCAAATAGCTAAAAAAATCTTGTGTGTTTCTTAGTTGGTTTTTGATTTAGTTGTTCGCTTTTAATTTTCTATATTTCCACCGCTTATTTTGCATTTTAGTGAAAAACTATAGCAAATCTATTCAACCCCCCTCTAGGCTTGCATCTCAGATCGAACAAGTAGTATCAAAGCCAGATTACCCATTCTTAAGATTTACAAACTAGGGTAGAGATGTCTAGTTTGATCGTTGCAATGACTTTTCCTGAGGGACACGCTATGAACCGATCCCCACTTTTTCGATAGGACAAACTATACCTATTGGAAAACACGTATGAGAGTCTTTTTTTTGTTGAACGATTATGATGTTTGGAGTAGTATAGATAATGGTTATAATGAACCTACTACTGTTACAGGAGATACTACCTTAGTTATTTCTAAGGATAAGTGGACTACTCAGGACAAAAAGACTTATTCTTTGAATGCTAAAGCTAGGAATGCTCTTTATTATTCTTTAACTATTGAAGAGCTTAACTGTGTTTAAAATAGTTCTACTACGCAAGAAATTTCGCTTTATTATTCTTTAACTATTGAAGAGCTTAACTGTGTCATCATTACAATCGAACTATAGGTCATCATCGAATCTCTCTCTCTCTCTCTCTCCCACCTCTCCCTCTCTCTCCTCCCACCTCTCCCTCTCTGCATGTCCTCTTCTTACTCCATAGTGGAAACTCTTATCTAATCTTTCTAATAAATTTCTCATTGATATGTGTTAGGATTTGGTGATATTGGTGGTTTTTTGTGAACTTTTAATATCAGAGGTAGCAAAGGTACGATGTATTTTTTGTGAAGCTTTTGTGAAAAAATCTGATTTTTTTCTTGCTTGCCCAAATAAGGGTGCTAGTGCAGAACTGTTCATGTATTTGATTTGGTGAACTGAGTTGTTTTTCAAAATAAAATGAGGAAATTTATTGGTGGACACACTACAACAAAAGTTGTATTTGTCCACACTTATTTTCTGACACATATAAAAGTGTCATTTTATTTGTAAAAAGTTAAACAATAGTGACACAAATAAAAAGTATAGCAAATCATGACACATATTTGTGTCATTAGATATACAATTAAATATAATTGAAAAAGGCTAATAGTTCAATATGGATTGTGGGAAGATCTATTAATGGGTTTAAATAATAAATCTTAGATTTTAATTATAATGATAATTAAACATTTATGATAGTGTATAAGCTAAAAAGCTCCATAGTTAAATGTGCTTTGGTGAGAGTAATCCTAGGATTAGTGACCTTTTGGGAAGTTATAGTGTTGAATGATGATACTCTTTATATTTTTAATGGTCGAGGCACAATTATGTGTCACCACTCTTGATAGATATATGTGTCACGAGTTTTGTGACACTTGTATGTGTCACCATGCTCGACATATACATGTGTTGTGACTTTGTGATACATCCTCACTTGTGTAGAAAGATGCTCTCCACACATGCTCTAACCACAATTTTGACATGTGTCGCGCTCTATTTGTGCGACACAAAAATATATCTCGTAGAGACAAAAAATGTATCATAATTTACAACCTTTATTGTAGTGACATTTTATTATTCTTTCGATTGTTTCTTTTCTGATTAAATGAGCTTTTGACAGACTTTGCTGATTAAATGAATTGTTTACCCATCTTGATTTTGTTTATTTGTTCCGTGCTTGCAATACATATAAATTACAAATGTTGGACTAAACCTACACGGAATTTTATTTTACATGATCATCATTGCGATCAAACTATTAACTAGGCTATGTAATCATTTCATAGTTCATCTTACTTTAAAAGATAACGGTTGTAGTATTTTGACAAGCATGTAAAACTATGGTACCGTATTGAGAACAAGGTTATTTTTAGGCCTCTTTGAGCATTTGTGCAATGTATGAGTATGTGATGTTCTTCTCTAATATTAAAAGAAAATCTTTCACATAGCGAATGGTAATTACAGATTATATACTAAAATTAGTACTTGATCACTTTAGGCACCCGCTTCAGGTTCCGTATGGTCTAAGTGCGGATAGTTAGCTTGTGGCAAGTGACGCCACTTTCAGTTTTGGAAGGAGAAACAAAAGGCCCATCTAATCAAATACGAAAATGATACAAAAACTTTTAGGGGGTGTTTGTTTCAAAAATTTTTTGGGATTACAAGTTTATGGATTTGGAAGTGGGGTGTTTTTGATTTTTTGGATTCCATAACTTTGTTTGTTTCAAATCAAATTTTGAGATGTTTTAGCATTTGAGATCCCAAAACAATAAAATACCAATATATTTTGAGAGGTTTTAGCATTTGTGAAATCCCAAAAGTTTTACATGCTTGTCAAAATACTACAACCGTTATCTTTTAAAGTAAGATGAACAATGCTAATATGTGATTTGTTTAGATTTATTTTGTTTTGTGAAATGTTTGGAGTTCCAATGACATGAGCTTGGACGTTGCTACTTAGATATTTGCTGATTTATGATATTATTAATATTTATGGGGTTTTCATGCATTGACTGTAAGACTCACTTGTGATGTAAAATCTTTTGGATTTTAACAACTTTATTATGTTATGCTTTTGTAGTGCCATAAGACTTCATGAAAACACGAAGCCGAGTCGTCACTAGCCCAGTCGGCTCCAACTCGAAAGACCTTGGTACCCTTTCGGGATAAAACCAAGGCACGTCATCAACTCGGTCGACTTCGTCTCGAAAGATCTTGGTACCCTTTCGGGATCACTACCACATATTTGCTCTAACGCAACGGTTCAAAACCGTACCACTAGCCACAGAATCGTTACCCTTGAGCAAGCGCAATGATTCTCAAACTGTCTTATATGCTGCCGTTGCCCTACCTCTACCGCAGCGGTTTTGAACCCTATTGCAACGGTTTCTTGAACCGTTGCCCCCGCATCTAACGCAACGGTTTGAACAAGCAAGCGGTTCTAGCTGAGCTACAGTAACGGTTTAGTAGGCTACGCCTATGGTTTGATAGAGCTACGGCGACAGTTGGAGCTATTGCTGCGGTTTTAGAACAGCTAAAGAAAGGGTTTTGATTGAGCTATTGCAACGGTTTCGATTGAGCTATTGCAACGGTTTCGAAGCTATTGCAACAGTTTTAGAAGAGCTATGTTTTGATTGAGCTATTGCGACGGTTATGAACCTATTGCAATGGTTTTAGAGAGCTATTGCAGCGGTTTTTATTGAGCTATTGCAGCAGTTTTGATTGAGCTATTGCAGCAGTTTTGATTGACCTGCTTTTAGTTCCCTACGTCAAAATCATACAGGCTTGCAAGTATTCAATTACCTGGACAATTTTTTTAAGAACATGGCCAAGTCAAATTTTAATACAAAATATCAAAGTGAAAATGTTGAGCATAATCAACCATAATGATAAGTGCCAACATTCATCAGTATAGTATAAAAACTACAAAGTATTAAATCCACACACTACCAACATTTGATTCCTTTCAACTCAGAAAATATATGGTACCAAACTAACATTCAAACAACACCAATATTTGATTACAAAACATGAAACTTCTCGGCCAAAGACTTTATATTCTCTATTTGTTTCCAGAAACTTGTGCCTCGGTGTCAAATGCTCACTAGGGACTAGTCAGTATTAATCTGGGCTTTCGTCATTTCTGTACCTGTGTAAATGTCCATGAATCAGTATAATTTTTACAATGATGATAATAAAATTGGGGGAAAAAAGACATTGCAATTATTCAAAATAAATAGCTGGAACATAACCGCAATATTGACACCCATGCCATGGAACCTTTCCTTTCATTATTCTTTCAACATCACATTTACAATTTTTCACCGAATTCAAAATTTTGGTTCATATACCGTACATAAGCGCCATATGTAGACCTTTAGACGTGATCAGGGGGTCAAATATTAGATTTGTATGGTCATTTGTAGGGCTGTGCAATCGGTCGGTCGGTTCGGTTTTGGCCAAATTTTGCCAAACCGAATGGAATTGCCTATCATTCAAAACCGAACCGAACCGATTCAAGTCGGTTCGGTTCGGTTCGGGTCGGTTTGTTCGGTTTTCACTTGGGTACAATTCTCTTGCACTATGTGCATCAATCGAGGAGAAAATCAAGAAAATGTTAGAATCAACATTAGGGTTTAAATTTCTTACCTCCAAAGTGGATTGGTCGAAAGTAGAAGCTGCGAATAGAGAATAGAGAGGTAGAGAACTAGAGATGATGAGAAGCCCTAGAATTAGAGAGCACACAGTTGTCGAGGTATTTCGTTGCCATTAGGTTGCGTGACAGAAAAAGATATTAGGCTACTGCGAAGCAACTCTATATGAACTATGACGGGTCGGGTTTAAGTGGATGCGGATAGTAATTAGAATGGGTAACACAATTCGGTCGGTTCGGGTTGAAAAAATTTCAAACCGACCCGAATCGAACTCTAGTCAAAACCGAACCGAACTGTCAAACTTCGGCGGTTCGGTCGGTTTGTTCGGTTTGAACCGAACTATGCTCACCCCTAGTCATTTGTAAGTGTTGATGTATGAAATCACAGTCAAACTGTTTGAGATTGATGGTGATGGGGATCCGCCACTCAATACCGGCTCGAAGTTGGGCTCTTCTTCCTACCGCATGTGTAGAAACTCGTGAGAGGACGGGGCTTGTTTTCCCCGTTGTACCTCCGACGATCAAGTCAGTAAGTGAGCTTGAGTGGAGAAGAAAATGACTCGTTTGTTATAGTACTCTACGGCTACTACAAGATCGTCGCTACAAGATTCACCGACGAGAAAGGCAGATCACCATTCTCACAAGCACTCACCGTCGCTATAGTAACTCGGCCGACTGCTACAATACTATTTGCTACAAGATCGACCGACCGGCCGCAGATCAAATGCTACAAGATCGCGCGCGACCTCAAACTCAATGTTAGTCGCCCCGCTACAGAGAGGCCCGCTTCGCTCACAAGATCGACACTACCGCATCTAGTCACGTGAATGGTTGACCTTAAGCCCCGCGCCAACAACAAGTCACCATCATAATTAATGGCACTGTGCTAGCCAATGGCCTTGGCAGCCATTACCCATGCCTCACCCACATCAAATTAGCGGTGACTCTCTCCACACAAAAATTGACATGTGTAAAACTAGTGCTGAAATGACCAAACTGTCCTCTCTCATTCCTACAAAGAAAGGAACTACTCTCAATACAAAGGTAAGCCATTTTTTTCTCCCCCTGCACTATGCACACAAGAAAAAATTACTGTTCATTTTCTTCTCCACTCAAGCTCACTTACTGACTTGATCGTCGGAGGTACAACGGGGGAAACAAGCCCCGTCCTCTCACGAGTTTCTACCTGTGCAGGCAGGGAAGAAGAGCCCAACTCAGAGCTAGGTATTCGGGGGAGAGCGGATTCCTGTTATTTTCAACCCCAAGCTAAGCTCACATCGAGATTAGTGACTGTGATTCCATACATCAACAGTTTGGCGCCCACCGTGGGGCCTGCTTCTTCTTGCAATCATGTCCGGCGATGATGATCTTACCGGGTTGGGGAACCTACCAGCGGGCTATGTCACTCAAGCCCAGCTCCAGGACTCCACTGAAAAGATTACCCAATCAGTCCAAGTACAGTAAATCGTAATTTGGGAGCCACAAACAATCTCAGATGGCCCAAAAATAGTGGAGGTCATGGCAGAACCATTTCTCAAGCATGAAGTCGACTTGAAAGGCTCTTTCGGCCATCCACAAGAACTGGTCGACCACTATAGTACCCGAGCCCTCAGCATAAGATTAACTCGTCAAGGCCGACCTTGGCACTACAAGAGTCACCAACAGAAGTTTTTCGATAAATTTGCATTGTAAATCTTTTTCAAGGTCTTTCAATATAAGTGCATTTCTGCTCCTAACTATCATTACATGTTTTCACATTATGCAAGGAACCTCTTGACGTCCCGTTCATGGTGACAGAGCGAGGCTTCCTTTTAGCTCAAAAGGGAGCGCGACGACCTGGTTTCACTTAAGGAGTCAGGGAAACCTCTTGATTGGGAACGAGCTCAGAAAACTCTTCCGATCAAACCGAGTCAAGGAACCCTTCTCGCCAAGACGAGTCAAGGAACCCTTCGCCAAGGCGAGTCAAGGAACCCTTCTCGTCTCATCGCGACAGAATAATCTGACTCTCTCGATTAAGAAAACCCACTCTAAAGTCGAAATAGGCCAACCTCCCCCTTTAAAAGCCAAAAGGAAGTACTCGCGCTCGTTCATCATGACAAAACAGCGCCAAGGTGCCAAACGCCGGTAATTGAAGTCGCCGCCCCACGGAGCCGACTTAAAGACCTAGGCCACGTAAGTCCTAGGCACCCAACCTACGGGTTATTAATTGCGAGTCGCCGCCCCACGCGAGCCGCATTAATGTGCTTACTCTTTGCCTGTAATAGAGGTCGGCTTTGCCGAAAGACCCAGCGCCACGTAAGTCCTAGGCACCCAACCTACGGGTTATTAATTGCGGAGTCGTCGCTCCCACGTGAGCCGACACAGGCTTACTCTTTGCCTAAAAATAGAGGTCGGCTTTGCCGAGAAAGACCTAGGCGCCACGTAAGTCCTAGGCACCCAACCTACGGGTTATCAATTCTTGGTCGTCGGCTCCCGTGGTAGGCTTCGGGCTTACTCTTTGCCTAAAATAGAGGTCGGCTTTACCGAAAGACCCAGCGCCACGTAAGTCCTAGGCACCCAACCCGGGTTGTCAATTGCGGAGTCGCCGCCCCACATGAGCCGACTCAGCTTACTCTTTGCCTAAAATAGAGGTCGGCTTTGCCGAAAGACCTAGGCCACGTAAGTCCTAGGCACCCAACCTACGGGTTATCAATCATGAGTCGCCGCCCCACATGAGCCGACTCAGCTTACTCTTTGCCTAAAATAGAGGTCGGCTTTGCCGAGAAAGACCTAGCGCCACGTAAGTCCTAGGCACCCAACCTACGGGTTGTCAATTGCGAGTCGCCGCCCCACATGAGCCGACTCAGCTTACTCTTTGCCTAAAATAGAGGTCGGCTTTGCCGAAAGACCTAGCGCCACGTAAGTCCTAGGCACCCAACCTACGGGTTGTCAATAGCGAGTCGTCGCTCCACTGGGGTAGACTCAGGAGACCGAGCTTGCTCTTTGCCTCAAAAACAGAGATCGGCCATGCCGAATGAGACCTAGGCGCCACGTAAGTCCTAGGCGCCCAACCGACGGGTTGTCAATTGTCGAGTCGAGCCCTCCTCCCTGGTCGGGTCGAGTCCTCCCAGGTCGAGTCGAGCCTGCCTCCCTGGTCGAGCTGATCTCTTCCTCTCAGGTCGAGTTGAGCCCTCCTCCCTGGTCGGGTCGAGTCCTCCCAGGTCGAGTCGAGCCTTCCTCCCTGGTCGAGCTGATCTCTTCCTCCCAGGTCGAGTCGAGCCTTCCTCCCTGGTCGGGTCGAGCCCTCCCAGATCGAGTCGAGCCTTCCTCCCAGGTCGAGCTGATCTCTTCCTCCCAGGTCGAGTCGAGCCCTCCTCCCTGGTCGGGTTGAGTCCTCAGTCGAGTCGAGCCTTCCTCCCAGTCAGTGATCTCTTCCTCCCAGTCGAAGTCAGCCTTCCTCCTGGTTGGGTAGAGTCCTCCCGGTCAGTCAAGCCTTCCTCCTGGTCGAGTTGAGTCCTCCTCGGTCGGTCGAGTCCTCAGTCGAGTCGAGCCTTCCTCCTAGTCAGTGATCTCTTCCTCCCAGGTCGAGTCGAGCCTTCCTCCCTGATGGTCGAGTCCTCCAGTCGAGTCGAGCCTTCCTTCCTGGTCGAGTTGAGTCCTCCAGTCAGTCGAGCCTTCCTCCCCGGTCAGTGATCTCTTCCTCTCGGTCGAGTTGAGCCCTCCTCCACAGTGGTGATCTCTTCCTCCCGGTCAGTCGAGCCTTCCTCCACAGTGGTCGAGTCCTCGAGGTCGAGTCAAGCCTTCCTCCACAGTGGGAGTTGAGTCCTCCACAGTGGGTCAAGTCCTCCCGGTCAGTCGAGCCTTCCTCCTGGTGGGGTTGAGTCCTCCTGGTAGGAGTCCTCCCAGTGAGTCGAGCCTTCCTCCTGGTCGGAGTTGAGTCCTCCTGTAGGAGTCCTCCCGAGTCAGTCGAGCCTTCCTCCTGGTTGAGTTGAGTCCTCCACAGTGGTGATCTCTTCCTTCAGTCGAGTCGAGCCTTCCTCCACAGTGGGGTTGAGTCCTCCCAGTCGAGTCAAGCCTTCCTCCACAGTGGGAGTTGAGTCCTCCTGGTGGTCGAGTCCTCCAGGTCAGTCGAGCCTTCCTCCTGGTCGAGTTGAGTCCTCCTGGTAGGAGTCCTCCCAGTCGAGTCGAGCCTTCCTCCACAGTCGGTGATCTCTTCCTCCCGTGTCGAAGTCGAGCCTTCCTCCCCGATCGGTCGAGTCCTCCAGTCAGTCGAGCCTTCCTCCCAGTGGTGAGTCCTCCTGGCCGGAGTCCTCCCAGTCGAGTCGAGCCTTCCTCCTGGTGAGTTGAGTCCTCCACAGTGGTGATCTCTTCCTCCCCGGTCAGTCGAGCCTTCCTCCTGGTCGGTCGAGTCCTCAGTCAGTCGAGCCTTCCTCCTCGGTCGGTTGAGTCCTCCACAGTGGTCGAGTCCTCCCCGGTCGGTCGAGTCCTCCAAGGTCGAGCCTTCCTCCCTGGTCGAGTTGAGTCCTCCCTGGCCGAGTCCTCCCAGGTCGAGTCGAGCCTTCCTCCCCGGTCGAGCTGATCTCTTCCTCCCAGGTCGAGTCGAGCCTTCCTCCTGGTGGGGTTGAGTCCTCCAGTCGAGTCGAGCCTTCCTCCTGGTGAGTTGAGTCCTCTGCAGTGAGACCTCCCGGATCAGTCGAGCCTTCCTCCTGGTCGGAGTTGAGTCCTTCTGGCAGTGATCTCTTCCTCAGTCGAGTCGAGCCTTCCTCCACAGTCGGTGATCTCTTCCTCCCAGGTCGAGTCGAGCCTTCCTCCCTGGTCAGATCGAGTCCTCCCAGGTCGAGTCAAGCCTTCCTCCCTGGTCGAGTTGAGTCCTCCCTGGCCGAGTCCTCCCAGGTCGAGTCGAGCCTTCCTCCCTGGTCGAACTGATCTCTTCTTCTCAGGTCGAGTCGAGCCTTCCTCCCTGGTCGGGTCGAGTCCTCCCAGGTCGAGTCGAGCCTTCCTCCCTGGCCGAGTTGAGTCCTCCCTGGCCGAGTCCTCCCAGGTTGAGTCGAGCCTTCCTCCCTGGTCGAGTTGAGTCCTCCCTGATCGAGCTGATCTCTTCCTCCCAAGTCGAGTTGAACCTTCCTCCCTGGTCGAGTCGATCTTTCCTCCTTGCTCGAGTCGATCTTTCCTCCCAGGTCGAGTCGAACCTTTTTTCCTAGTCGAGTTAACCATTCCTCCCAGAGCTGACCCTTCCCGCCAGACCAAGACCGGCTCGCCCTTCCGGACACCAATCAAAAATCTTGGCATCCACATTGAGACTAGGGCACCCAATCGGGCCTCTTGGTTGTCATTTATCAAAGAAGGCCCCCTCCTAAACCCAAGGAACCAATTCTCACAAGTCGATAAGCGGCAATTTTGGATTTCACTTTCGGACGGCTAAAGCGTCCAGTGAAAGGCTCTTGTTGGTACCCCAAAAGATTTTTATTAATCCATATGAAAATCGACACGAGTCTCACCTCCGCGACAAGGCAGTAGTCGGGACGGCGGGGTCCCAATCGACCACCTACGGTCTTGGCTCCCTATCTATCCGATGCACTTTCTGATGAATTGGCCGGCCCTTTCTGATACCATTTGCTACGATTTTCGACCTACGAAATGCGTTACGCGATGTAGGCTTCGTATCTCTGATGCCATCGCTTCACGATACTTTCGGGCGGCGTGAAAGCGGTGTCGGTCGTTATGCTACGATGGTAGGCGGCTAAATGCCTTTCTGATTTTCGACCTGGCTGCTACAATACGTGCGCTTTCTGATGCTTTCGGGCGGCGTGAAAGCGGTGTCGGTCGTTCTTCGATTCTTTCGGGCCGGCTTTGCTATAGCAAGCCTTTCTGATGTCGTAGCGACCGAAACTCAATATTAGTCGTCACCTTTCTGATTTTCGACCTCTTTGCTACAATACCGATGCCGCTCTGATTACTCGCCCGGCAAAGGCGGTGTCGGTCGTTCTTCTACGATTTCGGGCATTGCTATAGTAGCAAGCTTCTGATGTCGTAGCGACCGAAACTCAATATTAGTCTCCGCTTTCTGATGGCCCGCTTACTCTGATAACCGGCAGCCTCGTACCTACCTGCTGTAATGGTTGACCTTAAGCCCCGCGCCAACAACAAGTCACCATCATAATTAATGGCACTGTGCTAGCCAATGGCCTTGGCAGTCATTACCCATGCCTCACCCACATCAAATCAGCGGTGACTCTCTCCACACAAAAGTTGACATGTGTAAAACTAGTGCTGAAATGACCAAACTACCCTCTCTCATTCCTACAAAGAAAGGAACTACTCTCAATACAAAGGTAAGCCATTTTTTCTCCCCCTGCACTATGCACACAAGAACAAATTACTGTTCATTTTCTTCTCCACTCAAGCTCACTTACTGATTTGATCGTCGGTGGTACAACGGGGGAAACAAGCCCCGTCCTCTCACGAGTTTCTACCTGTGCAGGCAGGGAAGAAGAGCCCAACTCAGAGCCAGGTATTCGGGGGAGAGAGCGTATCCCTGTCATCTTCAACCCCAAGCTAAGCTCACATCGAGATTAGTGACTGTGATTCTATACATCAACAGTAAGGTTCCTGTATTAGTCAAGATTTTTTTTTGTCAAGGTGCATGACTCTGGAATTGTGCAGGGGGATGCATCAAATAATTAACATAAGCATATTATAAACCTGTCATGATCAGTATTAGGAATTTTGCATTAAAATTCCATAAACTAATACAATTATAGGGAAATCATCATAAACTTTCAAATATAGATTAAAATTTTGGGTAAACTTCACAAACCCCCCAAAACTCAAGGTTATTCACCCCCCAGGCATGCCCTTAGTTGTCTATATGTTTCTATTTCTTGTACTTCTAAACCAGCGTGATTAATGTGGAGTGTATAATAAATGATGTTTGATACACCAAGTTGTCGATAGCACGTCCATAAAATTTCTTTGCTTCCTCAGTTAACCTTTCTTCATGATCACTTAGGTCATCTTCTTGGTTAACTGGAGACTCTTCTGCTACATCTCTAAATACATAATGTAATAACCCATCCATGTCATCTTGAGCATCATCAACAGCATCCTCAACTTCTTCATTATCGTCACCAACATCCATCCTTAATGACACACCCTCTCCATGAAAAAACCAATCATAATAATTCTCTACAAATCCTTTGACAATAAGGTGATCATAAACAACATCACGACTGTACCAAAAACGATTGCAGCAAATACGACAAGGGCAACATATTTCATCCCCTAATGCTTCATTAGCAAATGCTCTCTCAAGAAAGTCATTAACACCATTAATGAACTCCACACTCACTCTAGGAGCATTATACATCCAATCTCTGTTTTCGGCCATTTATTATATGTTCTGGAGAAAGAAAAAATTGATAAACATTATTCACAACTACATACAAATATTGTGATTTATAAAATAAAAAAATCAATCCTCTTGAGGACATTAAAGCAATAAGAAGACTCTCTTAAGTTAATGAATCTACAATGTTGACCGCTAAACAAGGTCAAGAACATTATAGTAAAATTCCTATTCAAGAAAGACATTTGATATGCACATAAACTGATTTAAAGCCCACGAAACTAAACCATGGAACTGGGAAGTGTATTTTTATTACATCCTTAAAAGAAGAACTTTCAAATATTGACACTGTACTCTTTCTGAAATCAGGACACTTAGATTACCTATACACTCAACGTTTGAATTCTTACAAGCCAAGGATCAAACACACTAACTTTTAACAGACTCTAAGAAATTTGATTCCTAACAGCAAGAATCAAATCACTCCAACTATCACTAATTAACCACAATTGACATACTCAAAATACACAGCAGGCATTAGAAAACTTGTACAGGTAAATTGAAAACAAACCTGTACAAATCCTAAACTCTTTTGCAGCCTTAGCTATACAGTTTTCTGCTCAGTGTTTAACCACAAACATAATAAAGATTAAACTCAGAATTAGAGGCAAAAAAACTATGAAGAGAGGCAGATAAAACTTTCAAGACCTGCAAAATAGCACATGTATTGAGAATAACAATGGCACATATATTCAGCAAAGATCAAATGTAAGTGAAAATAATAAGAACAAAAGTAACAGTAAGTGAAAATAATAAGAACAAAAGTAACAGTATTGTTATATAACTTGTCGAAAAGGCTCTGGAATATATAGGTAGATGCACTGTTATAAATAGCGGTAAATAGCCTCGCAATAGTGGCGCGAATAGCGTTAGCGGTCCCTTCCCGCGACGCTATTGCCCGCTATCGGTGACATTGCAGAATATGCACTTTCTGCTCGTAAAAGCGGCCAATAGCGCGCCATATTGGTGAATAGTGGACGATTGCGAGCAAAATCCGTTTTTTGACCGCTATTTAAAAGCGGTTTGAGGTTTATTTTTTTAAAATTAAACTCGACCTACAACCACTGCATCCCACCGCCTCCCGCGATTTCTTAACCACTATTTAAAAGTAATTTGAGGTTTATTTTTTAAAATTAAACTCGACCTACAACCATCGTGATCCCACCACCTCCCGCAGATTTCCACAGATTCTCGCCACCTCCCATAGCTTTCAGCACCTCCCTCAGCACTTCCTCTCACCTCCTCTCGCTGTAAGCTCCTCCTATTGTAGTCCTCTCACCGCTCAGCTCATCTTCTCAAAGACGGCGACTCTTTGACTCCTCCTCCAATGCCTTCTAGATATGTGACTACATGTCTATTTCATATTTAGGATCTCTTTAAATCATCAAATATGCACTTTTAGATTTTCAAGATTTTTCTTTAATTTTTTTTAATATTTATACATATCTAAATTAGACCGCTATTTGACTTTGCGCTTTTTACCGCTATTTTGCCGCAATAGCCCCAAATAGCCTTAGCGATGCCTCACCGCTATGCGACGCTATCCGCTATCGATAACCTTGGGTAGATGTTACCAGGCAATAATGAGGAATTGCTATAATGAGAATAATCATGTACTTAGGTTGAGAAGCAGTCAAGCAAATGTTGCCATGATTCTCAACATTGCAATATGCAATAGTTTAAACTATATTTTTGTTTGCATATGCACCCTAAAAAAAAAAAAGAGACCTTCATACCCTTGATATCACCTGATGTAACATCTTTGAGGTCGTCTGCCTCACAAATCTTTGTGAAGCCCACAAACACAATCTAATTAGTTCAAAAGTCAGGACTTCAGTAGACAATCAAAATCAAAAACTTCCACATTGCCAACCAAAAAAGCAAATTTATCAAAATAATATCCGGCATCGTATTCGAACTTCACTACAAGTAGTTAAAAGAAGTAGAGGCTCATTGACAAAATAGAAACCATGCAGAAATCCAACCCAGGTAAATAAATTCTACATCTATACATTTAGCAAGTTAACAGAGAGTTTCAGTTCACTAGCATCCAGACACAGAATTCATAAAACTATACAGATATTTACAACAACCCTACCACAAATATACAGACCCATAATGTCATTCCCCAAATAAAAATCATCAATGGAGACAAGAAATAAATCCAAAACATGCTTGTCATTTTCACACATTACTTGTCATTTTCACACATCAAAATATCAGTGAGTTCCCAATCACAAAGCAAGAAGTAAACCAAAACATGCTTCCAAGAGACAAGAAATAAATCCAATTTTTTTTATAGAAGAAATAGCTTTTACGTTGAGAAATCTAACCTCAGGGATAGGCCTAGAGCTATGGATCGATTAATGTAGCAATCAAGGTTATCCGCAACGCCTAAGAAGAATGAATAAAAGATTTTTAAAGATAGAAAGGGGAAGAAATTGTAAAGATCAGAAATGAAAGGAACTGAGGTACCTGAGAGGAGAATGATGGCGACGAGACCGATGAGGAGGTCGGAGAGTGATCAGCAGCTCGACGACGAAATTAGCAACGAGCTCGACGACTAGATCGGAGATGAGATCAGCAGCTCGACGACTAGATTAGCAACAAGCTCGACGACGAGATCGGAGACGAGGAGGTCGGAAAACGGCGAAGAGATTGGCGACGAGTTCAGTGTGAGGGGGGCGATTTGAGATTTTAGGGATGATCGACGACTAGATGATGATTTTGGCCATGGCGATTTTAGGGATTTCTTTGAGGGGGGCGATTTCAGGGGTTCTTCTCGGGGCGATTTGAGAGAGAGAGAGAGAGATTTAAGTTTAAGCGGTCACTATACAGTATTAAGCCCAAACCCACTTATAAAATCAAAGTTATTGGGCTAGCGAAGCGGTTTTGCGAAGCGGTTTTTTTATACCGTTGCCTTAAGCCTTTCGTCGCGGTTATAAGCGTTGCAAAACCGCCCCCATAGATACCTAGCGCAACAGTTATAAACGTTGCGCTAGAACTATTGCATTAGATCAAATATGTGGTAGTGGATAAAACCAACGCACGTCATCAACTCGGTCGACTGCGTCTCAAAAGACCTTGGTACCCTTTCGGGATAAAACCAAGGCACGTCATCGACTCGATCGACTTCGTCTCGAAAGACCTTGGTACCCCGATCGACTTCGTCTCGAAAGACCTTGGTACCCTTTCGGGATAAAACCAAGGCATGTCATCAACTCTACGACTTCGCTCGAAGACCTTGGTACCCTTTCGATAAAACCAAGGCACATCATCGACTCTACGACTTCATCTCGAAAGATCTTGGTACCCTTTTGGGATAAAACCAAGGCACGTCATCGACTCGATCGACTTCATCTCGAAAGACCTTGATAACCTTTCGGGATAAAACCAAGGTACGTCATCGACTCGGTCGACTTCGTCTCGAAAGACCTTGGTATTGTTTCGGGATAAAACCAAGGCATGTCATCAACTCGGTCGACTTCGTCTCGAAAGACCTTG
Source organism: Asparagus setaceus (assembly GCA_012295165.1). Taxonomy (NCBI): domain Eukaryota; kingdom Viridiplantae; phylum Streptophyta; class Magnoliopsida; order Asparagales; family Asparagaceae; genus Asparagus; species Asparagus setaceus. The sequence goes on along the minus strand of CM022709.1, from coordinate 28,093,103 downwards.
GTACCCTTTCGGGATAAAACCAAGGCACATCATCGACTCGGTCGACTTCATCTCGAAAGATCTTGGTACCCTTTTGGGATAAAACCAAGGCACGTCATCGACTCGGTCGACTTCATCTCGAAAGACCTTGGTACCCTTCGGGATAAAACCAAGGCCGCGTCATCGACTTCGGTCGACCGTCTCGAAAGACCTTGGTACCCTTTCGGGATAAAACCAAGGCACATCATCGACTCGGTCGACTTCATCTCGAAAGATCTTGGTACCCTTTTGGGATAAAACCAAGGCACGTCATCGACTCGATCGACTTCGTCTCGAAAGACCTTGGTACCCCGATCGACTTCGTCTCGAAAGACCTTGGTACCCTTTCGGGATAAAACCAAGGCATGTCATCAACTCGGTCGACTTCGTCTCGAAAGACCTTGGTACCCTTTCGGGATAAAACCAAGGCACGTCATCGACTCGGTCGACTTCGTCTCGAAAGACCTTGGTATTGTTTCGGGATAAAACCAAGGCACATCATCAACTCGGTCCACTTCGACTCGAAAGACCTTGAAACCCTTTCGGGATAAAACCAAGGCACGTCCTCAACTCGGTCAACTCAAACATATAAGACCTTGGTATCCCCTTGGAATAAAACCAAGGCACGAAATCGACTCATCTTAGTAAGATAAACTGCAGATAAATAAAAATAGCAAAGGTACGCAGATTGGGCAGAGAAAAATATAACTTTTATTCATATGTCAAAATATTTACATCAATATTTACATCGACATAGATACAAAAAACAAAAAAAAGGGGGGAGGGGAGATCCATAAGACTCTTAGGGGGTTGACTCGGATCAGGAGTAGGGCTGGGGAGCGCGGCACTAAGCTCAGGAGCTAGAGTCGGTCGGGGAGAAGCAGGGGCATTATCTTCGTCTTGGTCATCCCCAGGCCAGCTAATCCCGCTATCTCCAACGGAGCCTTCTTCCGACTCCTCACCTCCCTCGTCTCCATCGTCCACATCCAGTACTAGTCCACCTCCCTTCGCTTCTATCTCCTTTAGGATTCAAGGCAAGTGGCAACTCAAGAGGGATAATGGAGACGATTTGGTTTGGGTCGAGACTCACGAGGGATCTGCTCCAGGAGGTAATTGAAGCCGGCTTTGCACGCCAGAGCCACCTCCACCTTGCCTAGGGGGCTGTCGCGGTATTTCTCCATAACTTCTACCCGATGGGCCTCGAGACTCTAGGACTCAGAGAGACTTCGGCCTTGAGGCGTGACCTTCTTCTCGGCCTCTTCTCGGGCTGCTTTCTCCACCTCCAACACCTCTCAGAGTTTGGCAGGGAGGCCTCACGTGTGCTCAAGCTGGGAGAACAGTTCCTGCTCGAGCAAGGCCCCTCGCAATAGATAGCCCTTGAGAGATTGATGAAGGCCGCCACTAGGCATCCTGGAGAGGACTTCATCATCGCGCTTAAGATAAAACTGCTCTAAGGCTCGAGGCTGGGCTATCCGAGACTCCAAGACCAAGCTTCTCCTATCGAGATACCGCTTGGGAGTGAATCGATAGTCCACGGATGGCTCCTTGTCGTGTCGGGGGCCTTCCCTTGATGAGCCAATCAACATAGCCTTTAGCTCCCCCCACACGTTTGGGTCGAGCTCTTCGATACGGTGGAGGAAGGGCCACTCAAGGCCACCCCCGGGAGCTAGGACTGCGTCGGCCATCACCGACTCCTCCGCTACCGAAGGTGGGGCCATTTCCTCTTCAGTCGCAGCCGAAGCCTCAGCAGGCGCCTTGTCAGGCCTATGGGTCGACTCGGGTAGAGGGGATTGGGCTGCAGACTCCCCGGCCCGAGCCTCAGCCTCGATGGGTCCGCTACTTCTTCTCCCCCGCCGGCTGAGCGGGGGATACCTCATCAAGGATGACAACTTCTGGTGGCTCGATGGAGGAGACGTCGGGAGCCAAGCGATCTTGGCCGACTCCCAGGATTGGGATGAGAGCACTTGTCTCTACTATTCCCCCCAAAGCCAGCCCGGGATGGCTCGACACTCCCATGAGGACCTCAGTCGCTCACCTTCCTTAGTTTTCTCTTCCTCTTCTCGACCTCGAGCTACACGGATGCTCTCCTCCCTAAGCTTCTGGTGAGCCAACTGCTCCTTCTTCAGCTTGGCCTTTAGGCTGTTGGCAGCAAGGCGGTCCGATCAAGCTCATTCCTGAGCGCCCAGCCTCTCGCGCTTCTCGGCCTCGACCTCCTTAGACAGATACCTGATTTTGTCATCCCGCTCGAGGATCTCTTGCTGGAAGTGGCTGATTTCTTCTTTGAGCTTAGCAATCGTAGCCGACTGCTTGCTGCGATGCGCTTGGAGCCCCTCAATCATCTTCTCCTGAGTCTCCAGCTCCCGACGCCATTTGCCGTCGCTCCGCTTCAAAGCTACCCGCTCGGCCTTCAGGGCAGCGACCTTCTTCTCGGTCTTCAGGGCAGCGACCTTCTTCTCGGCCTCTTCTCGGGCTGCTTTCTCCACCTCCAACACCTCTCAGAGTTTGGCAGGGAGGCCTCACGTGTGCTCAAGCTGGGAGAACAGTTCCTGCTCGAGCAAGGCCCCTCGCAATAGATAGCCCTTGAGAGATTGATGAAGGCCGCCACTAGGCATCCTGGAGAGGACTTCATCATCGCGCTTAAGATAAAACTGCTCTAAGGCTCGAGGCTGGGCTATCCAGAGACTCAAGACCAAGCTTCTCCTATCGAGATACCGCTGGGAGTGAATCGATAGTCCACGGATGGCTCCTTGTCGTGTGGGGGCCTTCCTTGATGAGCCAATCAACATAGCCTTTAGCTCCCCCCACACGTTTGGGTCGAGCTCTTCGATACGGTGGAGGAAGGGCCACTCAAGGCCACCCCCGGGAGCTAGGACTGCGTCGGCCATCACCGACTCCTCCGCTACCGAAGGTGGGGCCATTTCCTCTTCAGTCGCAGCCGAAGCCTCCAGTGAGCCTATGGGTGGACTTCGGGTAGAGGGGATTGGGCTGCAGACTCCCCGGCCCGAGCCTCAGCCTCGATGGGTCCGCTACTTCTTCTCCCCCGCCGGCTGAGCGGGGGATACCTCATCAAGGATGACAACTTCTGGTGGCTCGATGGAGGAGACGTCGGGAGCCAAGCGATCTTGGCCGACTCCCAGGATTGGGATGAGAGCACTTGTCTCTACTATTCCCCCCAAAGCCAGCCCGGGATGGCTCGACACTCCCATGAGGACCTCAGTCGCTCACCTTCCTTAGTTTTCTCTTCCTCTTCTCTGACCTCTCGGCCTGAGCAGTGGCACTCAGCCCGGCCAGCTGAGATGTGATCTCGGTAGTACTCTCCGCCACCACCTCGGCCTCTGCAGGGGCCAACTCGGCCCTCAGTCACTTTTAGGGCCTAATTGCTGACCCCGGCTGTGCCTCCCTTCCTCTGGATCTTTCAGTGGAAGAGCCAAGACCGCTGCCAGGATGGTGTCCCCCTCTGTCGGCGGGGTGTTGGATATGCCGACCACTCGAAGAACAGCTGGTTCAAAAAGATTACTGATTTCCCGAGACCCAGCGTAGGCTCAAATCTTGTCGAGCCCCTGCCTCTCCTCGGCCATAAGTAGACTCGGCTTCAGCACATCCTTCTTGATATCATGCTAAGTTGGACAAGATAGGATGGGGTCGGTCCCAAAGACCCACGTGAACCTCTCTTTTCAATCCTTGTTCGAGTCGGGAGCATTCGAAATGAGCTTGAAGCCGCCCAAGTTCTAAAAATAATAGTGTCCCTCCTTCTTCGCCATCTTGACGCTGACAAGATGGCCGAGTATGCGCAGACTCGGGTCGACGCTGACCCGATAGCAGATTACAATGAACCCCACTAGTGTAGTGATGGAGTTCTGCTTGATCTGCGAAGGGGATACCCCCAGAGCCTCACAGACCTGACGAAGTGGAGTGGCAGTCGGAGCCCATACTCTAAGTGCTTCAGGTAAATCGGAGCCCTATCGCCACCGTGGTGGTATAAGGCTTCAGACCTCTTCGGAGCTGACAAGGTAAAGGGTCGGGGAAGATCAAAGCGATTATAATAGGCCTCGAGCTCCGTTGCGCAGACCTTCGAGCGGAATAATCTGAGGAGATTGATCTTCATCTCATTACGGCCGGCGGTGGAAGAGGTGGAAGCCATTGCAGATAGTTAGAGTGCTGATCGGAGATTACCTAAGGCAGAGAGCTAGGGTTTCAGAAGTCTCAACACAAAGTTTGTAAACGGAGCCTCTTCACGGAGATGAAGTATATATAGGCTCAAGTACGGACACGTGTCAAGATCGAAATGGCCAACTCGGTCAGGGATGGACGGCTGAGATCAACCTCGAAACTCGAACCGACCATACGAGAAATGAAGCGTTGTCCTTCGGATGATGTGCCACTCCGCTCAGGAATCGAAGCGACGACGGTGCACCATATTCACTGACGTCAGAAGATCATGTCAACAGCAATCTGTATCTTTCTTCATAAATGCTCCTCGAAAAGCGCCAACCGATGACTGTTTGAACTTCCACCCGAACTCGGCCAACCGAGTTCAAGTGAAAGGGGGCCACTGTTATAGCTTGCAAATAACTAAGTATTAACCCCTACTGGGAGGCTGACACGTGTCCCGCTCCACGCCTAATCGGAAGGCCGACTCAAGTCGCTCCCGCGGTCGACCTAATAGGCCGACAACTTGCGTGGCTGACAAAAAATGTGTTACTTATCGACCTACCCACCAGATTGAAGCTACAGGCACCCGCACTTGGCCTACTATTCCAGCCGACAACTTGCATATCCGACTAAAAAAGCGGTATTTGTCGTCCCGCTTGCAGAGCCGACTCGAGAGACGGTGTGCCCTCGAAACCCCCACCAACAGCCGGCTACCCTCGCCTTAAATGCACTGTCAAAGTCATCATTGCTCTAGCCCACATAGTATTGATGACTCATCGGACCTAGTCAGCACTCAGCACCTCCTGTCACCACCACATCGGACGCCTGGATGACTCACTCCTCCCAACGGCCGACACCTGTGAAGTAGGTGATGACCGAGCCGCCAGCTGGACTCGGCCAAAGTTACCGATCTGCCCTTCTGATCTATTATAAAAGGAAACTGTGCTGCCTGAGGTAACTTCTTCTGTTCTGATGCACCTCTAAAAAAATCTTATTACTTATCACCTATTTTCCCATTCAAGATCAACTACTGACTTGATCGTCGGAGGAACAAATCGGAGAACCCAACTCCGACCTCTCATGAGTTCTTCATGTGTAGGAAAGGACTTTGGACTCCAGGACCAGTCATCTGAGGAAGTTTGAGGACCCTAACATCACCATAACCCACAAATAAACCCCCTGTTTGATAACTGATATCAACATATGTATTACACCAGTATGCATAAAAGATAAAACTGAGAAAGAACTATGTTCAGATACATAGGAGACTATATATCTCAAGCAACAGAACAATAATTTGCAACCCAAAGACACTATCATTGAGTCAACTTGTAGAAGTTTGAGAGGATAAAAACATTAAACACATTTCCGTGAGCAGCGGCTACAAGAAAATAATAATAAAACAATATCTAGGCTTTGTTTGGCTTCCAAGGTGTTTTTGTTGTTGTGTTTTTCTAGAAAAACACATTGGTGTTGTGTTTTTTCTCCTAAAGTGTTTTGAAAACACCATTGTAAGTGTTTTTCAAAATATCATCAAACACTAGTTCCAATCCTTATCAACATCGATATCCTTCTCGCCGCCACCATCACCACCGCCACCACTACCGGTGAAACCACTCGGCATTGGTGACCGGTGCCGACGACCGGTGCCGGCGATGTTAGAGGAATAACTCAAAAATTCTTCTAAAATTTCTCAGATCAATCAGTAAAAATTGATCTCAAAATATTGACAATAAAATTGATCAAATGTTGGAGGAATCGAACATAAAACAGAACAATAGAGAAGAGGAGTCAGTGAGATGAGATTAGGTGATGAGGAGAGAGAATATACCTTTCAATAGATGGTAGACAGACAATAACGGCGACGGCGGGCGGGAAATTCGTCGTAGAGATGGCGGCGGCGACGAGTTCGTGGTCGGGAGACGGCAGCAAGTTCGTGGTCGGGAGGTGGCGGCGAGTTCGTGGTCGCGAGGCGGCAGCGAGATCGTGGTCGGGAAGCGGCGGCGAGGTCGTGGTCGGGAGGCGGCGGCGAGATCGAGGTCTAGAGGCGGCGGTGAGATCTGGAGATGGTCGCGAGGGCGAGTTCATGGTCTGGAGGCGGCGGCGCAGATCGAGGTCTAGAGGCGGCGGTGAGATCTGGAGATGGTCGCGAGGGCGAAGTTCATGGTCCGGAGGCGGCGGCGCAGATCGAGGTCTAGAGGCGGCGGTGAGATCTGGAGATGGTCGCGAGGGCGAAGTTCATGGTCCGGAGGCGGCGGCGCAGATCGAGGTCTAGAGGCGGCGGTGAGATCTGGAGATGGTCGCGAGGGCGAAGTTCATGGTCCGGAGGCGGCGGCGCAGATCGAGGTCTAGAGGCGGCGGTGAGATCTGGAGATGGTCGCGAGGGCGAAGTTCATGGTCCGGAGGCGGCGGCGCAGATCGAGGTCTAGAGGCGGCGGTGAGATCTGGAGATGGTCGCGAGGGCGAAGTTCATGGTCCGGAGGCGGCGGCGCAGATCGAGGTCTAGAGGCGGCGGTGAGATCTGGAGATGGTCGCGAGGGCGAAGTTCATGGTCCGGAGGCGGCGGCGCAGATCGAGGTCTAGAGGCGGCGGTGAGATCTGGAGATGGTCGCGAGGGCGAAGTTCATGGTCCGGAGGCGGCGGCGCAGATCGAGGTCTAGAGGCGGCGGTGAGATCTGGAGATGGTCGCGAGGCGATGGCGAGGTCGTGGTCGGGAGGCGGCGGCGAGATCGAGGTCTAGAGGCGGCGGTGAGATCTGGAGATGGTCGCGAGGGCGAGTTCATGGTCTGGAGGCGGCGGCGAGATCTGGAGATGGTCGCGAGGCGATGGCGAGTCGTGGTCGGGAGGCGGCGGCGCAGATCGAGGTCTAGAGGCAGCGGTGAGATCAAGGTCGGGAGGCGGCCGCGAGATCTGGAGATGGTGAGGAGGGTCGATGTTTTGGGGGAAATGAAAACCCTAGGCTGAAAACAACTTTTTGTTGTTTTGAGAAACCCGTTTAAATTGTGAGTTGGGTGTGTTTTTTGTAGAGAAAACGGATCAGTTCCCAAACGCGTTTTGTTTCTTTTTTTTGCAGAAACAAAACAGAAACGGGACAAACACCCTAGTTACCAAACGTAGCCTAAATTATCAAATTCTTGATTTTAGTTTTCCATTCAAGATATATGTAGTAAAGATATCAGTAATGCAACCCAAACACCAGCCACAAGTCATATTAATAGGCAACACATAAATGGGCCACAAGTCATATTAATAGGCAACACATAAATGGGCCACATGCAGACACCAACAAATTTCTCTAAGCAACAATTAGGAACAAAAGCATTAACCAAACCAAAACCCCTCAAGAATCAATGTTAGCCTTATGAAGGAATCCGTACTTACAATTAATTCCACTTCTCAATTAATTATTGAATGATATACAAGCATTTCAGGTTGAACTGGCCTTAAACCGTGAATGTGATGTGTGTCCACTAGGTATTAACGATATTGCTACTGCCAAAGTTGCTATTGCTATTGCTAACATCCCTTTTGATCTAACAGCAATAAGTATAGCTCGATACAAGAATGTTTTTCCCTCTTAATCTATCACTAGTAAGTATAGTTCGATACAAGAATGTTTTCCCATCCTTCCATGGCCATTTACAAAGAAAACCCATAATTTATTTGTATTAACTCCATCTATTACTATTTCAAAAGCGTTTCTTTGTTCTTCATTTAGTTTATTCTTCACATCTATACCTTCCTAGGGTACTCGACATCAGTATAAAATGAAAATAAACATCTCATTCGTAAGACAAACATCTAAACAAAGGAAGATTACTTTGGTAAAGAATTATTTTCTTCATGAGAAAAGAACAATGGAACATATGCTTTGAAAATAAGAAGAGGCGAAATAATATGAAAATAATTAAATTAGTACTTCACTTAGAAAAATTTTTAACTTCAAAATTGCAAAAATGCATGTAAATAAAATGACAATATGATAGTCTTATTCATCTATCTCAGGAATCTTTTCATCCGGCTTTTTCTTTCCTTTTAAACTTGCCCGGAGACTTGTTGAAGAATCTAGCTAGGAGATAATTGTGCAATATGCACATATACAGAAAAGAAAAAAAACATTTTATTCTAACTTATCCAGTTTTGGCTTCCTGTAAAACTTATTATTATTATTTTTTTTATTATTTTTTTTTACAATCCCTTTAATCATTCCACCTTAGTGCAATGGGAAAAAATAGTATTGAATTAACCTAAAGACTTATGCAAATTAAATAATTGTGAACTATGAAATTAAATAATTGTGGTGTCATCGGAAAACATATGCACAAGTAGTTATGTAGTTATTCAAACCACAAACTTTAATTAACATATTAAACAACGCACTTAACTATAAGCCAGCAATCATAAAGCTCTAAATTGAATGGAAATGAACACTCAGCCATGTTTTTATTATTTTGAGATGATAAAGCTATTGAATTCTACTGAAGTCTTAGCCAGAAAAAATTTGCCGTGATACAATAGGGAGTAAAAAGTGTTTGGATGAAAGTTGAAAAAAAAAACATCAGCTGAGGTGAAAACTGCAGGCATCAACTAACAAAGATTTGCCCATCAGGTCTCAAATTCTAGGAAGTAGGAACCTACAACATGTTCATAATCATCTTACTTTTCACTAATTCCTATTGTAAATTTTACGTGAACATATTGAATATTGAAATTTCTTGTTAAGAGATTACCTGTCCTAGATCTTCTGGAGGATCGCCACGCATCTAATCTTGATCATCAAACAATGGCCAGAGGGTGACCACACCGATATAGCGAGAAGCCCCCGCATATCACACCGCGACTAACACATAAATCATAGAATTGATGAGGAGGAAAAAGATGGCAGTAGTATATTTTTTTTTTCTCTTTAATCTCTACATAAGTGCATATATATATATATATATATATATATATATATATATATATATATATATATATATATATATATATATATATATATATATATATATATATATAGAAAAATATAGGAACTTGGTACTAAGCACAAATTTTGTCTTGGTAGTGAGTGTTCATTCTCATCCACTCTCCAACCCATGTGAATGTGGTCCCTATTTGAATAAATGGATGGGAATGAATCATTTCACTACCAAGCACAAAACTTGTGCTTGGTACCAACTTCCTCCATATTGCTCATATATATATATATATATATATATATATATATATATATATATATATATATATATATATATATAGTAGAGAACAAAACCCTAACCCTTTAGGATTAGGAACCGGTTCATTAAAGAAATGATTTGAGCCCACTTAGGATCCACTCGCTTAATTGGCGGACCCCGCAATTACTAACATACTCCCACTCGCACAAATGAGTGAATCGCTCCCTGAGCCGACTCCCTAAGCCGTTAACTCCCCGAGTAAAAATCTCCCTGAGTTTCTCCTTCATTATCAATACTATATCCATACATCTTAGTGCGCGTGAACCGTTGAAAACCAGCAAGCGAGTAGCCTTGCAGCCAGATCCGTTAGGACCGACACAAGGATCTCCCTAAAGAAATAAAAATGCACAAACAAAAGTGTAAGTATGTAGTATTTCGTACCCTATGTCTGATCAACCATGTCTGCTCAAGTATATTCGATCCCTCGAAGAAGCGTACATGAACACCTGGGTCTGCCCTCGATTCATAACACTCTTAAAACTTTGCCCCTGGCAAAGCGCATGTGAAGCAATAAGAAGACATGTCAATTGATCTTCCTCTGGCACTGAATAGTTGAGCATGTTAATCACTCACTTTCTTAACACTGTCCCGTATGTGCGGTATTGTTTTATCACAATAGGTAACAGCAGCCAAAGTTGCCTTCCCAAACAGCCTAGTGTCTCTAAGGGTACATTGATTGCCCTCCATCATTGATGGTCGTCTATAACGGCTCACATAGCAAGGTATTGTAATACAATAAGAAGAAAATAGAATTGATCCGTTTATATTTGCACTTACTCTTTCTACTCTATGTTGGATGTATTTCAAATGGCACCAACAGAATGTGCACACTCATGGTATTTATAACCCAAAGTCGATGCACAATTGATATGATAAAAAGATATAAAATTATCCCTCAAGTTTCAAAATTAGGATCCTCAAAAATCAATTTCCAAAAAATTCAATTATGTTCATGTAACTAATTTAATTCTTTGATTTGCTCCACAAATTACTCTATGACGAAGAATTTGGACATATCATTCTATGACAAGGTTCATTCTCTGTATATAATATCTAATTGGCATTCGATTTGATACCCATGGTACATATCATATTCATCCTCATTCTCTGTATATAATATCTAATTGGCATTGGATTTGATACCCATGGTACATATCATATTCATCCTCTTTAAGCTTACTTCTAAAGTAGTACTAAGAAATAGAATATGGACAAGGCACCTAGCACATCAATATGGACAAGGCGACAAGGTTCATGGTTGAAAAAAAAGATTTAGAAAGGATATGCCTTCTCCAACATCAAAATGTCAAAAGCCAACCCCTCAGCTTAGTTCCCTCCAGCTAACAGATTTGTGCATAATTATATGTTTGATCTCTTCTTTTCCGCTACAAGCAGCTAGATATTAGAGCCCCCAGACCATTAATTTGGAGTTAAAACAATAATCCCTTATAAAGAGAGTGCAATACATTACAAATTTAAAAGTATAATAAATAAAAAATCAATATGATCAATAAGAATCAACATAAACAATTAAAATATCATTACAAATCAGCTATTAAGGAGAACATGTTTCACATTCTTTATGGCTAAAATACCACTTTAGCCTATAAAGTGACACCCTCTACCCAATAAAATCTAAAAAGTGACGCCAGCGACAATAGAATTTTTGCATATATACCCCTCATATCTCTCACACTTACAAATGTATCCTCGAAATTATAATATTTGCATAAAAACCTAACTCTCTCTTTCTTTTCAACATTTCTCTCCCCACTCCCCTCACTTTCTCCTCCACTACTCTCCTCCACTTCCTCCACTCCCTTCTCTACTTTTAAGTTAATTAGTGTTTGAGGAGAGAGAGGAAAGGAAAGGAGGGAAGGGGAGGAGAAGACTGAGATGAGAGAATAGAGAGGTTAAGGAGAGGAACATGGGTGGAGAAGGAGGGAGAGGAGGAGGTGAAGATGAGGATTCTGTATTTTGGGAAGGAGAAAAGTGGAGAGGATGTGATAGAGGGGAGAAGAGGAGGATGAAGGATATGATGGTGAGAGAGAGATGAGGGGATCGGAAGGAGAAAAGTGGAGAGGATGTGATAGAAGGGTGAAGAGGAGGATGAAGGATATACTGGGGAGAGAGAGAGGAATTTTTTGTAAATATTTTAAAATTTGGAGTGTAAATATGTAAGTGTGAGAGATATGATGGGTATATATGCAAAAATTTATACTTTTCGCGGTCAAACCAAAACTCCGACGGCTGGAATAGGTGTAAATGGTTAAGTATGTCAATTTATGGGTGTTATTGTTGCCGGCATCACTTTTTAGGCCTTATTATTATTTAGACCTTATTAGTTAGTGAGTGTCACTTTATAGTCTAAAGTGGTATTTTAGCTCATTCTTTATTGTACGTGTTAGAAATGATTGTTTTCCCATTAATTCTAAAGAGACTATGTGTTTGACAACCGAAAAGTAAACAAAAAGTAGAAAGTGAGCATAAAGTACGTTCTACATAAAATACTTTCTTTTTGCTTTCTACTTGCAAATTTTGTTTAGCTACAAGAAAGTAGAATTATAGTAACTTGACGTAGCATCTACCGTGACCTCTAGTTTTTTAACATGAGAATTGTTTGGTTTTGATGGAAAGTGCACTTTTTAAAATATGATTCATAATAAAACATGAAAAATATATTAGCAAATGTTAAATATCATGTCACAGGAGAATAAATATCAAATCTAATATTTTTACATATATAATTCGATCCAACCAAACAATGCTAACTATAAGCATGTAGTTGGTATTATTTTTATGAGTTGATCAAGTACCAATAAATAGGATTTAAATCATAGTATTTATATGATCTTGAATCTTGACCGTTTGTTGCTAGTCAAGAGGCTTCATTTTCATTGTGGGATACGAAAATATACATTTAACTATCAAAATAAATGGTAGAAATAAAGCTCAGGAGAAAATCTTTAGAAGTTGGGTGGGAGAAGATTGTCCGCCATACACGAGTCTGAAGCAAATGAAAAATATTTTTTGAAAATGAAAAAGGTGTCACTTATTTACTTTCCAACACTTTTCAAACTTCAAAGGGGAAAAAATATTAAAAGTGGAGTCACTTTCCAATTTTTGGTACACTTCCCATTTAGTTTCCAGTTGTATCGATCTTTGCTTGCTTAAAGCCGAGTATCACAAACCAGTAATTAAAAAAGTTTAGGTTCTCTCAAAAAGCTGAGAGAACATGAAGCAATATTTCTCCTACATTACTATGTTAATCACAAAGCAGGGATCATACGTCAAAATACACCAAGACTTCAAATATACAAAAGTAGTAGCCTTCCCTAATACCAAGTAAGACTTCCTGTTTTTCACCCTTTCTTTCTTTTAGGCCTATGAACTTCGGCAAATTTACATGACACTATATCTTTTGAACCTATAACAGGCGATTCTTTTGTCTGCCTTTTATTCCCTTGATGCTTCAGGGTTGTCGCTTGCACTTCTGTATATTTTAAGTCATGATGAATTTGAAAAAGATATAAAGCCGATAATAACAACCTGTACTTGGAAATTCTATCTTGGAATGGCATCAAACATCATGCAAGTAAGGAGTCTGTGAATCGGCACTGAATGAGCTCAATATTATATAACCTCCTTCTCCAGCCTTAGCACAGCCATGAAAGCCTCTTGGGGAACGTCAACCTTGCCAATCGCTTTCATCCTTTTCTTTCCTTCAGCCTAATCATGCAACAGGTTGACAGTTAAAGACATGAAAATTTGAAGTTAATGCTTGCTGAACAATTGGTTTGTATCAAGTGTAGCCTAAGTTGCATGGAAACGGGTACGGGTACTAGTACTGGTGCGGGTACAGGTACGGGACATGGCAAAACTGTAAAATGTAGGGTATGGGGAAACGGCTACAGATATATATTGAATGAATAATGCACATGAGATAATTTTTTTTCCGCTTCATGTGTCATTAGAATTAAAATTCCGATCACATTTTTAAGTTTCTTTTATTATATTGATCATCATAAATTGGAAACTACTCATTTTTTTTACTAGACATCCAAACGACCCATTAACTATATAGTTTTGAACTTGGGTATGGACTGAAACGAACCCGACCCGTATCTAACTAGTTTCAAGAAACGGATGTGAAGTGTAAGCTATACGTCCAAGAAGTTTTTGACAAGTGTTTTAAATTAACACATATCGTATAATTGAGTACATGTTGTAATAAATGCATGCATATATTCAAGAAGTGTCCATGAAGTTTGGGTACGGGAAAGTGTCGGGTACGTGTCCGGTACAGGTACGGCTTCATTATAGAAGTACCCGGGTAGTATAGAGTGTAGCCTTCATATTAGTAATGTGTTTCTTTAGCCCCCTGGCCCTATAGACAGTCAAAGGTGTACGGGTGGACCCTCAGAGGTCTCACGTTCAAGTCTTGTAGGCAGAATCCAAAGGGAAATAGATGTCACAACTGCCCCCCCCCCCAAACCCCCCACAAAAAAGGGAATATTTGGTATGTTTTGGACAAAATCACCCTAAACTATAAAGATTAGAGAAAAGTTCTCTAAACTTTCAAAATTATTCAAATATAATTGCTGGAGATTGTCATAAACGGCGTTAATGTGAAAGGTAAAAGGTCTAAAGTTACCCTTATTATTGCATGCCTACCCTATCCGAAGAAGAGAGTAATATAACGAATATGTAAGCGTAGAGGGACAACATTCTCCAAAATATATCACTTGCAAAACACGTGACAATGTAAACTAACTACTCATAGTATTCTAGTGATAGTTCGGTGAGTTTCTTTAATTTATAAAGTTAGGAGGTGTTGTGATAAACTACCCGAAGATTTTCGTTAGGGTTGGGGGGCTTGAAATTTACCCAAAAAACTAGTGACAATTCGGGGGGTTTCTTTAATTTATAAAGTTCGGGGGTGTCATGGTAAACACCCCGAAGATTTTGTTGGGGTTAGGGGATTAACCCAAAAAACATAGGTGCTTGATCATGCTAGGCATACAAATTACACCACCCTTCATATTATACTAAATCCTCGAACAACGAAAACAAGAGTTAAAAACCTAATCATAAAGATTGATCATTGCTAGGTTTGTCCATTAAGGAGATGGTCTAGATTAATCTACTTGGACCCAATTGGCTCAAAAGGATTAATCCTATTTGGGTCAAGAGTCCAAACATATTTAACTATCTATTCATCTTACTCTCTATCTGAAATGGAACTAAATTTCACCACCGTTATTTTAAATATCCCTGATACATCCGATATATCGGCCGATATATTTTTTTATAAGGCTTGCCGCAAAACAATATAGCCTCAAAAAATTTTACCGATTTTTGGCAATTTTTGGGTTATATATCCCTGACATGGCCGATATGCTGGCCGATGTATCCTTTTATATGGCTTGTTATAAAACAACATAGTTTTGCAAAATTTCTTTAATATTTTCAGTAAAAATTCCAACCATATGAAGTTTTTTAGCAAAATTCTAGTAGGCTCTTGTTTCTAAATAAGTTTCTACAATTGGTTACTGATCCTAAATATATATTATTTATATTTTTATATAATTAGTTATTACCAATATTTTTGGACATTATATTATATATGCACATCATCTGATATGACACTCCGATATTTACTACATATCCCCGATATTTTCCTGATATCCGCAATCGATATGGATTTAGCCCGTCCGATATTTTCCCGATATCTAATATTTAAAATCTTGCTCACCGCATTCCTTTTTCAAATCAAACCCCACTTAAACCGAATGGATGTGAGATATACTCTACAAATCTCTACTTTGGTTCAGATCCAGTCGAGTCTAACTAGCGCCTAGAACAAATGCCTAATTCGAGCCCAAAACAAGATTAGCTATTGGAGACAACACCTCAACCACTTCTGAGACAAACTGAGTCACGCCAGAGACAAATGTGGCGGCGTGTGCACTCAGGAGCCCAAACTCATGGTAGACCAAGTTACACAAGGAGCAAATGTAATGTCACGTGCACTCCACCTTAAGCTCTAACCCATGCAACTGAATCTTAAAGCATACAGAGCATCTAACAAAGGCTTATCGAACCATGGGCTTTGATACCAATTTGTTATGGTTCAAAGGCCCATTAAGAGGATGAACCAGGCTAATCTGCTCGGACCGAATTGACTCAAAAGGATTTATCCTATTTGACTCAGGAATCCAAGCAAAATTTACCATTTATTCATCCTACTCTCTATCGGATGTGGGACTAAATCCCACTGCATGCCTTTAACAAACCAAACCCCAGTTAATCTGAATGGATGCGAGACACTACAATCATAATCATGGTACAATGTGCACTAAATGTTGTACACTAAATAATTGCAAAACCGCCGAAAGACAGTCAAGAATAATGTCAAAGGAGCAAGCTCCCACAAGGAAGATATTAACCCCAATAGAAAACAAAGGAGTGTTTTTAACCTGCAACGAAAATGAAGTAGAATTCCAGGTTTAGCCAAACTTTAACCACCAAAACATTGCATTAGAATCAAATGAAGTTATGGTGAGATTGAATTCTCATACCATCAATAAGTTGTCTTCCTAAAAGGATGTATAGTGTACAATGCTTTGAATTAATAAAGGACAGTATTCAGCTATTCTGTTAAGAGTAATGTTAAGTGTACTATAACTTTTCTACTACTTTGGCACTACCACAAATAAAAGAGTGTGGTCATGATGAGTCACCACTTTTTTTTTACAATTTCAAGGAAGGACCCCACTATTTTTTTGTGGTAGTGTCAAAGCAGTAGAAAAGTTATAGTACACTTATCATTACTCTTCTGCCAAAGGACTGAAACACCAAGTACCAAACTTATTAATAATTTGGAGGGGTACATTTCAAAAAATCCCCCAAACTTTTGTGTTTCCCTCAAAACCCCCTAAAATATGTTTTTCCCGCTTAACTGCCATAACTTTTCCCAAAAAACACCAAACTCCAAAAGTCTCACATAACCCACCAAAGCTTTTAACTTAAAGCAAGGAGAGGAAGAGAATATGCACCCCAGATGAAACAAGGAAAAAGCAGTATTTAGCAGATAACAAGGTTCTCCAATTGCAAGACTCTTTTTGAAGGGTTCTGTGAGAAAATTTGAAACTTTTTTGGGGTTGGGGGTGGGGAGAGGGGGTATTTGAGGATTTTTGAAGTTTCGGGGGATTTGTGGGAAATATTGGGGGTTAAGTGGGAAAACCAAACTTCATGGAGGTTTTGAACAAAACAACCTAAAGTAAGTTTGTTTTTTTTTTTGGGTGTGGGATGGGGTGTTGGGTTGGTTGTTGTGAAACTTATCCTAATTTGGACTGATATATATCTTTTAAGGATTTTAGATTATAAAACTTGTTGGAAGTTATGCTAGAATTCTTTTGTTCATTCCAGTCGCAATTGAATTTGCAAGCACGGAAAAACTGTAAATGAAATATGTAAATAGAACCCAGCATCGACCTCATCAAATAGGCAAAAGGTTATTCAAGTTCAACAGTTTTCTTGAATGGGCAGCTGTTTGCTTCTAACAAAACAGATAAAAGAAACTCTAAGCATAAATACTACAGAATGAATAGAGAAAACAGTTACCTGCTTCTTTAGCAACTTCTTTTTCCTCGTAATATCACCTCCTGAAAAAAAAGAGACAAATATTTCAACAGTAGAACTATCCCTTCAAAGCAAGTAAACAATCAGGAGGCAAAACAACTACTACGTGATGTCCCTCCTAACATCGAATTATATGTAGATATTTAATGCTTCACGCTGTCGAGAAGCAATGGTTGACATGACTAATGAATGCCCCAAGGATACTACAATTGCCTAACGTACCGTAACATTTTGACAAAACATCCTTCCTAATAGCTGATAAAGCTTCACTAGCAATCACCTTGGAACCAATGCACGCCTGTCATGATATCATTATGTCAGATCTTACATGTCAATCAATCCAAAATATAAGTTCATACGACGTAGATAGTAACTTCTAGGAATCAGCATAGCCATGAATTAGAATTCATAAGAAAATATACGCTAAGCTCAGATCTTCCAGAAGAAGACCTCAAGAATAAAATCAAGCAATGGGATTCATACCTTGGGTTTATTTATTATAATAAAATTACCTATTTGAAAATGGAAGGATGTAACAGAAAAGTAGAAGAAAAGATATGCTACTCGAGAAAAAATTGTAACATTGGATTGTCTTTTTTTTTTTGTTGGGGGGAGGTGGGGGTGGGGTTGGGGAGGATGTGGACGAACCAAGAACTATTATGTTCATTTTGATCTGCATTTTAAAAAACATAACCTGATATGAAGTGAAGAGAATTTACCTTGGTGATATTTGTGAAGCTAATTCCATGAACTATAGCCAGATATGGTTTTGAGTGCACATGAAATGATACAATACCGAGTGACCAAGATGACATAGAGTACTAGGGGTGGAAGTTGCTTGATAATTATCAAAAAGTTCGAGTATTTCAGTCATCTAATTATACATTCAAATTTGATTTGAAGAGCATTTAAGAAAAATCAAATATTTTTGGTATTTGTATATCAAACAAATCAAATATAATCATTTACATATTTGATTTCTTTGTTTATCAAAAATTAGTTTAAAGTTAAATACCATATAACTTGCCTTATTACACAAATTATAAGGTCATCATGATATGGTTTGGAACTTTGATATTACTCCTTACTCTTTAATATTTTGAAAATAGTCTCTCAATTTATTGAAATTGCCATTGCACTGGGCACCCCCACCCCAAAACAAAGTTTTATACCTTGTGGTGCTAATCTTGATTGGAGGGATTAATATGAATCAATTTATAAGAATTCAAGGGATCTAATAGCAATGTTAATGATCTAAGATATGGTTGACAAAGCTTTAACATTGAGTTTTCTTAACTATTGGAATAGTTAAATTGAGTTTTCTTAAATGTTATTGTAGCTTTTGTATCTTTAAATTTACGAACAACTTTTTTTAAATCAACAAAATGGAAAATGAGTTCATTGATAAAAAGTTTTGACTTTATATGCTCATCGACTAAATTACCAGATTGGTATTTTTTGTTGACCCACTTTACCATTTTGGTAGTTTTTGTTACTCCGGTTTCATTTTAATTTTTTTTTCTTGGCCCGATGGTTAAATATGTCCAAAAGTTGGCCGCCGGTAAAAAAAAACGTTGATGTGGAGTGCATTCAAGGGTAGGGGTTTTTCAATATTAGTTCCTCAAATCGTCAATAGTTTGTATTAGTCCCTCAAATCATTGAAATTCCAACCAACCCCCCCCCCCAATTATCCCTTTAACCGCCTAAACTTCCTCTTTTGCCACCACTTTTGACCCTCTCCCTGTGTCTCCACTGCCGGCCCCTCCCTCTTCGACTCTGCCACCGGCCCTTTCAGACTTGAGCCTCCGCCCCTAGCACTCCACCGCCTTCCCTTCAAGGTTTTAAATATCGGTTATCGGGGATTTATCAGACGGTCAAAATCCATATCGAATAGCGGATATCGGGGATAAATAGTAGTTATCGGAGTGACATTACCGGATGGTGATATACATATATAATATTCTAAAATGTAATCTAATCATACTTAATGAAATATAAACATACCAAAATATAAATAATTATGTTTAGGATCACTAACCAATGGTAGAAACTCGGATCGGGTCGGATCGGGTTTAAAGTGCATTGAATAGGTGCCCGTTGCCCGAAATCAAAACTCAAACCAAAAGCCGATAATTCCGATTTTTGGGCGGATAATATCGGCCGACAACTCACTTTATCGCCGCATTATCGGCGATAAAACATCTAAAAATGATAACCGATTTAGAATCGAACTTATCATAGCGGAAGGCCCCCAAAACCGATAAATCGCCGATAATATCGGTTTATCGGCCGATATTTAAAACATTGCTTCCCTTCCCCTTTCCCATTCTCCGAGCCCCCCGATTTCTCCCTCTCAGACCATTGCCACCCCTCCCACCCCAGATCCACCATGTCCATCATCCCAAGATACAACCATCAACTCCCAAATAATCAAAGAATTTCTCAAAAGCAAGTTAAACAAACTCAAAAGAAATTAACCCTACTCAAGATCACCTTAGACCTCTAACTGCCAAAACCTCAATTAACTTTATTCATTGTGAGTAACCCGACTCCCTCCATTGTTCTCTATGGCTAAATATCAAATTCATAATAGACAAAGATATTAAAAATGTTAAAAGAAAGGTATTAATCAATCTAGAAAAGTTAAAAGGAATTTACCCAACAATTTTAAGGATTTGGGGGATTAATATCAAAATAGTGAAGAATTGAGGGACTAATTTCAAACTATTGAAGATTTGAGGAACTAATATCGAAAAACCCTACCCTTTAATACACTCCACATCAGTGTTTTTTTGGCTGACAGCCAACTTTTGGGCTTATTTGACCATCGGGCCAAGAAAAAATACCAAAATGACGCCAGCATAACAAAAAATACTAAAGCGGTAAAGCGGATCAAGAAAAATACGAATCTGGTAATTTAGCCTATGCTCATTCGTGACACTAAGCCCCCCCCCCCAACTGAAAAATCCTGGACTTGTAACTATATGTTATGTTTTAACCTCGTTATATATTTTATGGTTTGGGTTCTATGCTTACTTTGAGCGACTTAAAGAGTTTTAAGTTGAACTTTTTAACCAAACATTCATATTATAAATTTACACATCATAACTATAAATGAACAACTAATTATAAAATTAAGTACTATTAAAATATTTTTAGTCAAATGAAAGCATCTCTTTAACCAAATAAAGTATCTTAATCAAATAATTTAAGAATATTAATCAAATAAATATAGTTTAATATTCACTGAATATTGAATGAATATTTGAAGGATTTTCATATTGGAATTGAATCAAGGAAACTTAACAATCAATAATCTAAGAATATTAAGAACATAGATTAATATTTATTTGATTAATATTCTTAAGAGTAGAGAATGATATCGAGGGGGGTTATGTCGCTCGCAACGAAGGACCAACTATTAGGCTCATGTCAGATGCAAGTAAGTGAGTCTAAGGTTCGGATGAAGCGAGAGGGGAGGGGGGTTGGGGGTGAGGGAGGGTATTTTCTAAAAGTTTTGAGGGACTTTCCATTAAATTATTTGTATAGAATCCACCATTATGTATTATGAGAATGAAGGAGAAAGTAGGGTAACATGCACTATCTCTATCTTTTCCTATAATTTAGGTAATTCGGACACAGCTATTTGGATGCCGTATCCAGTGTCAACACGAGTCGAATATGGATTCTTCGCGGACACACTATGGACACGTGTGGTTCAAAGCAAAACCCGATTTCCCTATTACTTATACCCTAAATTAGTTTTTTTGGTAATATTGGGTTCAAAACAATTCGGTTTTTGAACCCAAAAACTAAAATTCATTACTTAAACAATTCAAAAATACCCATCATATTATCCCATGTGATCAAAACTGAACTTTTATTGTTAAATCTTATTCTTAGTTTGATTTAACTTGATTCTTAATTGTTATATATAATAGAAAGAAGTTTACAAATGTTATAGGTATTTTAATACAATATTTGATCTACTATATACATATATATAGCTGTGACCCTATATCCTACATTTTATGAATTTGCTGTGTCCCGTGTTTGTAACCGTGTCCGTGTCCGCACCTGTATTCGTGCTACCTAGCCTATAATGTTACACATAAATTTATTTTAGGTATTTTAAAAATTCATCGCTTAAATCTTCAATAATTGCATATTACTCCCTCAAATCTTGGAAATAGCATATTAGTCCCTCAAATCCTTTAGGGACTAGCAAAATGATCCCTCTCTTAGTAATTCAGTTAAAAAACCTAATCATGACTGAGTTAACTCCTAACCCGACATGTGCAATTACCAAACTATCCCTCTCTGATGTTTCAAACCTTGTGAAGCTCAACTTTGGGCTTAGAATTCTTTTCTAACTATTAGAGAAGAATTCAAGTGGGTTTGGGTTTTTTTAAATGGGTATTGGATAACCCATTAAGAAATGAATTGGGGAGCATAAGAGGGGTAAAATGGTTTGCCTCTAACTAGTAGATTTGATCGAATATTCCCCTCAAATCTGACACGATTTAATTTGAAGGACCATTTTGCAAGACCCTATAGGATTTGAGGAACTAATATGCAATTTTCAAATTTTGAGGGACTAATATGCAATTATGTAAGATTTATGGACTAACATTTAAAAACTCATTTATTTTTTAAAAAAAGGAAAAAGATAATTGTACCTGAGCAGATTTTGCGAAATAAGAAGAATTACCTCCATTGAATAAAGTAAACATCAAATGAATATACTAAGCAAATTTCATCATATTCTCTTAACAATTCAAATATCTAAAAAAGAATAATCTACCCCTAAATTAATTTAATTGCTAATTAGTATTAGAGAGAGGGAAAGAGAGGAGATCACCAGCATTGACAAAGTCAGTGCCGCTGAGAGAGGGGTTCTTGTTGCTTGCCGAAGGTAGCTTGGTCAAGGAGCGGGATCTAGATGGGGGAAAGAGACAAGATAGTAGAGAGAAATATCGAGAGATACTATGTTTCTAGCAACGAAGGGCTAGCGATCGGGCACCCGTCAGATGCATGTAAGTGGATCTAGGGTTAGGATCATAGATGTTGGGAACATGGGACGCTATAGCTAACCACGACCTGGGTTCAATCATCCCGGATTTGCGGTGGAACACGACCCGATTTACCAACTCGGGCGACCCGATTTGGAATTCAAACAAGTTCAAATTTTGAAAAAATAACTCTTTTCCAAAAGCATAGACAACAAAAAACGTGAGAAATTAAGCAAATAAAGTATGCATAAGTTAGTTGCAACATGATTCTCAAGGTTCATTACTGATATCAACTAGCATATTTCTTAAACTTGACTCTTGCAAAACCTTTGATTCCTACACTTAAGAACCGAACCTAGAACCTACCACGTTCCCTAGCGTACCGTATAAGCCTACCCCCCTCGTACCCGATTCCTAAATAGTGATGTACCATGCTCCCATTCCTGTCCCGTGAACCGGAACAAACTGGGTTCCATGCAACTACGGTTAGGATGGGGGCGGAGAGGGTATTTTTGACATTTTTTGATACCCCCCAAAACGCAACGGTGATAAATCGGAGGAGCATTTTTTTTATTTTATGCGGGAGCATTGCGAGACACATTAGCAAAATCATGACTCATGAGAGGGGGTATTTTTGAGATCCCGCCCCACCTCTCATAGCAAGAGTAACGATGATAAATTGGAGGAACATTTTTTATTTTATGTGGGAGCACTGCGAGACATTAGCAAATATCTAGATTTGGGGGGGTAAATTTTCAAATATGATAGATTTGAGGGGTATACATGCAAAAACCCTATTAAGAAATTAAATGCAAGATTAAGCTCCAGAACTGAAGTGTTGAAAAGAGTGCTAGATTTTTTTTCATGCCATTTCAATACAAATACGGATGCTATTTATCACCTATAGCCTATAGGGACAATTCTTAAAAAACGGAGTTACAGCAGTAAAGGCATAGTCAATCATACCAGTGAAAACGATAATCAGCAAAATACATTGAATTTGCTATTATGTAGATGTGATGATAAAGCTTAAAAAACCTTAGGTTCAACAGATTAGAGCCAAGACTACATATTTAGATAAAGGAGAGTGTCAGATCATAAAGAAGAGAAAATATCAGTTATATAATAACAAGAACTTTGCAAGAACAAATAGGAGAAAAAATATGTAAAGGACAAAAGAGAAACATGATACATTGTATTTATTGTTGAGTAATAAGTTCTTTATAATTGTCAAAATCGTAAGTTTTATACCTACAAGCAATTCCTGCTATAACTCTATAACAATGTCCTTATTGCAAGAAGAACCAAGAAACTTTACCTGGATGGGCACTTTGAACATTTGTCGAGGAATAAGCTCCTTTAATTTCTGAGTCAAAGCCCTACCAACAGAATATGCCTACAAATTTTCTTTGTAAAATAAGGCACTTGGAAAGAAAGCATTACAATAAGATGGAAAAAAAATAATACTAATAATAACAGTAGTCAACTCAGGAATTGGTTTGTTGCTAGAAGTCAAAAAGCTGCTTGATGAGTGATATAGATGATCAACATTAATATAACTAGTTAGTTGATTTCCCAAGGATCTATTAAATATTCTGTAAGAAGTATCAAAAAGTTATTTCAAAAATTATAGAATAAAAATCAGAAGCCTTGATGTTGTAGCAGACTACTTATGAAGTAGTGTAATGTCATAAACTCAGCTCTAGTTGTTCTTTTAACTCAACTGAAAATCTGAAATACAATACAACATCATGGGTATGAAGTTCTTCAAGGAACTAGATTTTGGATAAAGGGTCAAAGACACCTAAATGTAATAAAGGAATTTATTATTATTATTTTTAACTACAAATATCAAAGAGCGACTAGAGGAACATTTTCTGATAGGGTGCATCTTTCACATTCATTTATGCTTCGCACTGCAAAATTCTTAGAACCTAAACATTACTTTCATGTGATAAGGTACAAAACAGTATTTTTAGATTACCTTATCTTTATGAACAATTGTCGATAATGGTTCCACAGGTTCACCATTGATCTGAATATCAAGCTTCACCAAATCACTTTCTTTATACCTGCCAATAAGAAAACAATAGAATCATCTATCATTATCTGAGCCTCTGCATTAAAATGGGTTCAAATATTAAGCACAGTGCTTCACAAAAGATTTTTAACAAAATTCTACAGCCAAGGGAGCAACCTGAGATCAACCCTCGTAAACTGTTTCCCATTGTGGAATCTATAGACATGAGAGGGACTTGTCATGGATCATCAAAGCCAAATTGATAGTAAAATCTACCAAATCATTCTCAGTTTAAGCCCGCGTAATCCAGGACTGATGATCCATTCTCCTAGACTATGAAGAAGTCAAGGACGGGGGAATTTGAAAGAGTACTTTTGACTGCTCTGATCTCAGTAGGCTAGTGCACATCTCTAATGTTCAGTGATAGTAAATTGAGAGGTTTGCCTCAACAAATTGACAAACTTGCAGAGTATCCAAATGAAGCAACTTTCACTTTCCAGCAGTAAATGAATTGTTCCAAAACCCTGATGTGCAAAAATTATCATATTGATCCTAAAATAAGCTACCATTAACAGCCCATAATATGTGAAAAGCAACAGCTAGCAGCAGCCTTAATAAATGCCAACAAGGAGACTATATAGGGAAATTATGAAGATAAAATAGACAGTAAATTAACAAAAGAAAGATACTTCAACCCTACTTTACAATCATGAGTATGAATATGGAAACCCAAGAGGTCTAACAATATCTCAAGTTCCCTTCTTATTCTCAAAATTTTAAACCTTAGCAGGGAATAGTGGGCTGAATGATCAGTGATTTACGAATGAGAATGTGATCACCCATCGGTTTCAAAATATTGATCCATGAATTCCTTCAAAAGTATTCAAGGGTTATATGGACACTAAGGATTCTGATAGATTAAATAGTACTAAACTTGTAAATATACTTCGCCTATATGTGAGTATCTGGGTTTCTACGAATGTGCCACTCATAAAAAAAAAGAGTGTATCTGGGCTTCTGCCTTATTAAATAGTAGTGCATGGTAAATATACTTATTTTACTCGAGAGAGATGAATTATTTACTTGAGAGCATTCTATATGATGCGGACCGGGGAGGGGACTTCGATCCAAAAGTAAGAGGCCCTCAAATGTGTTGCCTCCGATGCCAATCTGGACCTGATCTGAAAGAAAAATGATCTCGATAGTGCAAACTTTCGCAGCTACTCGAATCTGATCAAGATCTGAGAGGAGCGGGTAGATTTTTAAGTCTTCGACAACTTTCCAAAGCCATGTTTAGATATGGTTGGGAGCTAAATGAGCTTCGAGCGGTGCTGTAAGGCCTTAACGGAGCTTCACGAGAAGAGAGGGATCGTCGACTGCTTTGGGGATGTCGTAACTCATCGGAGGCCGATCGGAGGAGATCCGGTGTCGGGGATCTTCGATCAGATCGGGAGAGCTCATCGGGCTCGTGCATGGGGGGTCTAGTCAACGAGAGGCATAAGGGAGGTTGTGGCGAGGATGACGAACAGTACCTTTTGTTTCTGTTCAAGAATAACAGTAACAAGTACTGTTCGCTCGGAAGGGCACTGCAAGATTGCTGTTTATCCATGAACAGTGCCCAACTTGGATTCATTCGGTGTTTTTGGTTGACTAGGGATTCTTTTAAAGGAGAGGATTTGTTGGAAGGATATGAATTTTGGAGTGACTGAGGTGAATTTTGATCTAAAGGTTAGGAATAAAGGGAGAGGGCTTTAGATAAATACTAGGCTTCAAAACCTAGTGGCTTTACACCCTATGCCAACACAAGCAAATTCACATGCTTAGAGAGAATTTCAAAACTAAAATTTTATTCAAAATGATCCGTCTTCTCAATAAGGCTTACATCTTTATTAAAAGAAAACAAAAGGTAATTCATAAGGAAACAAGATAAAATTAAATCTCAAAGATCCTAACATCCAATCTTAAGGAAACAAAATAAATACTTAACAGCATCAAATCTGAAAGATCCTAAAGATCTTAAAATCAAATCCAAAGTAGATCCTACCTAAAATAAAGATTGCATCAAATATTTCCAAAACAAAAAAGATCTTAATAAATCCTAATAGCCTAAGTTCAACGATCCACGATCGTCCTGCATCTAATATCTTAAAGAAGCACACAGAATTCCTGGTGTACATACAAAATTCTATATTTAAAGACGCATTCTTTATTTTCTGCATGCAAACTTTATATACCTTTTGGATTTACAAGTTTATCAACAAACTAAAATTTTTGATAATTTGTTAAGGAACCTTAAGGACCACATAAAGGATCATTCTCCATTCTTTTGATGAAAGACTTCAATATACATTGGCATGATATATTAAGCAAAGTAATTTCTCAAACTGCACAATTAGGATGCACTTTTTTTGAGGAATACGACAAAACTCTTCAGTTTTGCTAACATTAATATATGTTAATTGTGTGCTGAGAGGGTAATACATACCCAACAAAAGAGTATTCCATGCTAGCATAACCCTTACTTCTAGACTTCAGTTGATCAAAAAAATCCCCAACCATCTGTGAGAGAACAGAAAACATTAGAACAAAACATATCAAATGTGTCACACTAAGAGATTAGTCTGTCAGAGATTTATTATATATTAAACTATTTAACCCATCAATATAAATTTTAAATCGTAGATAATAGGATTTTGGGGTCTTTGGACCAAGATAAGATCTGTTTTGTTATAGAAGTTTGGACCTTTATAGGAAAAAAGTGGCGACTACCTTCCATATCCAAGTAGGAACTAGATAGATAAGATCTGTTGGATAACTCATGATATCGATATAATAGGGAAGTTTACCTCGGCCAATGGTAACTCATAGATGATTGAGGCTCTGTTCTCTGTGATATAGTTCATTTCTTTGAACACGCCTCTTCTATCTTGACCCAGTTCCATAAGAGGCCCAATATACTCTTTTGGAGTGAGCAATTCAATCTAAAATAAAGTACGTTGGAATTAACGGACAATGTTATTAAATGTTGCAAAATATAACTAACAGCTGTTAAGTAAGAAAACATTAATTAGCAACCTTGACAAATGGCTCTTCAATTGACCTTCTTTTTCCAGGTTCAGGAAGAGCTGCTGGATTTGAGCACTCAATCTGTACAAACCAAGATATCAAGCATCTGGTCATATTTTAAATCAGACAACTAAAATAAAGAAGCTTCTACAAAATTGTTACCAAACAATTGCAATACAGAAACTTATTCTCAACAATATTTTTATTCAAATATATATATGCTCCTTCTTTTGTAAAACTTAGTTATATATCCAAGAATGCTCAAGGTGCACTTTCTTCTGGCAACACATAATAACTTTGCGTGTAGTCCTCTTAACCAGTTGTTGTTAACCAATTGGAAGATAAGATGGAAAAGTCAGCACTAACTAGCTGGGGGAACTTAAAAGTTTGGACAAAAAGATCAAATCCCCCTTAAAGTATTGGTGAACTCTCATGTTCCCCCCTTAAAGTATCAATTTACCTATTTTCCCCCTTAAGCTATGTGTATATGCCCAATGTGGTCATTTTGTCAGCTCATAGTAAAATATTTAACATATTAATGACGTGATAGTATTTTTTTTCACATTTCTTGTATTTTCTGCAATTTAAAAAATAATTTTTCAATTCCGAAAAGGGGATAGAGTAAAAACTTTCAGGGAAAAGTAGTTAAAAAAAATTTTGTTTTGTGGAAATGAGCGACATACTGATAGAGATCCATAAATGCAAAATAACACTGTCACGTCATTAATTTGTTAAATATTTGACTTGTGAGCTCACAAAATGACCACACTGCCGCAAACATAGTTTAAGGGGCAAAATAACTAAATTGACACTTTAGGGGGGAAGTTGAGAGTTCACCAATACTTTAATATGAGTTAGCTATTTTTTCCTTGAAGTTTTATTAAATATTATCATACTTTGGATTCGTTGACGGTCAGAAAAACACTTCACATGCCGTCACACTTCAGCAGACTTACACAGGAAATAAATTTGTTTAGTACTTGAAATTTTTTTTTTTTTTTTGGTTATTTAAAGCGGAAAAGTTATTGTAGAGTGCACACATAACATAGAAAATAATCTTAAAAGACAATCGAAATTTATCAGAAAATTCGTGTTTGTGCATTTTCATAGCCTTCATACGGAGAAACAGACACAAGTTTTCACATATGGCAATTGTGCAATCAGCTGCAGAAACACATAGTGAGACTCTCTAAGTAGTTTGGTTCTCCATAAAATATACTTGAGCTCTAACCTGACCATCAGATCATGAACAGTTTGCCAAACAGAACGTTAATTTCTGGAGCATGAGGATCATGTTATGGAAGACTGCCAGTTGACCAGAACAAACAGAAGCAGGATAAAATCATGAACTGTCTGAAAGATCAAACAGAAGTAATCCTTATATGTTTCCTTTACTTATGAACAAAAACAAAATAAAATAAATCCCGAAATATTCACTAAATCCCATATCACAAGGGTAGGAGACAGCAAACCTGGATGGTCCAATTGGAATGGTGTACTAAGTCAATTACTTCAATTCAAATATAAACATCACACTGTAAGATATTGGGCTTGATCATGGCTGGATATGAGCCTTACATTTGGCACTGAATACACTGAATACTTACATATACACAATGGATACATATCAGATCTGCATGCCGGCCAAAACATGTATGCATGCAACACTAATAATTGCTAAACTAGCCTTTAATATAGGTCTACTTGGCCCTAGAGCTGTAGTAATGCAAAGCATCGTATTTTTTTCATGATGATCCTAAGGCCTGATAAAGATCAAAGTAAGATAAGCATTCTGCACAATGATGGGATAAGAGAAAAAACCCCATAATATTAACAAAAAAAGTACTGAAATATGTAAAAGACTACTGGAAAATGGAATGATCAAAGAGCAAGAATAAATAATTAACCATGTAATAAATACAGATAGTCTTGGTGAGTTTTCTATGCATGGATTTAAACAGCTACCAGTCTGCCAGATGTTAACTGCCTGTCGGATTTTGCTTCTACAAAATCTCGATGGGCATGACAACAGCTTGCGCATAGGTGAGACCCCAAGTGAATCAAAGTAAAAGTTGTATAATCAATACCCTCCACGAGAAAGGGGGAAAACTCAAGAACCAAAAAATGGGGCAAAAGGAAAGGACTGTGGTCTTCCATCTCCAGCAGCTACTGAAGGAATCCACAGAACAAAACATAGTTCACACCATAGATGATGATAACATAATACAGTAAACCTATGTAGATAGCATATGAAACAAGAGTAAGTCTACTGCACCAACCTTAAGAAACTTACCTATGTAGATAGCATACGAAACAAGAGTAAGTCTATTGCACCAACCTTAAGAAACTTTCTTTAGGTAGACTTAAGGGGTTCTACCTTGAACTATCTCCCATAAATATAAGAACTAGAGACAGGTTACAAAAGCCTCGATATATCTTCACTTTTTTTTCCCTTATTGACTCCAAAACTTTTACCTGACGACACAGGTTTCTGATCTGCACAAGTCTAGGAGGCCTCAATTCCAGGGAAAACACATATTATAACGAAAAAAGGAATAGAGACTGTACGATGACAAATGGCTGGCTCAGAGAATATTTCTAAATTAATGGAAGAGATATCACCCAACATACTACCTTCTTGGTTAGATCAGCTTTATGTTTGTGCCATTTGTAAAGTACTTGTCAGCAAGCTGGTTCCATGATGTGATTGTTGAATGATCAACATCACTTATTACTGGTCCATAATGACCACTAAGTACGTGGTTATCTCTTAAGAAAACATCACAGTGACCAATTCTTTATCTGCTGGAAAGATATAATAAACCAATACCAAATGCTGACTACATTCTAGGGATGCCACAACACTTTCCTTCCATGATACAGGAGGATCTGCAAATACCAGAAAGAAATCTTACACATCCAGAAACCCAGCAACCATTCTATCATTTTCAGGGAGACGCACAAAGCGGATATAAGGATGAGAACAAATACATCTTAAAGCCTGTCCCGTTAGCTTCGAAATGAGTTCAAGTTCAAGGAAGGTGATAATTTAATGAAGATATATCAGCCAAATTGAGATATCAGCTAAACAAGTGCCAATATGGCTAGATCATTGTTTTAAATATTCCCAATATGGCCTGATATATCGCCCGTTATATCCTTTTACAGGGCTTGCCGCAACTGATATGGTCTTTAAATATCCTTTAGGACCTTTACCGCTTTTTGCCTATTTTGGGCGATATATCCCATATATGGCCAATATATCCTTTTGTATGGCTTATCGCAAAACAATATAAATCATGATTTTCCCATTATATCAAACGACATTTTGGCCAAAAAAATCAGATAATATGTTGCAATGTTGATTTGTACTTTTGTTTATTTTACAAGATTGATTAGTGATCCTAAATATATATTATTTACATTTTGTATGCTTAGATTTCATTATGTATGTTGAGATTACATTTTAGTTCATTGTACTATATATGCAAACATTTGTTATGGCATTCCGATATTTACCACATATCCCCGATATCCGCAATCCAATATGAATGTTGGCCATCCGATATTTACCCGATATCCGATATTT
Source organism: Asparagus setaceus (assembly GCA_012295165.1). NCBI lineage: Eukaryota > Viridiplantae > Streptophyta > Magnoliopsida > Asparagales > Asparagaceae > Asparagus > Asparagus setaceus. Next base: position 28,062,368 of record CM022709.1, on the reverse strand, counting down.
AAAATATTGGTCTAGGTTCAGTCAGATCTTTCTTGAATTCTATTTCTATTAGGATTTTGAGTTTAGAGAGACTTATTAGGAGTTCGGAAATATGTGGAGTCTTTTGAAGGCATTTGTCGTAATCTCACAGAATGTAGGAATCCTAACCTAGTAGGAAAGGAGTAGCAATCCAACTGAATATAAAAAGAAGCTTTAGGGTAATCAATAATCAAGAACATGACAATAGCATAGTTTTTTAAGAAATTTCCCAAAATCCAACAGTATGGAAAATCTCACACTGGGAAAACCCTAGGCAAAACATAGAAAATCGAAATCATACAAAGATTTGAGAATTAGTCAAGATAAATGTGAGTAAATGAGTAGAAAGAACAATAATATTCCACTCATCATAATCATCAAACTATTGAAGTTAGTTCAATAAAACATAGAAAATCAAGTGGATATAATAGTAGTCAAATAGACTTTTATATTACTAGAAGGGTGGATAGGTTAACATGCAAATGTTGTAAAATTATACCCGAGAGAGTTTAACCACACAACATAGGTTGATGGTATTAGACATACCTATTATTAAGTGGAGTAGAAAAACTAATAGGAACAAGAAACTAAGAATTAAATAGTGGAGCTTAAAATGAGAGAATCTTATTCTTTTAAAGATAAGATGATGAAGGAAGATATATGGAATATAGATAACGAGACTAATATTATGTGGAATAGTATGTCTTCTTTTATTAAGGTGGCTAAAGATATACTAGGAGAATCTAAGGGTTGTAGATTAGATGGTAAAGAGAGTTAGTGGTGGAATGAAGAAGTTCAAAAAGTGATTAAAGCGAAAAATATTATATAAAGATTGGCAAAAGTATAGGAGTGAGGAAAGCTTGAGAATGTAAACTAGCAAGGAAGGAAACAAAAGAGCGGTTAGTGAGACTAAATACAAATCCTATGAGAATTTCTATAAGTAGTTGGAATCCAAGAGGGAGATATATATATATATATATATATATATATATATATATATATATATATATATATATATATATAGAGAGAGAGAGAGAGCAAGGCTCCTATAAACTTAAGTTGATAGGAATAGTATGCACCAACTTTTGTATCCATTGATGTTGCCTTGGGATCCGTGGAAATCAAGAGATGCACAAATCTCAAAGTGGGCTTTATATCTTTCACGGATCCCAAAGCAACATCAATGGATAGAAAAATTGGTGTATGACTATTCCCTATACACATAAGTTTATAGGAGTCTTGCTCTATATATATATATATATATATATATATATATATATATATATATATATAGAGCAAGGCTCCTATGAACTTAAGTTCATAATGAATAGTGATGCACCAACTTTTTATCCACTCATCTTGTCTTGAGATTTGTGATGCACAAATCTCAAAGTGGCCTTTATATCTTTCACGGATCCCAAAGCAACATCAATGGATAGAAAAATTGGTGTATGACTATTCCCTATACACATAAGTTTATAGGAGTCTTGCTCTATATATATATATATATATATATATATATATATATATATATATATATATATATATATATAAGCTTGCTAAGATGAGAGAAAGAAAGAGTAAGGACTTAGGCAATATTAAATGTATCAAGAGTGAAGATCAAAAAGTTCTAGTAACCTAATGAAGAAATACAAGAGAGATGGAGGAGTTACTTTCATAGTTTGTTTAATGATAACCAAATAAGTGAGCAACATAGAAAATTTAACCATATAGTGAATGATAGAGACTATACATCTTGTCGAAAAATTAGGATTAGTGAGGTTAAAGATGCTCTAAAGAAAATGAAAAGTAGAAAACCAGTAGGACGAATAACCCTATTGAAGTTGGGAAATGTCTTAGAGATATAGGCTTAAGATAGTTGACTAAATTATTTAATAAGATTATTAAGACAAAGAAAATGCCCGATGGGTGGAGGATTAGAACTTTGATACCGATATACAAGACTAAAGGAGATAAAAAAAGTTGTTCAAACTATCATGGTATTAAACTCATGAGTCATACTATGAAACTTTGGGAGAGGAATTGAGCAAAGACTAAAAAAGGAGACAAGTATATCCAAAAATCAATTTAGTTTTATATTCGAGAGGTCAACTATGAAACCTATTCATATATTGTGAGGGTTGATGGATATAGAGAACAAAAAGAATCTACATATGGTTTTCATTGATTTAGAAAAAGGTTATGATAGAATGCCTAGAGAAATAATTTGGTGGGTTTTAGAAAAGAAACAGGTACCTAGTATATATATTGATCTGATAAAAGATATGTATGATAGAGTACCAACTAGGGTAAGAACAAATGAAGGAGAGACTAGATCGTTTCTTATTACCGTATGTTACATCAAGTCGGCCTTAAGCCATTATCTTTTTTGCATTAGTTATAGACGAACTTATTAGGCATATTCAAGATGAAGTCTCATGGTGTATGATATTTGCTGATGGTATAGTATTAATGGACAAGACTAGAGAGGGTATAATATCTAAAGTAGAAAGGTGGAGACAAGCCCTCAAAACTAAAAGTTTTAGAATAAGTAGAACAAAAACAGAATTCATAGAATCTAGTTTTAGTAAACCTAAAAAGAGAAGAGAGCCAATAGTACATATTGATGGCCACGAAATATTTAAAGTAACCACTTTCATATTTAGGATCAATCATTCGTCACGATGGTGAGATTGAGGATGATGTCGTCCATCAGGATGGTTAAAATGAATGAGTGTTTCAAGAGTCTTATGTGATCATAGAACACCTATGAAACTATAGGGAAAATTCTATAGGACGATTATATGACCAACAATGCGTTATGGATCGGAATGTTGGGCAATTAAGAAACACCATGAGGAAAAAAATGTGTAGCATAAATGAGAATGTTACGATGATTTTGTGGGTATACACTAAAAGATAGGATAAGAAATGAGTGTATTTATAGTAAATTAAAAATTGCTCCTATTGAGGATAAAATGAGAGAGAATTGACTAAGGTGGTTTGGTCATGTACAATGAAGACTTCTTAGTGTACCGGTTCGGAAATTGATAATATTATAGTTAATGAGACAGAGATCTAGAGGTAGACCTAAAAGAACTTGGTTGGAAGCAATTAAGAATGATATGATAATGGTTCACTTAATGGAGGAGATGACCCATAATAGAACGGAATGGAAGAATAGGATTCATGTAGCTGACCCCAAACATTTGGGATAAAGGCATGTTGTTGTTGTCGTCGTTGTTGTTGTTGTTGTTGTTGTCGACTCTTTTGCATCCATCATTGAGCTTATTGAAGGGAACAATCTCCTCCTCGATTAATTTCTAATAATCCCATTAATCACCAAATTTCCACTTTGATCTCTAAAAAATTAAATCTAACAGAAAAAAGTATGTCAAAGTGCCATGTTAGATCACACTCCACTACCTATAGAGATTATTGGGAGATACTGGCTGAATGTACATTCCACAGATGTTTCATATGGACTATGCTCCTACAAGCACAGAGATACTGGCTGAATGTACATTCCGCAGATGTATCATATGGACTATGCTCCTACAAGCACATAGTATAAGATTACAAGTAACAAAACCTGCCAATTGTCCTGGCTGGAAAGTTGCTACAATCTGTTGCTCTCAACAACCAGCAAAGCAATGTTTATCTGAAGTGTTCTATCGTTGTCTATAGACAGATGGGATAATTTGTTGGTAATTTTTTAAAGAAAACCAAAGAAAAATAGTCCAAGTAATGGTAACTTCTAGTCTGTTAACCACCCAAATTGTTAACAGTACCTCCATTATATGTTATAACTAACTAGGAAGTACAAATCATTAGAGAAATGAAAATAAGCTTAAATATAAACGGACAACAACAGAAACCGCATTGACTAGCATAAAACCAGCACAAACCAGTAATACTACTAGCAAAAGCAGGAAAAAAATTGGAAGTGATTTAGGATCAAGAAGATATTACAGTCTCACTATTAACACAGTTGACTCGATAAACAACACTGGGGGCAGTTGTTATTAAGCTCAGATTGTATTCCCTCTCAAGCCTTTCCTGCAAAATGGAGATATTTAGATCCCACTAGAAAATATCTGAAAAACAAATTTGTTAATTATCATTGACAAACAACTAAGAGTCTCCAGAAAGAAAAACTATGTCAACCTGAACAATTTCCATGTGGAGAAGACCTAGAAACCCACATCGAAAACCGAAACCCATTGCACTTGAAGTCTCTGGCTCAAACTGCAAAATAACCAGTGAAAGTGAAATGAGAATTTCATGGTATTAAAGGCACGTCTGCCATATGACAGGTGAAACCAGTGACGAAAGTAGAACAAAAAATGACTCACAGCACAAATATGATGTGTTTAATTAAAAAACATACAAAATCTTTGATATATAGTACTCTTTCTTGCCACTGGAACCATGAAGAGAAAGAGTAACAGTGAGATTAATATATCTTTTACATCACAAGATGTACATAATTGTTATTTCGTCTCATAGTTGAATAATTCATAACATTGCAATTTACCCAAATCATAGAAATGTAAAGAAGACTTCTAAGTTTTTTAATCTCTTTATTATGCAAAAAGTTTATAGGGTTACTTCAATATTTAAATATTGATTTAGAGTTTTATCTTGGTGTCTGGTCTAGGCATTTGATCTTTCATCAATTGCTCAGATATGTATAAGGACATGGACTACTTGGAGGTTAAAAAATATTTGTGTGCGAGAGAGGGAGACAACTTTAGTTCATGATTAATCCAGTACAGGCGAAGATGGAGTGTCTTATTTTCAGCTGAGACTCGTGAAAAAATGATTGGCCAAATGAACCAAAGGTTGCAGGTCATGTAATATCAGCCAAATATACAAACATGGGCCACTATTGTAGAGAATTATGTTATGTCCCCACCCATAATCAAGGGAGTCCCAGCACAAACGTAGTTCTTTCTCGCATTACACAATGCCAAACTAAACTTATTAATCTCTACTTTCCCTCACCCCATAATTTGACTACTTATGGAAGAACCAACAACTCATAGCTGCACCCACTCAGCTCTTGTTTCTATAAAATCAGACCAGAAACTCTCCATTATCACAACACATCTGAAAGAATGTCCGCTGCTTGATTATTTTGGCTTGTAGAAATGTCATACGTATCATAGATCATTTTGCAACGTGATGTATGTCACCTGATGTATGCTACTATTCAGTTAAATAAATTATATCTGAAATTTCTCAAAAGATTTTTGTTAAAATTAATGATGTGGTGGAAAATATTTCTCATTATTTACAAAATTATATCAAAGAATATTAATTTTAAATTTATATTTTGATAATCCAATTTTTAAAGTCAAAATTGTATGAAACAAAAATAGTCTTTAAAGTCAATCTGATGAACCAACAAGTAGTTACTAAAATGCTAGTGTTAACTAATATTCTCTTACATCTGAAATCCTTAGAAGTGAAAGATGATCGTGGAAAAGATACACATTAGTGAACGATGGTGTCTACACACTGCCTACAAAAACAAGCCCTAGGATCCACCGAATAGCATCTGGGATGTATGTACACTAAAAGCATAATGATAGCAACTAAATTTTAATCAAAAGCTCCTCGCAGAATGTGCAACATAGAAGTTCATGTCAACAATAAACTGATAATACAAACTAAACTAAAGATAGTACTATACATCACAAATGCGGTAAGTCTATATAGAAATCATAAAACCTAGAATATGGCATAATTCTATATTATCATCTTTCATAACAAGCAGGCTATTCCACATTTAACATATGTAGTCACAGCAAACCTTAAGAGCTGAATCATTAAGTTGAAGTTTTTCCAGTGCATCACGCAACTCAGGAAACCTATGTCAGAAAGCAAAAGATAATGAGGAAAACACGAGATTGTGCATTGAAGTTGTAAACTTTAAAGTTTAGCTAAGAATTCTTGTACAGTCATTACTGGTCAGCATCAGTAGGAAATAGACCACAAAAGACCATCGGGATAGCTTCCACGTATCCAGGCAAAGAACGCTCCGCTTTTCTTCCAAAGTGAGTAATTGTGTCACCAACCCGGGCATCTGCAACTGATCTTATTGAAGCTGAAAGATAACCGACCTGAAGCGAAGAATTTTAACCCTCAAATGACAACAAAAAAAAAACTATAAAATGAGGAGGTAGCCGATGGCAGCATGAACGAGCCTTGGAGTTAAGCTCCTATCTTCAGGTACAGAAGCTAAAGTTCTTGAATTTATGGAATTTGTATAGTAAGATCCTAATCAATCTATAAGAACCCAAGAAGGAAACCAGTGTTGTATTCTCAGTAACCCAATAAAATCTAAAAAATGTGAAAATTACCTCACCCGCATACAATTCATCAACTTGTAACTGATTGGGTGATAGAACACCAATTTCATCAGCAAAATAATCCTGGCAATATCATTGGTAGTAAGATTCGAAAAACCGAAAGGTTAATATAAAACAAATCAGGAAAGAAAGCCTCAAATAGCTTGAAATAAAACAAATCAGGAAAGAAAGCCTCAAATAGCTTGAAATACAACATAACATGGTTAAAACAACCTGAAATAGCTTGGAATACAATATAATAAGGTAAAACAATTAATGGTGAACATCACTTCAAAGTTAAAAATTCTGACATGTCCTAAGAGCTGCACAAGAGTCAACGTTGGGTGGAACTTGAAACCAAAATAAATTTTGATAGAAGAGATAACATAAATATGGTAATGATTAGATAAAAAGGAATTTACAAATCTATGTACTCAAGCATTTAAAAAATTAGTATCAAATATGTGTAAGAGTCTAAAATAATAAAGCAGGATCCTACTCAAGCTTCCAAAGCTAATAATGAAATCTCATTTCGAATGAAATATTGAGCAATTGTAGACCTACGTTCAGTGCAAAGAGACACTGCCACAGCACACAATCATGGATTATGATCATAGTTACATAGTCCGTGGTACGTAGCGAGTCGTGGTAAGAATTCGAGTATGTAATTCGCCGCTTAGAAAATTTGCATTCGATGGGAGGTAGCTTGCTTTGGTACGCAAGTTCGATCAGTGGTACGTAGTAAAATTTTTTGGGTGCAGTTACCATTTTTGAAAGTGTATAGTAGAAAATAAAACTAGAAAGCTAATCATGCATTTTATTTTTTCATAAAAAATACTTAAAATGCTTCTTTTTTATGGAGTTCATTATTTTGTTCTATTTTTCTTTTCACATAGCTTGTGTCGGGATCATGGTTTCATTTCACATTTTATTAACATAGGTATTTAGTTTTAGTAAAGTAATTGACTCGTATATTCTATTGTCTGTTGCCCTTTACTTGATTGTGCATGTTGCATTGTGTCTTGTGCATGTACACTTAAAAGACTTTGCGCCCCGCATACTTATAAGCGGTACGCTAATTTTTGGGAACTGATTCGCATATCGGAGGGAATCAGTTAGCAAATGTATCGGGAATCAGTACGCAGGAACTGTATGATGGTTCGAAGGGGGGTTCAAGAAATCGCGCAACTATGCTTATGATATTGCATTTGGCTGCTATCATGCATCAACAGTTACTCATCAATTGTGCAATATGCATGGTGAGAAATGGTAGTCATAAATAGGTGTCAGGAAAAAAGAATTATATGTCAAAAATCCCATGATATGTGTTATGAACTTATGTTTATCGTATATAAATAGAAACTACTTAGTGGATTTATTGAAGGCTTTTTAGTACTGAAATATTACTAGATTGGTCAGCGTTGTATCCTGAGAATTACCGAGTCTAATGAGCTCTTAAGAGCTGGGCACGTGTCATAATTAACTGGGTGAGTCCTGTAATTTGAGAGCCCGACCCGGGTGTAAACAACGGCCGATCTCTCTAGCAGTCCGAGTCCGAGACGAAAGGCGTCTTCTGGGCGTGACCTGCTAAACGACTCTCGAGTCCAGGACAAAAGGCGTCTTCTGCTCGGATTTCACTAAAGAACGTCTCGAACGATGAAATGACCTTTCAGCTTGATGAACGTCACTCGCATTTAATGCATGGCTAGTCGACGCGCATACTTCACCGCCCAGTCACCATCGCATTAAATACATGGCCAAAGTCATTATGGCTTCTCGAGCCGGAGTCATAATGACTCCTGGGACGACGCTGGTACTTTATCCGTTCTGTCACTATCACATTAAGTACAGAGATGACTCATTCAATCGATCGTCGATATGTGTAAAGTGCAGTTTGACCAACTAACTGCACCGACCTGGTCAAATTATCAATGTGCCCCCACAGATTCTATAAATAGATGACAATCCCATTGTACCAAGGTACACTGAATAACACCTAAAAACTAGATTATGCATTCTGCAAACTTGCTTAGTCTATTACCGACTTGACCATCGGAGGGCACACCGGGAAAAATCTCCTCCGGCTCTCTAACGGGTGTTACCTGCATAGAGATTTATTTTCTTCTGGTTAATCAGCCATCAGGAAAGATTAAGGGACCCTAAACTCCTCTAAATATCCATCCACTCATGCAATTAACTTTCTGACATAAACAATTTGGCACCCACCGTACGGCCCAATTCTTCCTTTAAAAAAATGGCTGAGCCTAATCGCCCTCTAATCCCTAACTCACACACTCCCAGAGAATTTTCCAATTCTGGTTATGTCACTCAAGCTCAGCTAGATGAATCCTCCCAAAGGATAGCTCAGTCTCTCTAACAACAGTTCGCCTTGTTCGCGAATGACCTCCTTAGCCGTGTTCTTCCTTTGCAACCTCCTCCATCACCTGTCACCTCTCCCCCTGAGGGCCCGTTCCGACGACAGGAAGAGAGAGCGGATCAAGGAGAGCACCCCTTAACCACCGCAGCATTAAACCCGCTTCACTGCCGATCCACGGCAAGCTCAGCATCACCTAGAGGCAATAGGCAAAAGCTCAAGCCTCGGCCCTAGTCAAACCGCACAAGCAACATCACAAGGTGTAAGACACAGCTACACGATCCAAACCCCAGTGGCCTAGGTCGATCCCTCTGTGGCCAACCTGGCTTATAGTTATGACCGAACATTCAATGGCCGACATCATCGGAGGGAATACTCCTCTCGGATAAAATCATGAACGCTCCCTGCCCTAAGTTCAAGATGTCACACATCGAGAAATACAAGGGTGTAGACGACCCGGCAGAACATGCACAAAATTTCTTTGACTTGATGTGCATGCAGCATGTAACGAATTCGATCATCTGCAGAGCTTTTTCCATCAGGCTCAGTGGTAGTGCCAATATATGGTAGAATTCTCTAGAGAAGTCTGTCAACAGCTAAGAATAACTCGACTAGAAGTTCGTAAACCACTTCTTGGCGGACACAAAGAAGAAGACTCCCTCTGCTCTCCTATTGCAGATCAAACAGAGACCTGATGAAACTCTAAAAGAATATTTTAAAAGATTTCAAGCCAAGCGATTGGAGGTAGAAGACCCCGGCAACATGGTGGCGATGGCGACAGTAATCTCGGGTCTGGAAGACGAGAAATTGTCTGACTTGCTTATCATGAATCCCGTGCTTAATTTTGACCAACTTATGGCCAGAGCTCGGTCACATGGATGAGCAGGACAATCGCCTCCATAAGAAAGCGGCTCGACAAGAAGCTGCCGAGGCCGAATCTTCTAAGGGCAAGAAAACTGAAGGCAACCGGTTCGAGTTCAAGTCCAAATCCGACCAAACCAATATGAGAGATCAGAGAAGGGACACAACGAGGAGACTGGCGCTCGCCCCCCTCAACGCTCCTCTCTCAGGTATTGCATCTGATCCAGAAGGAGGGGCATCTCACCAAACCTCCGCCTCGTATGACTTCAAACCCTAGCAAGAGAGACCTCCAACAACACTACCGCTACTATCGAGACCACAGCCACGACACCGATGACTGTAGTCCTATAGAGAGTTATCGAGGACCTCATTCAAAGAGGGTTGCTAAAGAAATTCCTCGATAACCGCAGCAAGGAGGAACCAGTCCCGGATAAATTGGAGAGGAGACCTAGATCAAGATCTCGCACGAGTCGGCAAAAACATCAGCCGAGGAAAGTCAATGATAAAGGCACCATCAACACTATCAGCGGCGGCCTGATAGCAGGAGGAATGCAAAATAATGCTCGAAAGAAGTACACCCGATGAGCCCTTGAGGTAAATCTCTGCAAGAAGAAGCTCAAGACAGATTAGCCCATCACCTTCAGCAGTGCCGACTTGAAAGGTGTAATGACACCTCATGATGATCTCATCATCTCTCGCACAAGTCAACGGATTCCGAGCCAAGAGGATCATGGTGGACACAGGAAGTTCCTCGGACATCCTGTTCGCGGACGCATTCAATCGAATGGGGGTCAACAGATCAGAGCTGGAACCCTGCCCGAGTCCTCTTGTGGGCTTCTCGGGGCACTCAGTTTGACCAGAAGAGTTGATCACTCTACCCATGATATTTGGTGATTATCCTCACCGGTCCACGATTCGAGTCCATTTCATTGTGATGGACGTAAAATCAGCTTACAACGTCATCCTTAGGAGAACTTCCTTGAACGACCTCAAGATGTTCCCTCTACCTACCACCAAATGATGAAATTCCCAACTCCCGAATGAGTCAACCTTGTGTGGAGTAATCAACGGGAGCCCAGATCGTGCTATCTGCTCTCCATGAAGGGTAAAGGGACCTCGGAGACTGCCAATTGAGAAGTCCCAAGCCTACCTACAAAAAGATGAAAAAAGGGAACGAACCACTCCAGTGAAAGAACTGGAAGAAATCCAACCGATCCTGATAAAATTAAAAAGGTCAAAATCAAGTCGGAGCTGATCGAGCCGCAGCGAGGAGCAATTATCTCGTTCATTTGCGCCAACGCGGATGTTTTTGTCTGGGAAAATGAGGATATGCCAGGAATCACCCCAGAAGTGATAAGTCATGAGTTGTCTGTCGATTGACACAAAGAAGCCAACCACGTAAGAAAAGGCATCTCGAAATGGAAAGACAAAGAAGCGGTGAAGAAGTCGACCGATCACGAAAGCCGCCATCCAAGAAGTCCAATACCCAGAATGGCTAGCGAATGTGGTGCTAGTCAAGAAAGTCAAGGGCAAATGGAGAATGTGTGTCGACTTCAACAACCTCAACAAAGCTTATCCCAAGGACAGCTACCCCTCTCTCGAATCGACCAACTGGTTAACGAGAGTGCCGGCCATGAAATGCTTAGCTTCATGGATACCTTCTCAGGCTATAATCAGATAAAGATGGTGGAATACGATGAAGAAAAAACCACTTTCATCACAAATCAGGATACTTATTGTTACAACGTGATGTCCTTGGTCTCAAGAGTGCAGGCGCATCCTACTAGAGATTAATCAACAAGATCTTCAAAGATAAATCTGGTCGCAATGTGGAGGCATATGTAGATGACATATTGGTGAAGTCTAAACTGACCGACTCCCACGTTGCAGATCTCGAAGAAACCTTCTTCGTCCTTTGTTGGTATCAGATGAAGCTTAACCCCTGCGAAGTGCGCCTTCAGGATACTATCGGGCAAATTTCTCGGATTCATGATAACTCAACAAGGAATCGAGGTCAACCCGGAGAAAATAACTGCCGTTGATGAGATGTCCAAGCCTCGTACGGTGAAGAACATCCAAAAACTGAATGAAAGGATAGCGCCTTTAAGCCGTTTTCTCTCCAAGTTGGCTGAAAGAAGCATTTCCTTCATCAAAGTCCTCAAAGGGGCCAGAGATGACATCCTATGGATGGCAGAGTGTAGAAACACTTTTACAGAGCTTATAGTATCTGACCTCCAAGCCCTTGTTGAGCAGGGCCATTGAAAGGAAACAACTCTACCTTTACCTAGCCATCTCGGCAAAAGCTGTGAGCTCAGTCCTGGTCCGAGAAAAAGAGAACGTCCAGAAGCCGGTGTACTACGTTAGCCGCATCTTGAAGGCAGCCGAACTCAACTACATTCTCATTGAAAGAGCCTCCTTAGCTCTCATCACCACGGCCAAAAGGCTACGTCTGTACTTCCAAGCCCACACAGTGACAGCACTGACAAGTTTGCCTTTGAAAAAGACACTCGGTAGCAAAAGGTACTCGATAGCCCCACCATTTCCGGCTGAATGATCAATTGGGCCATTAAGCTCAACGAATATGATGTCCAGTTTGAGCCCAGGACAACCATAAAGGCCCATGTCCTTGCCTACTTCCTGATCGAGTCACCCGATCCCAAAGATGACCCATCCGCTCAAGAACCGGCCCCACTCCTAGTTACAAAGCCGATCAAAAGGACCCCCTCTCAAAAAAACACTATCCCCAAATACCATCTACCTTGAATTCTGATCATGGTGGTTGCTAAGAGTATATGGATCCTCGGGAGAAAGTGGTAGCGGAGCAGGAGTGGTGTTGCACAGCTCGGAAGGGCACATCTATGAATACGTCATTGCCTTCGACTTACCGGCCTCAAACAATGAAGCTAAATATGAAGCTCTTCTGGCTGGCCTCAGAGCATCTCTGGCAATCAAGGCCGAGTCTGTCTTCATAATCGCAGTCCCAACTTGTCTATCAGGTGCAGGAAGAATATGAAGCGAAGAACCCTCGGATGGCAAAGTATTTGGGGAAGTCAAAGAACTATTGGGCAAGCTAAAGAAATTCTATATCGACTAGGTCCCAAGGGCCCACAACACCCGTGTTGATGCACTGTCCAAGCTGGGCTCCTCGAGCTCGGGGCCAGGACAGGGGTCAGTATACATGGACACCCTCAAGCAACCTAGCATTATTGGAACCATGGTAGACTCGATCATGCAAATAGACCCCCTCAGAGCCATGCTGGATGGCTCACTCATCCAATATCTGACAAAGGGAACTCTGTTAGAAAACCGAGCGGAAGCCACAAGCATGTAGAGAAACACCTTGAAGTATCTCATGATCGACGACCAACTCTACCACCTTTCCTATACAAGTAGCAGCATTGGGCCCTACATACGATGCCTCCGACTTGAAGAAGCGGACTATGTCCTAAGGGAAATCCACTAAAGGATATGCGAGAACCACATAGGGGTCAGAACCTTAGCATAGAAGGTCATCGGGTAGGGCTATTACTGGACAATCATTTTGGCCGAGTCAAAAAAGCTCACAACCCAGTTCAAAGCCTGCTAATTCTTCTCAAATGTCCCACAAGCTCCGGCAACCGAGTTCACTCATCTCATTAACTTGATCCCGTTTACTCAATGGAGACTAGATTTGCTAGGACCATTCCCAATAGTAGTCGAACAGAGGAAATTCTTAATTGTGGCTATAGACTACTTCACCAAATGGATAGAAGTAGAGCCACTGGCGAAATCGGCAAAAGTAATATCCGCAACATCGTTCGGAAATCGGTTATCAGCAGATTCGGGGTGTCGATAACTCTCATAGCTAATAAGGGCACTCAATTCGACAATAAGGGATTTCGCGACTTTTGTAAAGAGTGAAAAATCCAACTCAAATTTGCATCAGTAGCACACCCCCCAAGTGCAACGGCCTAGCAAAAGCGGCAAAGTGTCTCCTACAAGCACTAAAGAAGAGGGTGGACGAAGCAGTGAGGGCCTGGGTCGACGAACTCCCTGGTATCTTGTAGTTATACAAAACGACTCACAAAAACTCCATAGGAGAAACTCCATTCCGACTAACATACGGAGCGGAAGCAATCATCGACATGCCTACTATGCGACTACAACATTTTGACGAAAAAGCCAACCAAATCAGCCTAAGAAGCGGACTCGACCTCGTCGAAGAAGTTAGATAGGAAGCGCTCCAATCCTTGATTATCAGTTAGCAGCGCATCGCCCGACACTACAACATCCGAGTTCAACCCCGGAGGTTCAAAATTGGATATTTGATTCTCCGAAAGGCCATCTTCAATAAAAAAAACCAATCGCGGAAAGCTCGTCGCCAACTAGGAGGGACCTTACAACGTCATAATAGAAGTCGACCCGGTAACTAACTAGTTGCAGAATCAAGATGGGAAGGTCTTGAAACACACTTGGAATGTAAAACATCTTAAGAAATATTTCCAATGAATGTAATTGCAAGACCCCCCATATTAATGAAAAGTTGCCTTATTTTTCTCCACAACTTTGTTCAAAGCCCTTGGTCTCGGTTTTCAAAAGTAAACCCAAGGCACCTAAAATTCCTTGCGACTCGGTCTTCACCAACCGGTCCAAGGTTCTCAAACCCCTTGGTTTCGGTTTACAATAGTAAACCCAAGGCACAGGAAACTCCTTCCGCCTCAGTCTTCACCGACTCGTCCAAGGCACTCAAAGCTCTTGGTATCGGTTTTCAAGAGTAAACCCAAGACACAATAGAATATCCTTACTCGGTTTTCACCGACTCTTCCAATGCACTCAAAAGACTTTAGTATCGGCTCAAGTGTAAAACCAAGGCACTATTAAAATTTCTTGTGACTCGGTCCTCATCGACTCATCCAAGGTTCTCAAAGCCCTTGGTTACGGTTTTCAAGTAAACCCAAGACACAATAGAATATCCTTACTCGGTTTTCACCGACTCTTCCAATGCACTCAAAAGACTTTAGTATCGGCTCAAGTGTAAAACCAAGGCACTATTAAAATTTCTTGTGACTCGGTCCTCATCGACTCATCCAAGGTTCTCAAAGCCCTTGGTTACGGTTTTCAAGAGTAAACCCAAGGCACGGGAAATTCCTTGTGACTCAGTCTTCACCAACTCGTCCAAGACAGTCAAAGCTGTTGGTATTGATTTTCAAGAGTAAACCCAAGGCACAACGGAATATCCTTGCGACTCGGTCTTCACTGACTCATCCAAGGCACTCAAAGCTGTTGGTATTGATTTTCAAGAGTAAACCCAAGGCACAACGGAATATCCTTGCGACTCGGTCTTCACTGACTCATCCAAGGCACTCAAAAGACCTTAGTATCGGCTTTCAAGTGTAAAACCAAGGCATTACGAAAACTCTTTGCGACTTCGGTCTTCAGCGACTCATCCAAGGCACTCAAAAGACTTTAGTATCGGCTCAAGTGTAAAACCAAGGCATTACGAAAACTCTTTGCGACTTCGGTCTTCACCGACTCATCTAAACATGTCTTAAAATCAATAAGCCCAAAGTACGAGATGAGAAATAACTCAGAAAAAATTACAAAAATATTTGAGTCATACAAAATAAGACTTTCATTCATTCACAAAAAAAGAGAAAATAATATATATATATATATATATATATATAATTCTTTGTCATGGAGCTGGAGTAGGAGCAGAACCCGAGGCAAAAGCAAGAGCAGAACCCCAGTGCAAGGTGAGCGAAACTAGGTCGAAGCGGGGAGCAAAATCAGAGGCGGGAGGCGAGGACCGAGTGGGAGCGACAAATGAGGTCTCCGGTCGGTCGGATGAGGAGGACGAGCTGGCTTCCTCGCTAGAGCCCTCAGCCGCATCTTTGTCTGATCTACTGACCCCTTCTTCATCTTCCTCCACTATTCCCAATCTGCCTTACATCTCGAGCGACCTGAGGACATCGAGACAAACACTCATCTGAGAAGGATACTTGAATCGGTCAGGGTTGACTTTAAGCTCATGAGGGAGTTGCTTTATTAAATAATCGAACCCCGTCTTGCAAGCAAGAGCGACCTCCACTTTACCGAGAGTACCATTATGGTACTTCTCAGTTATCTCTTTTTTAAAAGCGCCCGATTTCAGGAATGCTATACGATCCTATAGCTCTCGGACTTGAGCAAGGAGAGAATTACATTGATGCTCAGCCTTTTGAGCAGCCAGGGCAGCCTCACGGCGAAGAGACTCCTGAAGAGCTGCCTCCTCCTGTAGCCTCACCTTCAACTCCTCCACATTAAGCCGAGCCACCTGAGCCCGCTCATAAGCATCATATCTCTCCCTCTTCTCCACCTAAACTTCCGACTCAAGGCACTTGATCCTCTCTTCAGCAAGACCCAAGTCTTAATGGGAGTGATCGATGTCCTCCTGGAGACCTTTTATCTCCTCTTGAGCTTGAGCAAGGAAGGCTAATCGCTATCAGGAACATTCGATAGCAGCATTGATCCTTTCAGCCCGAACGACCAACTCACGCTCTATCTCAACCCTACTCTTCATGAGCTGTTCCAGCTCACTCCCCCTTTTAGCGACCAGCAGCTCGGCCACCTTCCGGGCGTCCCTATGAACTGACACCTCCTCCCGAAGCTTGAAGAAAAGCTCATAGGCCCGCTAGTATCTACTGAATAGCTCAGTCTCCACGAGGAGCCCTCTAGTAAGATAGCTTTGGAGAGCTTGCTAAAGACTGGCATCAGGTACCCCGCTCGGCAAACTTTGGTCATTGGGGAGAAAGATCTGCTCAACCGCACAGGCTTGGTCGGATCTGGATTCCAAGACCGACCCTCTTGAATCCAATCGATGACCCGATACAAAAACGGTGTCTGTTGGCTCCCTATCATGTCGGGGACTAGTCTTAGCCGACGCAATCAAGGTCGTCCTCAACTTCTCCCACTCAGGAGCGTTCGCCAATATGATGGGGGAAGGGCCATTCATACCGACCTCCTTGAAGAACCCCCAATGGAGCCGACTCTTCACTGCAACAAACTCCTCCCCAGCAATCGGTTCCTCTCTGACAATTAGTTCCCAAAAATCGGCTCCTTATCGGCCCTCCTCGAAGACTCGGGGGCCTCACTCAGTTCTACTTTAGCAGAGCCTGTCTCATTCCCAGCCGGGATCTCGACTGTCGACCCCGGGACAAGACGTTCCCCCTCAACAACTCCTTCCTCGCCATCACCATCATGGACACGCCACCTGTTAACAACCTCAGCGGGGAACCTCGGTAGGAACCCGCTCGTCGGCAGTGCGGGCTCAGCCTCCTCGTCTTTGAGCGTGAAGAGGTCCTGCATACTTCCCTTAACTCAGCGATGGCCCTTGGAGACGGTCTTCTTCCTCTTCTTCTTCTCCGACCTCTCAGCCCGAGCTGTGGATGTACCCAAACCAAGACCCAGTCGCATTGCAAGCTCAGCCAGGTCCTGACGTAGAGCCTGGACATCATCTGTCAGCTCGGCGTGCAGTTGCTTCCAAGAACTCGCAGAGGGACCAGCACGAGGAGCCTTTTCTAGCTGCACTTCAAGAGCGAAAACTGCAGCCTGAGCCAGATCTTCTGATGCTAGCGAGTGGGATATGCCGACAGCTCGGAGCACGGCGTTATCAAAGAGGTTCTCGCATCGGTGAGACCCCTTGTAGGCTCGGATCTTCTCCAGCCCTTGCCTCTCTACTTCAGAGAGGTTTGCTGCCCTCAAGCCCTCCTTGATCTCTGACCATGTGGGGCAGGCCAGAATAGGGCTGGCGCCGAAGAGAAAGAACTTCTTCTTCCATGCTTTGGTGTCGGGGATGTTTGAGACCAACCAGAAATCGCTGACCAACTGAAGATAGAAGTGCCCCTCACCCTCGCTGGCCTTGGCGCACAGTAAATGACATAAGATCCCTAGGATCGGCTCGACATTCACCCGGTGACAGATGACGAGGAAAGCAACCAAAAAAGCTACGTACTTAGGCTTCAATCGCACCGGCGATATGCTGAGCACTCGAAATGCCGCTAAAGAAAAGGATGCAGCGGCAAATGGAGGCCAAACTCAAGATGATGCCAATACATTGGCATCAAATTGCCCTCGTGATGGTAGACAGCGCGGCCAACGTCAGAACGGATAATGTGAATGAACTGGGAATGTCATAATCCTTTAACCACTGCTCGAGGCGGACTCGGAGCACCGACGACTTGTACCGTTGGAGCAAAGAGATCCGGTCCTCATTGTGGGCCAATGAAGGTCACGCACTGGTACCCATCAGAGCAGTCAAAGTAGATGATCGGAGTTCTGAAAAACTAAGATTTCAGAAAAGATGATCGGTGCTCTAATAGACGGCTCAAAAATTTCTAAGATTTAGAATTTAGAAGCAACATCGGAGGAGAGAAGAGAAGAGGATATTTATAGGCGCGGGGTAGATGACACGCGGCGCAAT
The DNA here is from genome assembly GCA_012295165.1 of Asparagus setaceus. Lineage (NCBI taxonomy): Eukaryota > Viridiplantae > Streptophyta > Magnoliopsida > Asparagales > Asparagaceae > Asparagus > Asparagus setaceus. The sequence goes on along the minus strand of CM022709.1, from coordinate 28,044,319 downwards.
CCTCGCGGTTTACTAGAATCCCTAAAAACCGTTAAAGATTTTCAAAATCTAAGCGTCATCTCATCAAACGAAGCGCCATCTCGTCAATCGAAGTAGCCTATTACGCACGATCTTTCCTAACGTCAGAACGTCAAATCACAGCTGTCTCCAAAAAAGCGGTTTGTATCCCTGAGGAGGCGAAAAGTTAAAACAATTCAGTTTCTCTCAAACTCGGCTTCCCGAGTCTGAGTGAAAGGGGCCAGTGTTGTATCCTGAGAATTACCAAGTCTAATGAGCTCTTGAGAGCTGGCCACGTGTCATAATTAAATGGCTGAGTCCTGTAATCTGAGAGAACGACCCGAGTGTCAACAACCGCTGATCTCTCTAGTAGCCCAAGTCCGAGACGAAAGGCATCTTCTGGCCGGGGCCCGCTAAAAGACTCAAGAGTCCGAGACGAAAGGCACCTTCTGCTCGCACTTCACTAAAGAACGCCTCGAACAACAGAATGACCTATCGCTTCACCAACGTCACTCGCATTTAATGCATGGCCAAACAGCGCCCATACTTCGCCGCCCAATCACCATCACATTAAATGCATGGCCAGAGTCATTATGGCTTCTCGAGCAGGAGTCATAATGACTCCTCGGACGACGCCAGCACTTCAGCCATCATGTCACTGTCATATTAAATATAAATATGCTTATTCAACCGACCGCCGACGTGTGTGAAGTGCAGTCTGACCGACTGACTGTACCAACCCGGTCGAATTACCAATGTGCCCACACAGGTTCTCTATAGAGGACAACCCCACCAAGGTACGCTGAATAACGCCTAAAAACTAGATTCTGCATTCTGCAAACTTGTTTAGTCTATTACTGACTTGAACATCGCAGGGCACACCGGGGGAAATCTCCTCCGGCTCTCTAACGGGTGTTACCTGTGCAGGGATCTGCTCCCTCCTGATTAATCAGCCACCAGGGAGGATTAAGGGACCCTAAACTCCTCCAAATATCCATTCACTCATGCAATTAACTTTCTGACATAAACAATTGGTGTATTTTCTTTTGTTCTGGAGAAATTTAGTGAATATGCAATTTGACATTGATAAGTATAAACAACGCTAATGATTACACTTTCATCAATACTACAAACAAAAACCAATTCAAATGGTTTATGCGGCAGAGAGAAAAGACCAAGGAAATTGCAAAAACCACATGAAATAGGAAACATAGAGAACCTTTGTTGCATGTGGACAACTCAATTCTGAAGATAACTATAAATTAATTCAGTAGGCAATAACCACTTTACTTTTGGGTTATTACTACTTGTGATAGGGATGCATTCTTAAAAACATACTAACGTGAAGCAAATTATCTTATGAGGTTTCTTGGACTCAAATTTCTAACCGTCTTTAAAATTTGTAACGTATTATTTTGCCTTCTTATTTTACCATGTCTGCATGTTACTCTTGTTATAAAAACCCTGTACTAACATGTGAAGTTCATTCTTCACCGAATCACATATAGAAATAAATTAAGAGAAATAAAATCACATATAGAAATAAATTAAGAGAAATAAAATTTAAAGTATTTTACCTTTCCACTAGCCATGAAGTATATTTTGTCGCCCTTCTTTATAGTTCCATCAATAACTCGAAAGTAAACAATGACTCCTCTATATGGATCATAATAGCTATAGAAAACAATGTAAAAGATAATTAGACTAGAGACAAAAGAATGAAGAGAAGAGAAAAAAGTAGCAGTGCATGTTTATAATTGATGATGCATGGACCGGATGAAAAAGAGAAAAGGAGCTCATATAAAGTGAATCCAAATGATTATTGCTGATAAGAAGCAGTGAGTTTTTCTGTCAACCAATCAACATCTACTAATTTCCTATATGTATTGCACCTATGGGTCCCACTTGCACAATGGCTCCCAAGCCCCACCCCCACCCCCAAAATAGTAATAATAAAAACATGGGAAAATCATATTTATCCCAACCAGAGTTAACCACGATAAGGCATATGCCCCCCTAAAGTTTTTTTTCAACACTGTGCCTCCCTAAGGTTTTCTGATCTTAGCACTTCGAGTCTGCCATCAAAAAGTGGGAACATGCCAGTCAAAGGATCATCTTCATTTCAAAATTGTCCTAGTTCTTAATATATCTCCTAAAGCTAAAAAACAAATTACTAGAAGTTCAAAATATTGTGAAAATGAAGGTCTAATCGTTAAAAACCATATCCCTATTTTTAATATAAACAGATACCCAAATCCTATCACACGTCCCCATCTATACTACTATCCTCAAATCTAACCTCATTCTAACAACCTTTGCCTAACGAAATCATTTCCAATTATAAAGCTGTACCCATTTAGTAATTTAGAGATATTTCAGGTTCTCATGCATTAAGGTTAAGGATATGCTTTGGGTTAAGGTTTAAGTTTTCGACTAGGGACACTTCAGCTTCAAATTTAGGGTTCATTTGTGGTCTAAAAGTTAAGGTTTAAAATTTTCAGGTTTATATTAAGTTCACAATTAGTGTAGGGGCCAGTTCATTAGCATGTTACACGTCCCAAAAGTAAACTAAGATAGTTATAATTTTAATAGGTTAAAAAAAAAAGATAAGATCCAATTCCCCTCGAAACTATAAGAGGAAAAGTTTTTGGACATAAAATTCCTTTTGCTCCAAGTATTAGCATCCTTCGCTCTCAGTAATTCATGTGATTGCTACAATAATTTTGACTCTTCCGTGTCTTATTACTTATTCTCAGTTCTCACATTCCTACTTATCCTATTCGTATGATCCATATTATTGTTAATAATTACTCCAACAATAAGGTGTCCTCGCTCCTTCACAAGAACATTGTTACAGTCCTTGCAATTTCAAAGATGTTCCTCATTTTTTTGGGTTTTGCCGATCCATATGGATATGAAAATTGGATAAAATATTTGGATGGATTATTTTCTTATTACGATATGACAATGTGCAAATATATCTATAAGCAAACTGTATGTTAAAAATGCTATAGAGTAGTGGTTGAAAAATCACTCTAACACTCATGCTACGAAGAGTGTACAGAAGAATCAATACTCTCCTCATTCTTTCATCAGTGATCCTCTACCTACATGTGATATAAAGTCTTTATAAGAAGACGCAATTTTGCCACCAATGTCTGAATCAAGCACCAGGAACCATTAAAATCAAAGGTAGTTTCAGAGTACAAGCTTGACAATGAACCAAATCAAAACCGAAATCAAAACTAAGCCAGATCATAAGTTAGCACTAGAGGCCCAACTAGAACCACATCTGACCCGAAATTTGAGCCCAGTCATATCCAAAATAAGAATTGAAGCTAGCTGAAAGCTCAAGCCAGAGTCTACCCCTAACAAAAGCAGAGAGAAACTAGAGTTGCTAAAGAAAGGAGCACAACCCATAGCGAACTGTGGAGTCAGAATCGAAACCCAGGGAACAGTCTTATTTGCTTGCCGAGAAGAACCTTATGTTGATTCAATCAAATCCAGATAATTTGAGTAATGACGTCTATGATTATGATAAATAGAAGACAAAAACTTTGGTAAATATCTTTCTTATATCCATATTCTAACAATAGAGATGATTGACTTCGTCATCCTGGATCTTCCTCCAACTACTCTTTAACAAGCCATGTGTTTGATTTTGATGACTTCTTCATTGTGCATGCAAAAAAATTTCCAATTTGTTGGCTCAAGATTTTTTTTCTTCTTTTCTACTTCAAACTTGTCACATTTTCTCAGCAAGAAGAAATTTGATTTAGAACAACATATGAAAAATAGATAGATTTCTTGGGAAAAAAAACATTGGAGATCAGAAAGAAGTTCCAAATTTTGGATTTTCACACGCAATTGTGGAAAAAAGTTATACAAGAACTACAAAGACAAATTAAGTGCTAACAATCCATAGTTTCAATGCTAACAATTTGAAACACAAGTATGCAGCCGACCACTAATCAAATTCTACATCCTGAGGATCAAAATCTCAAAGAATGTTGTTATATGAATGTACGAATATAGACAATATTCTATTTTACCTTATATTTGAAATGTCTTCTAAGACTGTTAACTTTAGATAGAGTCATGAATTTACTTACGCCTAAATTAGTTCAATTGCAACCTTAGTTTACTTAAGATTGAATTTGCTAATATTAAGTCTGTTTAAAAATTCTATTTTGGAGTGGATTTATTAGGAATGCTTTGTTTGAAATTCTATGTTAGTTAGGATTGGGAATATACATTATTTTGTTACTGTTTCTTTAATTGATGAATAGAAAATTTGGTAATCCTTGAAGATGACTGTGGATGTGAAATACTAGTATATGGTGTAAAACCAAAACCCTAAACCCCAAGGTGTGAAGCCTTGCCCGATTTGAAGAAACCATATGGGTGTGTAGCCTTTGATCTTATCTACTTTTCTTACCAAGCTTTAGTTGGGAAAAAAAATCTTGGCTGCCACTTCCTCCGCTCAAACCCCAATTCCCACTGATAGTTGGGGCTACTAGCCATCCAACATTGGTGAAACAGAGTGTTGAAAATTAAAGAACTAGAAAAGGGATATGAATTATTAAGGTAAACTCTTGAGGAATAAATGTAGTTTACCCTAAAATATATACACAAATAGAATAAGAAAATAGCCATGTCCATTGATGGGCCCTCCACAGCCACAATTTGATTTTGTTATTAGTTGATCTCCCCTGCAATATAGCTTGAATTTTTTATTTATATATAGAAGAGAAAACGAGTAAGATGTTTCTCTTCTCACCCACTCCCCACACAACCCAAGAGAGGGCTATCCCAAAGGGCAGGTTGGAGTAATTAGAGAACCAAACATTTTTTCTTTTGGCACGAAAAAGTAGAACCTCTAAACGAAATTTCCACTACACCAAAAATTTGAATTTCTTATGAAAGTTGAGGGTTATAATTTTATACTTAACATGCCATGAAGTAGGATATCTTTTCCAGGGGCTGGATCTGAGCTCATTCACACAGGTTCTTTTTTGAAAAACCAGTTTAAATGTGTGTTGAGTTGAATTTGAGCTTGGTTTGCTCTGATCAAGGTTTTAAATGTCGGATGTCGGGTTCATGTCGGACGGCTGAAATCCATGTCGGATAGCGAAGATCGGGAATATGTCGAGGGACATAGACTAAATATCGGATTGCCATATCGGGTGGTGCGCATATGTATAATATCATATCCTAAATCCAATAACCAGTAATTAGTGGCATTTATCATTAATAACCAGTTAATTAGTTATATTCTGAACTAAGAAATAAGATATAATTCAATTTCAATTTATGAATTTCAATTACAAATTTATAAATTCAGTTTTCAATTTATGCATTTCAATCACAAAATTCAAGGGTTTTTTTGTGAATTTACCCAAAAAAAGGGTAAGCAGAGAGAGAGACTCAGAGAGAGAGACAGAGAGAGAAGAGGAAGACGGTGATTAGAGAGAGAAAAGACTCACCGTGATGAGGACGAGGCAGTTCCGAGACAACGATGAGGACGAGCTCGAGAGAGGTAAATAGCGGCGACTTTGCCCTAGGGTTTTCTTTTTTCTCTCTCTCTATCGCTTCATATTTATAAGAACGGGTCTTAGGTGAAATGGGTTTGGGTTTTAGCACTAAACCCAAACAGGTTTCACCTTAAAAACAGCAGGTAAATAAAAAGGGCCATATCGGCCGATTTTTCAAAGCTGGCCGATTTTTCAAAGCTGAAAAATCGACCGATATGGCTGATATATCGCCGATTTATCCGACTTGAACATGAAAAACGACATTCGACTTGAAACTGTCCAAGTCGTGTCGGTTGAGCCATGAAACCGACATGTTGGCCGACATTTAAAACCTTGGCTCTGATACCATCTGAACTTCTAAACTTATGACATATATTAGATCTAACTATGCATTCTGTGGATATTTTAATTAGTATTACATACCACTTACTCACTTTGGCTCTTGTTGATTGTTTGGTTGCATGTATTTGATCTTATATTATCTTCTTAATTGACAGTCAATTTTTTTTTACCTGCTAGCAAAAGTACAAAAATGTATTTGATCTTATTTTAGCTTCTTAATAGACAGTCCCATTTATTCCCTGCTAGAAATAGTACAAATGTACAATGGTTGACTATTGAGAAGAAATCATTTAGCCAAACCTGGATACTCATTGACCCAGAATTACCTATCAAATATCAGAGCTCTTAATGGACTTCCAACAGTATCCTTAGGAGGCGGAATCTTTTTCACGATGGCACTTAGAATTTCATTTATGCCTATTCCCTCCTGCACCAACGATCAAAAACCAACAATTAACATATTTATCATAAGAACATATGAAAATTTGTGTATACGACGAGTGATACTTCAGCAATATTTAGCATACTCATTCAAAAACAAAAGGCAGTAACTGAAACAACTAACCTTTGCTGAACAATGAATAGCATCACTACAATCTAACCCAATAATCTGGAGAAAATATGGTAATCAGATAACAGACAGATACAAAAAGGCAAAAAAAATATATAAAAATAGGAAGAGGGAGGGTGGCAGTGAGAGAGAACAACAAGCATATCCAACACAGCCTAGTTATTAAGTACTTATAGAGGTCAATATCTGTTGGATACACCTGCTTAACTTTTCAAGAGAGCCCATAAAAGTTCGTGCGTGTGTTTAAAAGCTGTGAACAATCTCTACAACAGAAAATCTTGCATTTTAAGTTCTTCCAGAAGCTGATGTATCAGAAATTTTTGAACAAAGAGAAAGTTTTGATCTTCACAAACCTCTTCAATCTCTTTGGAAACACGATTAGGCTCAGCACCCGGCAAATCAATCTTATTCAAAACCTACATCACAGAAAAGGTATACAACATTGCCACATTTGATGGTTAAATTTCTCAAAAATAAAACTTTAGAAGTTAGTAGCCTAAAAATGAAATGTTTGCTTACTCATCTATCACACGCTCCTGCAACTAGCTTACTTCAACACCAAGACATAGAAAATCAACTACAAGTATAGTTATGGTCGTAAAAAAAAATAAAACAAGTAAAAGTTAATCATTGTTCACTTCTCAGATTTCTAGACTAAATATTTGTGACGTGTGTGTCTTGGAAGTAGTAGTTTCCCATTGTATCCGGAAACAAGTAAGTACCCTTTCTTATAGTTATAGCTGTTAGGAACTAGTTTCTTAGAATAGTTGCTTCTCCAACACCAGAAGATCAAAATCATCTTCACCAATTCCAACACAAAACTTTTGAACTAGATGTCACAAATAAAACATGCCAGTCGTAGTAGAAGAAAAGAAACCTAATGAACGGCAAAACAAGAGAGATGACAAGGGCACATGAGAAAAGATGGAATCAAACCCATAGTAAACAAGACAGAATTTGGGAAAAGAAAGGGAGAAACGTTCGTGTTTAGTATGAAAAGTAAACAAAAGTACATATTAGAAAGGCAGAAAGAATAAAGGAAATTTAAGAAATTGGATGACTAACAATTAGTGTTTAAAATAATTTACTTCAACAACACAGATATTAAAACTATGTGTGTGTGGGTGTGTGCCAAATTGTGTATATCAAACATTATATTTACGTATGTACATACTCAAACAAAGTATTTCTAAGATTACCAAATAATATACATGTCTTACATTTATTTTAGATTAGTTCTAAATGCTTCATAGATAAATAGGCTTAATAGCAAATATGTATGACCAAATCATAACTTAAGTTTAAGGAATGTCTTAATAATTCAGAGCATGATAAAATATTTAGAGTATAAAAACCAAGCGTGTTTAAAACAATTTTAAAAGGATTAGTCAAAAGCATATGAATTCTTTTCGTCATTCATAACAAACCTTTAAACACCAAAGCATTGAAATGGTTTTTTTTTTTAAGAAATGGTTTTATACATTGTTTTGCCGACTATGATCAGAGCCTAAATAATGTCACCTTTGTTCATATGCTTTTCTAACATTGTTATAACACGATCCACTATCGTCGAATAAATCAACCAACCTTCGGCCACAACGATGATGCAGACAAAAGTTGGTTGCTTTGTTTTTTTATGGTTTCTAAATGAACCCAGGGTTCCCAACCGGGGTTTATTAGTTCAATTATTTAACTTCATTAACTTGGACATTGGTTTCCAGACCCCGGATTGAAATGCATTTTTTAACATTTCGTTTATTATTTTTCATGTGGGCCCAGCTTAGACCTATGTAGTAACAGAGAGGTGTCAAAGCCCCGAAGCTCATAAATTCCTCATGCATGAGTCACAACCGTTGCTAACCAGTTCATTATTCGAAAGCAAAATTCTTTACGTCACTTGATTCGAGTTTACATTTGGAATAATTGACTAGACCATGAGAAAAGAAGAATGGCTGCAAGAACTACAACTAAAGATTCTAAGTGACTGAGGTCAGGCTGGGGGTAGGATATAAACTTGATGTAGATTGATCAACTTTGAATCAATTTAATGTGCCGCCCTTTGATCTGATAATGAACCCGGGTGTTAGGAACCTCAGTTCATTTAAAAACCACAGAAGAAATAAAACGAGAACTAGCAACCTGCGGTTTTGATGCAGCCAATAGTTGGTTGGTTTTGATGCAAGCAAATATTAAGTTGGTAGTTTTTCTAATTAAATTTAAACAAGGCTTTTTTATATTTTCAACAAAAAAAAAACTACGCTGAGAAACCAATGCACATCCACGAACAGTAATCTTAACAACGACCTATAGAACATAAAATGAGAAGGAAGTAGTTATTATCTTTATTTTTAAAATGTTAAAACTGGCCTTACAGGTATAATTTCAAGGTTATTTTCCAGCGCCAGATAAACATTAGCCAATGTCTGAGCCTCCACTCCCTGTACATTATAATTCATTAAAATCAGTCTCATATGGTACCTAAGATGAATTAATATCATGAGCATGAAACCAAAAACAGGCTGCAAATTTCCAGTTTGTTGATATTTGAAACAATGTTACAGTAACATAGTTAGGTTTTTGCATTTAGAAGTGTTCGGTATTGCAACTTACTGTCAGGAAGAAAAGTTATGCACCTGAGAAGCATCTACAACTAGAAGGGCACCTTCACAAGCTGCCAGAGATCGAGAAACCTAATTGACAGAAAGTATAATTTACTTATTAAGACAGTCTATAGAAATAATAGAACTGAAAATTTTAAGTCATCTTCCAAGTTCCAATGTTGAATTCACTGTGAGAAGTAAATAGCTATTAACAGCAGCTCAAATTAAAAATCTAAGATAGAACACATTTTAGGAAATCCTCATTTTCACTAAATCAAGGTTCACTTAACGCATTTTAGGAAATCCTCATTTTCATTAAATCAAGGTTCACTTTCCTTATGTTAAAAGTCCCACAAAACATGTGAAACCTCAGCCATTCTAATTCTTATGTTAAAAGTCCCCACAAAGAAGAAACAGAAAAAACTAAGGCATTCAAGAACTATGGAGCATGCATGCAAATTGTAACCCTAATCATCACCAACTCCATGCGTCACATTATATCATGCCAGTTACATACATCTATGATACCAGTTACACACATCTATTCTCAATGATATATCCAACATCAATCATACCAGTTACATACATCTATCCTCAAGTATCACTGAATCTAAAACAATGAGAAATATAGACCACAAGAGAGGAGATCTAATAATCCTTATAGATGAAATACCAAGTAAAGGTCGGCAACACGTAGAAAAAATACAAAAAATGTTAGGACTAACGGATTTGATATCGCCTCCTACTACTTTATAGTTTAACCTTACTACAGCCCAAAAAAAGTCCTTGGCTTTAAGGCTTCCATACTGATTGCAGAAAGATATCTTTTCATATAATGACACCCACTATTAATCTGTAAGGATTTCTGGCATTTCTAAGACATTGGTGTTGACAACATCAGAATTTCTAGTTGTCCTCAAAGATGATTAAGAGGGAACAATTAGAGTTGAAGTTGATTTTTCCGTAGACTGCACAAGGTCATAGCAGCTGTACCACCTTCTACACCAGCCAAACCCATCGTATTCGCGTCAAGTCTGCTCTGCAAGGTGGAAGCTGAGTTGCAGCAAGGTGTAGGAAAGAGTTAGCATGAAACCAAGGACTTGAAGGCGGTGAATCCAGCTAAGGCCTGGTAATTGTGCATGTACACAGCAACAGCTAATGTTATTGTTACAATTATTGTGTTGACTTGTTTTAGATTGATTCTTGTGGCATAGTATTTGCAATTTCGGATAAATTTATAAGATGTCTATCTAGTAATTCTACACAGCCTCTGGGCACATTGAACTATTATTTTATTATTTACCAAACATTTTTATGAGAATATATAGAGAACTGCTTATTTAGAAGTTGATGCATACCATTTTAAGTTTCTAAAACCAAAATAATTTCTTTTTGACTAATGTAGGCAAGAAATTGATGCTCAACAATGACAATTTGCTTATACCCAAATTTTAAGATAGAAATTTTGCATACAAAATCTAAATATAACCCTAATCTGAATACTTAATGTAGAAAAAGAAAAGGCAAAGATATTATTCATCTAACCCTAATCTTCCTTAAATAGAGATTAGGAGAATAGTATAAAATAGGTATGAGATAAAATCATATCAATAGCATCTCATAATATCTACTAAATCTACCAATACCACTAATATCTAACACTCCCTCTCAAGCTGGAGCATATATACTATTTATGCCGAGCTCATTACAAATGGGAACAAAACAAGTTGCAAGAGATTTGATAATGTCATCTTTGACCAGAATACTTGAAGACATCAGCAACAAATGTAATCATGGCTAGAAGAAATCCTAGATGGGTAAGCCAATAGAAATCAACTATTTTGCATCCAACCACCGGAAGGTGACGAAGGGGTATTGTTCAAAACGTATAGTAGACACGGTTTACTATTCATTGGTGAACAGTAGCACCGGTGTTGTTCATCAGTGAACAGTACCTGGGGTGATCAGTGGTGTTTTTACCCCCTTTAAGGGAGGCTAGGGTCTTTAATGGGTAGGGTTTTTTTTTCATTTATTTATTGAGATTTAACAAAGACTTAGTATAATGTAGAATGCAAAGATGTGAAACCAAAGTTGTTGAAGCCAAATTTGTCGAAGCCGTTGAGGGGAAGCATGGAGGCGGTGCTTGCGGCAAAAGCCCCTCGGCGGCCCAAAGATCTTGAAAGAGAGGAGAAGTTCTCTAGGATCAAGACGTAGGCTCTGTTACCTTGTAGAGAAATAGAAAAGGCAAAGATATTATTCATCTAACCCTAATCTAGAGATTAGGAGGATATTACAAAATAGATATGAGATAAAATCCTATCAATAACATCTCATAATATCTACTAAATCTACCAATACCAATAATATCTAACACTTTAAAAAATCCTTACATACTAATTTTTGGTCAAGCCTCAAACATGATAGACCATTAAACTAACCAATTCACTAATTTGATCTTCCATTTTGTGTCTATTTAATGCATGGGTCGAAAAAGCTCAATGGACTTAACTTTTTTTATCTTTTATGCAGGTTCACAGTCTGAAACATCCTTTAGACCTAAAGTTTCTTATACTTGCATACAAGGTGGACATTTATCGTGGAAGGTGACTGATATATTTCAATATAATTGTTGCATAAGATGAAAATTCTTGAACTACTATATTCTGCATTCAACTTCTCCAAGTTCCGATCTTTTTTAATAGATTCACATTTTCTATGACCTTCGCCCTAGAGAACCAATACTAACAGTTCACTTATTTTTCTCCCTTTTACTGGACTGAATCTACCCCATACATTTGGGATAAAAGCTTTATTGTTGTTGTTATTGTTGTTGTTGTACTGGACTGAATCTAGAAACTAGCTTAAACCAAGTGTTATCAAGGCTCAAGATATTATCCTTACGCGCAAATTATCCTGACGTGCATCATGTGCAACGCGCACAAGCATCATGTGCAAGGCGCTGTGCGCGCCTTAGTGAAGCAAGGCGCATTCCACAAACATAATATTTTTGATAGAAAAATGACATTATGATAATAATTTCACCTAGCAAATCACAACAATACGGTCTTAATTCATAACTCTGACACTAGTTTAAAGAATATTAATGCCATTTAACTCTATCCTTCCATAATTTCAGTAATCAATCACAGTCAAAATATATAAAAGAACTTTCGCTCTGAATCACACCTCCATAATTACTGACATTCTAAGAAGAACATCTAGTTAACATATACAGACCATGATTCAACAATGCTTCCTACATAGTACATATAACTCAGCAAAAGAGCAAAGACGCGTAATCAAATTCTTCATTATTAATAATTGATGTAACAATATCTAGAATAATAGTTTGTGATTCCACAACCTTCCAGATATAGAAGTAGTAACAACAATAGAAAAAAAGGAAAAAAAATGAGTACAAAGATGAGGGCTTAGACAAATTTGGGGGAATAGGTGAGAGAATGAAGGAACAAAGGCAAAAGAGAAGGCAAAAGAGGAGGAATAAGAGGATGTAGTAGAAAAAGTAGGAGAATGATGAGGAACAGTGAGGCACAACGAGATATACGACTCGCTTACGCGATGTGCCCCGCACCTTATGTAGGGTGCACTTGCACCGCCCCAAAGAACCCGAGGGAATCACCTCAGAGCGCCGGAGAACACTGTCTAAACCTGTGGCGCAGATGAAGCCTGGAGCGGTTGAAATCATGTTTGAGCTGATCAATCGACCAGTATGGTTTCCTTGAGCCTACCATGGTCAAGAAATGAGGCAGAATAGGCCCTTCAGGTCACTTTACGTTACCACTTATCAGTTCTATAAGCAAGACTGCTCTGAGTTGTCAGTTAAATGAAATCCACTAATATCTTGTTTAAAGAAACTCTCCACTTCAACTGGTCTTTTCTTTTTAAGAGAAAGTAAACATGAGACAAGAAATCAAGCCTCTCTTACACATTACTCAAGCCTCTCTTACACATTACTTTTGGTTGCCTTCCTGTTGTATAGTAACTATCAGGTTCACTACTCTTAGTACTATGACTTTCAACCTAATGGTTTCAATATCTACCAATTTGAACTTGATAGTCAGGGTCATGTTTATAATGCTAGGTCTGATATCATCACCCGTGCTAATCTTGGTATGTAACATATGGTGCTTACAGCTTTCGTCTAAGTGCTGTTTTCAGAGTTCCACCTACAAAGGGTTGAGATTTCTGTCTAAATGTATTAAAGAATCAAGTTTCCCCCCTTATAAAAGAAGGTGTTAACCATTAAAGATTAAATCTCCCGTAAAGACTGCTTTAATATTTATCTTTACATAGGGATGCACAGAAATGAAATGTAATTCTAGTTCAAACAGATAATAAATACTCATTAAAAATGACAACTACATCATTTTTGCTACAATTCCATCTGTCCAGCTTTCTAATAAATAGTTTACTAGCTTTAACCAAATACAAAGGAGTTTAATAATATTAAAGCGTCCCATATCAACAAAAATTTCAGGTCCCGCCTGGCCCTTGTTTGTTGAGGTGGCCAGGGCTCAGTCTTGGCAAAGTTAAGATCCAGGGTAGGGCTTCAAAATGAAGACCTGGAAATACTCATTGTCCAAAAATGGTCCGATGACTATGAGTAGCTTTGTCAACCATCCATTACAACTCCTTTAGCCTCAGTTTGTGACACCATGCTATATTTAAAGATAGTACAAGTGTACAACAAACAAAGGGAGAAATGCAGCTTCTGGAAAACATTAAAACATGTATATATTTTTTGCTACATTTCATAATACAGATGCCATTAAAAGAAAAAATGATACTCTAAAGAAATTGAGAAAATTCAATGGTACCTCATATGAGAAATCAACATGACCCGGGGTATCAATTAGATTCAAGCAATATGGCTCGTTGTCCAATACGAAACGCATTCGAGCTGCCTACAAGAACGTTGAAAAACCCAATTACATCGTTTCTTTGCCCAAGACCTATGACTTACAAACCCCTCAAATCAACTCAAACAAGTTAAGCATGATATCAAAGATAAACGAGTTCATCATTCAACTATTGCAACACACTCGTCCAATATTATCATGATAGAATTCCACTGTTAATAAGCAAGTGATGAACTTACAATGTTAAGCAAGCTTACAAAACATCTGATCTTAAATAACAACTAACCAAGCAACAAACTTGAAAATTGCATTTAAAATCAATCTGAGTCATGTTGCTTTCCATGAGGCATGATGGCATGAGGATGACGGATACCTCTATGCCACCATACTCCCACCCTTGCTCGCTCAATGCATCTTCTTTCGTTTGGCCGACAAGCTTTGTTCTTTGTTGTTTCTTTCAAACATCTTGTACTACATCTCTCGTTCTTGACTCATCCGATCATTTTATTGGCATGTAGGATCTGAGGCTGCTTGTTGAACCACAAAGGTTCTTTCGCAGTTCAGGTAAAGTGGATTTGCAGTGTTTTCTGACTCAAAAGTGACTTTTTCCTTTAATTCTTAAATGTTTGATTGAAGTCTGCGAATAAAGTGTTGAAGTCCATAACTTGTGATAAGATTTAGAAATTTAAATAGATAGAAGCCAAAATCCCTTTGAGATGCTACTTCTTCTGAAATTTTTGGTCGCTTATGCAAATTAAAGTAATTAAGCTTACTAAGATGGTGATTATCTAGCATATGCTTAATTTTCTCGCTTCTTAAAACATATGATAACCTTAGAATTCCAAATTTGAATGAAGACTTTAAAGAGATTGGATGAAGACTGCAACATCTTTTAAAATTTTGTCACATATTTTTATGCTGATTTATAAATTTACATGTGCGAGTTAGATTAAGAATACATTACCGCATAATTCCTTAATCTGTTTAACTGAACCGCCTAATTTGTTTATGCATTAAGCTCTCTTGGATCGAATGAGGAGTGAAAACATGATTACAACATTGCTTAGAACGTAATCTTTATCCAGTGTTATGCAATATGTTATTTAATCATATACTCACATTGAGTAACTTGTGTGGCTATGCTTATGTAACAAGTTTTTCCTTTCATGTTAATAAAATGACCATTTGGATCAATTTATCCATCAGACAAGGCAAAGATTTTGTGGGATCCACATGAAAAGAGATTCTTCTTCGTACATGCCTTGCTTAAATGTATTTTGGATTTTATTTGCTTCTTTGTAAGAGACATGACTAAGCACATAAGATCGCTCTTCATAGAAATTGCTTTTAACAGACTCCTTGGCTTATCATAATCCCATGGATTCAGATAAATGTATTGATCCTTGTCACATTTGTGGTTGTAGCAATCAAGTCATTTCAAACGGGCGGTTGGTTTAATAATGGCTCAATAATTATAACTAAAAGACTTGTTTGACACATCAGCCAGATCTTGAAAAGCATATGATCTTCTATAGAGGGTGTTTGGGAGAGCTTATTTTTTGAAGCTTATAAGCTATGTTGACTTTTGGCAGCTTTTGGCTTTTATGATGAAATTTTTATAAAACTGTATGGGTAGAAAAGTAATTTACTTGGTCAAACCTAGCTCATTGAAATGAGCTTATAAGTCAGTTTTTGAAAAGTTGGGGGACCCCCATTTTTTAAATGCTTAAAAGCTAGCTTATTTGGGATATTACCAAACACATAGATATGAAAAAGCTAGTTTATAAGCTACTTTGACCAAACAATAAGCTCCCCCAAACACCCTCAGAGGCCCCTCCCCACACCGTATATTATGACTTGTTTGCATCATTAGAGTATCCAGTACTAACTACTAAGTCTATTGAACAAAATGGAAATTTCTGAAATAGAATTAAATTTATCATATGTTCATGACCCGATTGACAAAGAAAAATTAAATCTGTTGACATATATGAAAAATTCTGTCAAATAGAATAAAAGGCTTCACAATGTCATGCCCAGATAGATGAAGAGAAAATAAAAACTAAAAAACAAAAGAAAATTTTCCCTTTACTTGATCAATTTGTATTCGCATTGGTCCACCATGCATTGCAGGTCTATCATGCTTCAGTTCAGGGTAAACATTGGATTACACACAAAATGTAAATATAGTATTTGAAAATCTAGCAAATAGCATAGTATGGCTAAGATTCACTAAAAGTTAGTCATTTCTAGACTCGAGTTGATTATTGTGTACAATTATTTCTGTCAAATTGCAACCAATATTTACTATTCCGCATTTAGCATCCAAGGTAAGAAGTTTAGAGATACCTGTAACTTGATCGTGATCCCCCTTTCTCTTTCTAGATCCATATTATCTAGAAATTGTTCTTTCATATCCCTCTTCTGTACGGTACCCGTCAATTGTAATAATTTATCCGCTAATGTTGATTTCCCATGATCAATATGCGCAATAATACAAAAGTTTCTGATATTTGATATAGGGACCTGCGATAACACAAAATAGTGATAATAATAAATGCCCAGATTTCTCATATATTGAAACTAGTAAATACCAATCTAACAAATATGAGCATCATAGGTACTGAAATTTCTTAAACTGGTACATGTGTGATAGTTTAAAATGCACACGACATACATACAGATAAGCACAAAAATAGCATGGGACGCCCTAAATAAAGTAACACCTAAACTTATAAATGCACTATAAATAGCAAAAACATGGTTTGGAATCATGGTATCAGTCAGTTCCAGATCCTCTTTTCTGATATCTGTATTGCACGGATGCTCTGATGATTCCGTCATATTCGAATCTAAAATATCAAATTGTCGCATTTTTCGCTTTGACGCTTTTAGAATCTAAAAGAATCTGTCAGACTATAGTAAAGCTTGGTATGTTTTTCAATAATTGATAAAGTTTGGAATACATTCTTATGGATAATTGAACGAACAATAGCAGATATTTCATCAGTTTAAAATATATGCATTTATCAGGAGTTACTGTTCAAAAGGTTAAATAGCACATTTTCAGGTTCAAAGAAGTGTCTGTCAAATTTTATCGAATAACTTTTAACTAAAAACGTCAACATACCTGCAATATTACCCTACACTAAGCTACTTTTCTCATGACAGAGAAACAATGAGTTAATTTACTGAATTCTAATTCATCAACATGTATTAATCATGTATATTACTTGTCCCAGTTACTAAAGTGCAAGTGCTCCTTAAGTTACTAAAAAGTATCACATGTATAAAATGCCATGAGAAAAGTAGCTTAGTGTAGGGTAATATTGCAATGAGGTACTTATTGGGATCTAAGGTATAGGCAAAAATCCAAGTTCCTTTTTTAGCATGTTACTTGCAATTTAAAGACTCGTAGGAGCAGGAAACAAAAGAAAAGAAAAAAGAAGAATGTGCAAATAACAACCTGTCATGTCACCTGAAGAGAAAAGAAGTTATGATTGTGATCCTTTCCCACGGTCAATGGACCTCGCAGGGTCTCTCTTCTCTCATGCAAGGCTGATCTAGATGGGGCGGACTGGATTTTATTTTCATTTTCCAAAAATCATAAAATTAAAAGCTACAGAATGGTTTGTGTCATCTCATCTCATATCAAGTACTTTTAAACCATTTCAGACAATACCGGCTCAAAACCACCTAAAACCAATAAATATCACCACTAGTTTACCAACAGGACCAGAATTCATGGGGTTTTGTTTTCTATCACCTACCTAAGATCCAAGATGAAACAAACTTTATTTTTGTATCACCAATCACTCTATCCGTAAGTAAAAGCATTATTAACGAAAGATTTCAAACCTTCTATGCTCTCATTAGTTCTTTATAGCTACTAAAAGATGCAAACTATCAATGGCTTGGTGAACTGCGAATTATGGATCAAGTTTGCCTCAGGATTGAGAGAAAGGTCACAGATCTCTTTTCTAGCCCGATAATCAAAGCAAAAAATAAGAAATCATGAAAATAAATACAAATTAAATGATAGCCATATTGAAAGTGAACCTTGAGCTTAAACAGGGAAACTAAAAGAACACAGGGATGATCCTGTCTAATAAACCTCCAGATGCATATTTTACGAATAGATCTTTTTTGAAAAACTTTTCATATGATTTCATCTCGTAAAAGACTAAAATTTTAAAAGAATGTTATAAATTTTACATCCAACTGGATGCATCCCATCACTGATTTTTTGAAGGAAGAAAGCAACTGAAAAAGTACCCTGACCACTTTGCAATAACACTTTACTCTGTATGTTTCTAACTTCACCCTATTTCCAATATGGTATTTATTTCTGCACTGGCATCAATATGGTATTTTAACTTGTGCCCTGATGACAGTAAGGCTTTTTTTCTCAGCGGTAGCGAGAATTCCGATGAACTGTTTTTTTTTTTTGTGGAAAATTTCTTCCATCCCCCTAACCTATCAAAATTATTAAATGTACACGCTCTTTCTCCTTCAACCTCTCCCGATTCAAATTTCTTCTACCCCTTTACCCAATAAGATCCTCCTTTGAGCTCCATCTTTCTCCTTCAACCTTTCCCAATTCAAATCTAAACCATAATCCAACCCTAATAACCTTCATCTAGGTTGATACCAATTTGGATTAGGGTTTAGATTTAAATTGGGGGAGTTTGAAGGAGAAAGGGGGGGCTCCATTGATAAGGGGAAAAAAGGGTGAAGGAGGATCTTATTCGATAAAAAGGTGGAAGAATTTGAATTGGGGGAGGTTGAAGGAGAAGGAGGGTGTAGATTTAATAATTTTGATAGGTGAGGGGAATTAAAAAAAATTTCCAAAATAAAAAAATATAGTTCGCCGGAATTCTCGCCGCCATCTTGAAAAAAGGCCTTATTGTCATCATGGCACAAGTTAAAATACCCTATTGACGCCGGAGCAGAAATAAATACCATATTGAAAATAGGGTGAAGTTAGAATACCAATCTGGGAATTAAGCCGTCGTTTGTTTTGTTATGAACTTCAAACTCAAGACTCATTCCTTTCGGTTTGAACAATATAAATTATTTCATCCAGATTCACTGCTAAGTAGTTCAAACTCAACATTCACTTTGTTAGATATAGAACTAAGAATGCCTTTCACTAAAATATGGAACTAAATGCAGAAGTGGAACACTAGAAAAATGATAAGCTGGAATTGGGTTTTCCCCTTTCAATGTGTTTATGTATGTGTGTGAATAGTCTGCCATCAGGTAAGGTCTATGACAAGTCAAATAAGCATAACTATACCCCATACTTCTTCCTTGAGAAATTCTAGAATTCAAAATGTTTTCTCAACTCCTTTTTTCTAGTTCCCATTAACCCGGTTGAGGCTCACAGCCCCATTTCCAGTGTTTAAAAAAAAGCTTTGGGATTGAAATATAAATAGCGTACTCTATCGACGTTTAAGGATTCAACTCAATAATACCCAAAAAAAAAAAAAATTGGGATTTTTGTACCTTCATCAGCCGGTCTTGGCCAGCATCCATGGAGACTTCAGTTCCAGCAGCAGCTGCCACAGTGGCATTTCGGCGAACAGGCTGAGGGCAGTTCGCAGAACACAAGCGACTGCAAGAGCCGCCGAAGAATGAAAAGGGAGCAATAGAGCTCGACTGCTGAAAGGAACAAGAGACCTTCGTCCTTCTTCCTCTTTGCCGCGAGTTTCCGTGCTGGGAGAAGACGAAGAGGCCCTTTGACAGGCGACAGACGTCGGCACCAGCCATCGGAATTCTCCTCTGCGCTGCCGGAGGAAATAGCAAGAGCGAGCTCAGTCGTGTTTTCTCCTAGGCTTCAATTGAGATATTCTATCCACTGGAGTTTTTTGCATTTTTGTGTTCTCCCCATTTGAGCCACAGATATGAATATCACAGCTTAATGAAGCGGGCGGGTCGGATTCTACAATATGTATTTGAGATCCGTTATAAAGTAGGCTAATTATGATGAAATCCCATTTTGAGATATTCTACAATATCTTTTACTAGGGTATACATTAAACCAAAACTAAAAGACCTCAAAACTCACAAGAGGTTGCCACATAGGATTCCTCCTTCACAAATTATTTTGACACGTAGACATTGATCTTCACTGTCCATTTTTTAAAAAAAACCGAATTTGTTATGAGCCGTCCAAAATCTGAAAATCAAATCTTATCAAAACCAAATCTTTTCATAATCAAAACCAAGTATTATGTTACGGAGAATTATAGAAACTTTTAAAATTTGGTTTTAAAATATCTGAAATATCCATTTTAAAAAAATCGAATTTGTTATTAGCCATACAAAATCCGAAAATCAAATCTTATCAAAACTAAATCTTTTCATAATCAAAACCAAGTATTATGTTTCGGAGAATTATAGAAATTTTATAATTCTATTTTTAAAATATCCAAGATATACTAATATATTTAGTATATTTTCGAAAATCAAATCTTATCAAAACCAAATCTTTTCATAACCATAATGTAATTATTTCTTATATTTGAATATTTAGTATACTTTGGAGAATTATAGAAATTTTTGTCGTGATTTTAAAACCGAAACATAATACTACCAAATATAAAGAGCGTGATTTTAAAATTCCTATAATCACGATAATCATATATTTTCCACCAACAATAGCCATAATCTCTCCATCACCTCCAAATTCATGTTTTGAGTTGAAAAACCTGAAATTATATTAAATTTTGAAATTCCAAAACTCAATTTTTATTTGTAATATTTTATGATTTTGAAAAACTTTTTATATTAATTGTTGTTATATTCTCGGATTTTGATTAATTTTTAATGTTGTAGGTATGCGATCTTCGCCTTCTAGAGGGAGCCTCTCAATTTACAAAGGAAAAAATGATACTTGATTATATTTTGGGAAGAATTTTTAGTTAAAAAATTCAAATTAGAACTCAATATAAATGGGATACTGGAATTTGAGAGGAAACCAAAGTAAGTTTGTTTAGAGAAAACACAGTAACTTATTCTGAATGTACTCCTTAAACATGTATTATTTGGTTAAATTTTCAAAACGACCAAGTTTAGTATTTAATTGTTAAAATTGACTCACTTTTATTTATTTAGCATTTTCGATCCATTTTGACCAAGTCAAACAAAATTAGGTCGTTTTGAAAATTTTCAATTTTAATAACTCCTCGGGATTGCCAATCTTGGGTAATTAACAACGTTATTAAAAATTAAACTAAAGCCTAAAGTATCCTAACGGAAGAGAAAAGGAAAAAGTAAACAAAAGATCTAATTAGGTATAGATAGTTATTATTTGATCTCATTCGATTGTTAAAAATAGATTACCATAGTATTTGGATAATAAAACTATGGAAGTTATGATTTAACGGTACCTAACTTAAGTCTCATTTTGTTATTTAAAATGTGATTAGATAGTAACTACCGAGATTGGCAATCCGGGTAGTTTCTAAAATAAAAACTATAAATATATTATTTTAATTAATTACTAAATATAGCGTAAATAGATTTTTAGTATATTCAAAAATCATATAGATATTATAAAAATATATTATAATTAAGTTACAATATTTAGATTTTAAATATATTTAACTTTGCAATATATTTTAAAAATAATAATTTAGTTACTGTATTTATATCAATATTTTTTAATTTCATGATTATCTTAGGTCTCTGTCAGAATATGGAAGATAATTTTCTCGCTTCCTTGCTTTTTATATCGACTCCATTTTCTCGATCATCTAAAGAATTTATGTTACTTCCACGTCTTGATCTTATGATTTGAAGACATCATCACGTCGAAACTTGGATAAATGCATGCTACCTTCTATATTTTTAGAAATAAATAATATTGTTTTTCAAAAACATAAAATTTTTAATTTCTGTAAAATATATTAAAGCTGAATTTATTTAAAATTGAGTAAAATTTAACTATGCCAAAATATTCTAATCTACTTTTCCAATCACTTTTCTCAAGTTTTTCTTTTTGATTTATTTAAATTATTTTTGGAAAATAAATAATATTGTTTTTCAGTTTTTCTTTAAAATGATTCGGTTTCAAATAAAGTAAGATTTTTGGTTTGGATAAAAATTTTTATAAATATTTTGACAACAACTAAGATAAAATTTCGGTTATTAACATTTAAATAATTGGTTTTGACAAAATTTTATTTATTTCCTTAAAAATTTACAACAATTGTAGTATATAATTGGTGGTTAGTTTTACCATTCTATTCTAAAAACTTATTTACAAGTTAATTTTTGCTAATTTAAATACAATTTTATTTTAATACATCTCACTTAAAGATTTTCGGTATTTTTATATTTTTCGGGTTCATTTTTAGAATATTCAGAAATTAAATTGTTTAAATATTTTCTAATTTTTATAAAATTTTAAAATTTCGGTTTCTTAAATTGTTCTAATTATTTCAATTTATTTACAATATTTACTAATAATACAAAATGTTTCCGTATATCATATATTCACATATTATAATTTATTTACAATATTTTCTAATATTTTGTGAATATTGGACATAATTAGAAATAAAATATAACGAAAGAATATATAAATAATAAATTGATTTTTATATCTATAAATGTATTATTTTAATTAATTACTAAAGATATTGTAAATAGATTTTTAGTATATTCAAAAATCATATAGATATTATAAAAATATTATAATTAAGTTACACTGTTTAGATTTTAAATATATATATATATATATATATATATATATATTATATATATATATATATATATATATATATATATATATATATATATATATATATATATATATATATATATATATATATATATATATATATATATATATATATATATATATATATATATATATATATATATATATATATATATATATATATATATATATATATATATATATATATGATAATTTACATTTGTATATCTACTTATAAACTTGCATGATTTTTAATATATTCATAATATTATATTATATTTTGCTAATTTTCTTTTAAAGGAAGGGATTGACAATAATTTAGTCCACATATTTTGCTTATTACATCTTATTTTTGATTATTAAACTATCTTATATTTTAATTTCATTCAAGTTTCATTTAGGATATTTTGATTATCTACATTTTATTCATTTATTATGAAAATTTAGCTTAAATTATATTAATTTTAACTATAGCTTTTATATTAGCTGTTTAATATCGTTATTTACAGGCGGGTGTGTGCGAGTGGGATTCACGTGTTTCGAAGGGGGGTGAGTCGTTAGATATTAAAATCATATTCTGATGGGAGTGATTGAAATGCGACGAAATATAGATAAATTGCAGTAAGATCGTGCTTAGCACGGGCTAAAACACTAGTGTATCAGGAAACCCTCTCCCGTTATCTTTAGATTATCAAATCAGTTAAAAAAATAGTTAATATTCATTTAGATTTTTAATATTTCACAAATACCCTTTTCTTCTGTCTCTTAACCTATCTTCATTTGCTCCTATTTCATTTTCTTCATGTCCTCGCCCATTGGGGGGGGGGCTCCCTTGGACCCTCCAGCGCTAGCAGGAAGCTTGGGAGTCGTTACGCCAGCCTCGTGAAGAACTGGCAAAAATAAAATTTTGGCAACTCTCTCGGGGGCCACAGAGGCTTTCAGACGGAGGAAATCCTCTTTGTCACTATCATTCAGCGAAGGAGTCACATCTATAATATCGGGATGGGCTACACCCCAATCCACTTTGGATTTTGGGGCCTCATCAAGGCGAATGAAGAAAAAATTATCGTCTCATCAAGACGAATGAAGAAAAATTTATCTTTTCAATGCTTATCTCCCAATCCGGAAGGTGAAATCTAACATATAATATATGAAAATCGCCTATCTCGATGAGACGAGCCATCTGGCAAGTCAGATTATCGATACTAGTATCGATAGTGGTATCGATACCATTATCGATACTAGCATGGATACCAAATGTGCAGTTACGAACTAAAGGCTGAAAATATTGTAACTTGGGGATTAATTTTAATCTAAGGGCTAATATTGATTGTAATACTCTATAAATAGAGGTAGGGAATGAGGGTTTGAGCGTGAAAAGTTTTATAAAAACTCCATTTAGAGTGGCGGGTTAGTCTTAATTGAGAAAATCTTCCAAAATTATAACTTTGTTGCAATTAATAAAAGAATTTTTGCCTCTTCATATTTTTCTTTTCTTCTCTTTATTTGTTGATGAAGATGAAGATGAAGAATGAAGATTTGCCTTCAAAGTGCTAAAACCCTCTTGCAATGTAAGTTTTTCTTTTTCTTTTATTTTCTTGTTTTAGCTATTTATGTTGTAGTGTTTTCTTTTCTTTTTCTTTTAGTAGATTAGATTTATTTTGATGCCTTGTAGTGTAGATTTACTTTCATGTCTTTATTTTTGTATTATTTTCTTGTATTTTTCATTTTATAGTATAGATTTATTTTCTTGCATAGTTTAGATTTACTTTTATATTCTTTTACTTTTATAATTTAGATTTATTTTTATGATTCATAGTTTAGATCTTTAATTCTTTGTTCTTATTTTTCTTTTTGTAATAGTTTTATTTTTCTTTCTTTCATACTCTCTAGTTTATATTTTATTTTTCTTTTCAATAATGTGGAACTAAAATCTTGTAGGAATTCTAGAGTTGTATGAAACTAGTTTGATTTCTTTTATAATTTATGGATTACTCTCTTGTGCTTAAAATAACTTAGAATAATCAACTAGAGAACTAATTGATAGAAGAATAATTTGATAATCTATGCTTATCTTGAGTGGTTTGATAGGTTATGCTTATGAAATCTAGAATTAATATTTAATTGTTGTTCTTTTCATGAATGCTATTTTTACTTGGGTGATAATTTGATAGGTTACGCTTTCCTTAAGTGGTTTGATAATCTACACTTAATAAATCTAAAGAAAAATGTAATAAAAAGAGAATAGTTCATAATTTCTAAATGAAATTGACTAGTGGATTCAATCCTAGATTCCTTATATCTCTAATTGAATCCATCATCTTTTACTTTCTTAATTTTCTCTTTATTATTGATTTCCTTTATTTGTTTCTTATTTTCTTCTAATTTCTTCTTCCCTCTTAATCTAGTTTTGTTTCATTTGCATATAATCACATCCACTCTCTTTATCTCTCCACAACCGTATGTATCACTCTTAATTGTTCACACACAACTTGGAAACCAATTTTGATTATTTTCTACAACACCTCCCTCAAGAAATCAATATATTTTATACTATAACTTGATAGGTGTGCACTTGCAACTTAGGTTTTATTTATTCCCTATCATATTCTATCTAAGATCTTAGTTCTGAAAAGTACCATCATATTATCTTATTACTTCTATAATTATTATTAAATAACAATTCTAATTTATAGTATAGTTTTTAATGTGAAAGTAAAATAATCATCCATCAAATTCATAATATGCACTACAAAAAATCAGTACTTAACAACGTTTATTTTTACATTAAAAAATGTTTTTGTAACATTGCAATTGTTGGCCACCAGCGTTTGCTACTAATGTTGCAACGGCAGGTGGGGACAGCGGTTATCAACATTTTGCCAAAATGTTGGCGTGTGCCAATGCGTTTAATTGGAAACGTGGGCTTCTGAAAGCCCACAACAATAACCCATTGTTATTTTAGAGCCCATGAAGATAGTTTATGTGGAAAGCCCTCAAATAATTAGATCCATTGTTGTCTTTAATTTTAGAGGAAGTTGGTAGAGACCAACGATTAAGAGAAAATGTAGGGATATTTTCCACGTTTTAGTGCAAATGTATGTAATATCCAATTTTTGCTCAAACGTTGGTAGCCATATGTTGTTACCTACCAATTATTGTGTAGCGATGCAATACACTTGTTAAGGCAACATTGTAGTACTAAGTCTTGTATATAGCACGTGAAAAAACACTAGCGAAACAAATATTTAACAAAAGCAAACCAAGTAATTAATATAAACTTATATTCTGAGACGAAGTCTAACTCTGTTATTACCAATTGTTATATTAACTAACAATTATGAACCAATATGACTCCAAGATATTACATTAGATTTAGGCTCTGTTTGGCAACTCCAACTTAAATTGGTTTTAGCAGAACAAAACCTTTAGTCTTGGTTCTAGTTTGGCAAAAATCTGGATTAGGACTAAAAAATGGTTTGTTAGGCTAATTTTTTTACTTATTGAAACCACTTCGGGAGTATTCTACCTCACCCAAATCTAGAATTGAATCATTTTAGGCAGGTGCTGGTTCAGATGAGAGTTGCCAAATTGACCCTTCACCTATATTTAACAACAACTTAAAATAAGACAAATATTGATATTGATCTTATTTTGAAAAAAAAAAGTAATTAGAAGAAACTGTGCTAGCATTAACAATGTTTTTCTTAGACCAACAAGAGGAAATTCTTTATTGCAAGGATGGATCAAAGAAGAGGGGTGCGAGAGCACTTGCTCATACAATTTTGTAATTTTTTATTAAAGAATTTACACATTTATATATGTACCCCCATAAAATTTGTACAAGTACCCTCCATAAGATTTGTAACTCACACAATTATGAAGGCTTATTGTTCGAGGGACGTAATAGTTCTTTGTTATTTTTTTTATTTTGATGAAAATGAAAGTAATCTGATATTGATATGAAAATGATAATGAAAAAGTGTTAACACTTTATACTTTGGTAATTGAAAAAACCATGGGAGACGAGGATAGGAGAGCGTGGGCGGCGAGATGTAGGGAGACGAGATCGTGGGCGACGAGAGGAATTAATGCTAGGAACATAGGCGGTTCCCAGAGGGATTATGGGGGCTATCATGATGATTACAGCCATAATCATTATCGTGTTAGCACTAATCCTGGACTGTTCAGATCTTCATCAGGTAGACAGCATTACCGAGGCATCTCTAAACCTTTATTGCCTGCCGTCAGCCTCCAGTGGGGGATTCTAGGCTCTAAACCGCCAACTTTCGTAAGGTCACCTCATGCTTCGCCTTTTTTCAATAAAACATTCGCATCTCTCTTCTCGAAGCGACAACCTCCACCTCCTTCTTCCTCCTCCCCCATCCCTAACTCCGGGCCTGACGACGGTGGGTGGATTATAGCAGTGAATCGGAAAAAACTCTATAGGGAGAATAGAACCAACCATACGCGCCCTATTCAACAAATCAGAAGGTGTTTTTTCTGCGGAGATAAGAATCATATAGCAAGGTTTTGCAACATGGGGGATATTGTATGTTTTCGATGCAATAGTCTTGGACACAAATCGCGGGAGTGTCCTACGGCGATTTGAGCAACGCCAACTATTGATCTTCCGCCGGGAATCAAAGACCACATTGAGGCCTTGTCCTCCTTTGCTCTCTTCTATGTCTGTCAGGGTCAGCCTTCTCTTTCAAAGCTCAGAGAGATGCTAGCCTACAAATTCAATACCAAGGGGTGGTCTCACAAAGTTACTCGAGCAGCAGGGAACAGCTTTCTGGTTCAATTTCTAACCACGGAGATGATGGAGCAAGCGGAGGAGATGAAGCCGGTGGATATGGGAGATTTCAAGGGAAGATTTCTGCAGTGGCGAGAGGATCTCGGTCAGAAGATCATTCCAGACCCAATTTTATCTTGGGTTAGGATTGATTATCTTCCATATCATTTATGGGATTGGGAGTTTCTACAAATTCTCCTTAAGGATGTTGGGGAATGCATCTCATGTTCGAACGATGTAGCCTTTAGAAATCACTTCTCTAATTGCAAAGTTCTTATCAAAGTCAGGGACCTTTCCCTCATCCCAGCAGAGATTTGCTTTCGTAGCTATTCCCCTATTGACAATTCTTTGCTAGAGGGTTGGGCGTCCTTGACACCTATCGGAAAAACAACTAAGGAGAGGGATTTTGATGATAAGTATGAAGTTCGAGAACATGTGCTGAAGTGGGATGGGGAGGAATCTTCATCATCAGGTTGGGTCGATCATGGTAAGGAAGATGAAGAAGTTATCCAGCCACCGCCGACCACCGGAATAGCAGATGCTGGGGATGCTAGGTCGAAGGGCAAAATGGTAATTCCCAATAAATCAAATTCAAATTTGGCGGGATTGGAGGCATTTTCTAAGGAAGGTTCAGATTCTCATATCAAATCTCCAATAAATCGTATCAACTTTCCTTCCATTAACCCGATTACAGCTGCTAAGGAGATACCATATCTAATAGAAGTTTTCTGGAACGGCAATCCAGTTATGGTAGAGCGCAATCAATGGGAAAAATTTCTTCGTATCCAAGGAGTAGGCGGATCTAATTTGCCTCGTCAGCACGCTGATTCAGCAGGAGATGCTCCAACCAACTCCACTTCAGATTCTAGGACAGAGTCCGTTCGTGCGGGTTCTAACTCTGTTTCGGTGCCACCAGGATTCGAACAATAGGCTAGAGTCAAAAAGACCAAGTCCATGGGAAGATCCAGATTGGTTAATAAACCGATTAGTGCCAGCAAGTAGCGTTAATTTTTGGCGGCAGCAAGAACCAGGAGCTCGTCAGCTAAGAGGTGTAAGTCCTCTTATTCCTCCTCTTTACCTCTGCCTATTAATGCTAAATCAATTCTGGATATCACTTCTATTTCTGTTAATTGTGGCTTAAAGGAGCCTATCCCACCGGAAGGTATTCTTAAGCTTAAATCCTTAGAGGTGGAGAGAGAAGGGACTGTCTCTTGACTCCCCTCTTCTTCTTCCGATCCTTTGTGGGTGTTTGCTATCCTAAATTCATGAAGATAGGTTCGTGGAATGTTAGAGGTCTTAACGACCCCATTAAGCGTAGATTAGTTAAGGATGATATTTCATATGCTAATCTCGACATTGTCCGTATCCAAGAGTCCAAACTAAGTTCTGTTAGACCATTCATTCTCAAAAAGTTAGGGGGTAATAGACTCTCTTCATGGTTAAGTTTAGATGCAACAGACTCTAGAGGTGGTGTACTACTAGGATGGAATGAATCTATGTTTGATTGTTGTGACTCGTATATTGGAGTTTTCTCTATCTCAGTTACTCTCATTCATTAAGGTCTCAATTGGAAATTTGTGTTAACAACTGTTTATGCACCCATTGATAGAGAGGATAAAGAAGTTTGTTGGTGGGAACTTGAACGTGTCCGTAGTATGTATTCTCTTCCTTCGGTCCTATGTGGGGATTTTAACGCAACACTTTATGCTTCTGAAAGGAGTGGTCGTATGGGTTCTCATAGAGATATCAAAATCTTTAGAAACCTGATCAATAATCTTTCTCTGCTGGACCTGCCTCTTAATGGAAGATCTTTTACCTGGTCTAATATGAGGGCAGAGCCAGTTCTTGCCAGACTTCATCGCTTTCTAATATCTACTGATTTCGAAGCTAAGTTTCCTGCTCTAGTTTAAGTCTCCTACCCTTCTGCATGCTCAGACCATTGTCCTATCATCTTAGATACCTCTCGCCTCAAAGAGGCTCCCATCTTTAGGTTTGAGAAAGCATGAGTGTCCCATGCTTCTTTTTCAACCTTCATTACCGACTGCTGGAGGTCTTTTATCTGCTCGGGGCCTCCTTTGAAGTGTTTCTCTTCCAAACTCAGGATTCTTAAGAGAAGACTTAAGTGGTGGAAGAGGTTCATATATGGTTCTCTTGAAGGGTCTAAGCAGAAAATCCTCTCTGTCATCAACTCCTTATCTCTCCTTGAGGAATCTCGTTCTCTCTCTCATGATGAGCTAAGTCAGCATTCCAATCTGAAAGCCAATCTCTTTTCTATCTCTAAATCCGAGGAAGTTTATTGGAAACAACGTTCTAAGATCCATTGGCTTAAGGAGGGAGATTCTAATACGGCTTTTTTTCCATAGAACAACATTAGCGAGAAGACGTAGAAATTTTATTCCTTCTCTTCTGCACAATGATTGTCTTCTTACAATTGAAAGTGATATCAGAGACACTTTTTTCTTCTACTACTCCTCTCTGTTTGCAAATTCATCCTCCTCCTCCTTTTCCATTGACTGGGACTTTATGTACCCCTCTTCCATCGATGGGCTAAAATCGTTAGATCACCCTTTTTCTCATGAGGAGATTAGGAAAGTGGTGTTCTCCCTTCACCCTGACAAGTCTCCAGGTCCTGACGGATATCCAATTCTTTTCTATCAACTTTTCTGGGATACCATCAAAGAGGACATATTCTCAATATTCAATAGCCTCTTTTCAGATGCATCATCACTCCACTCCATCAATTTATCCTATATTGCTCTTATCCCCAAGATCGATGGTGCCAACAACGTCAAGGATTTCAGACCCATCTCTCTTCTCAACGGTATTTTCAAGATCTTCACTAAGGTGTTAGCAAACTGGTTAGCTCCTTTTCTTCCCTCACTAGTTGATCAATCTCAATCAGCCTTTCAAGCTGGTAAGTTTACACTGGATTCTATCATTCTTGCTAGTGAAATGATTCACAATTGCACCTCCAATAAGAAAGAAATTTGTATAGTCAAGATAGATTTTATGAAAGCTTTTGATTGTGTGAGTTGGTCTTTTATTTTTGAGCTTCTTAAGGCTAGGGGTTTTGGTACTAGATGGTGCTCGTGGGTTAGACACATTCTTAGCTCATCTCAATCCTCTTTTCTTGTCAACGGTACTCCTACTAAATTCTTCAAATGTGGTAGAGGCTTGAAACAGGGGGATCCCTTATCTCCTATGCTATTTATCATGGTAGCGGATGTTCTTAACAAGCTTCTCACAAATAGTGTCAATGCGGGGGACTTATCTGAGCTTCATCTTAGGGGTCCTTTGAACAACATCCGCTCTTTACAATTTGCAGATGACACCCTTGTCTTTTGTAGGGCATCCTTAGCTGACATTTCCACCTTCAAAACTATTTTCTATCTTTTCGAGAACATCACTGGCCTCAGTATAAACTATGCTAAGACTTCTCTCTATTATTGTGGCAAGTACCCGAGGAGGGGAGTTACCTATGCTGCGGCTCTGCAATGCTCCCTTGCG
Source organism: Asparagus setaceus (assembly GCA_012295165.1). NCBI lineage: Eukaryota > Viridiplantae > Streptophyta > Magnoliopsida > Asparagales > Asparagaceae > Asparagus > Asparagus setaceus. The sequence goes on along the minus strand of CM022709.1, from coordinate 28,013,365 downwards.
TCCTTTCCTTTCAAATACCTTGGCCTTCCTCTTAAACCTGGCTCTCTCTCAAAACATGATTGGCAACCACTTTTGGACTCATATTCTCGTAAACTATCTGCTTGGCAAAGTAACGCTGTCTATTGGTGGTAGACTGATATTAGTCAATTCTGTTTTAACCTCTCTGCCATTGCATTACATGTCTTTCTTCAAATTACCTGGGTGGATGGTTAAATTGATTGACAAATTGCGTCGCAATTTTCTTTGGGGAGGGTCGACGGCTATCTGCAAAGGCAAATCCTTAGTGAATTGGAATATCATTTGCAAGTCTAAAAAAGAAGGGGGTCTAGGAGTTATCAACCTAACTAACTTTAATTATGGCCTTCTATCTAAATGAGTGTGGAAAGTTGTGAGTAATGACTCTTTTGTGGGGAAAACAATATCCAACATATATAATCATCATAATTCTCCCCTGCTTAGTACACCACCTTCTAGATCTGCATCTAAATTTTGGTATGATGCAGTCTCTGTTAGCTTAGCTTTGAGAGGTATGATCAAATGGAATCTTGGGGAGGGATCTAGAATCAGATTTTGGGAAGATAAGTGGCTGGGGTTCCATTCCTTAGCAAGTCTATGTTCGGAGGTATATGGCTTGGCATTCTCTCACAACGTCTCAATATCATCTCAGGGGATGTTTAGAGATAATAATTGGAACTAGAAAGCTATCATTCGGAGACCTATCTCCACTTCTGCACAGCAACAAGTTGAATTAATGCATGAACTGCTTCAACATGCATCTCCCTCACCTACCATTTCTGACTCTACCTCTTGGCCTTTCTCCAAAAATGGTTCTTTCTCTGAGAAATCTTTATATTGTTTTCTAAATTCTGGAGGTGTTAATTCTGGCTTATATCAGTTCATTTGGGGAGGCTGTATTCCTCTTAAAAGTCAAGGTCTTTTTTTGGATTCTGTCTAAAAATAAACTCCAAACAAAAGACAACCTGATTAAGAAAGGATGGCAAGGAGATGTTTTATGTCCTATTTGCAATGAAGTGGAAGAAACTGCGAATCATTTGTTTATTACCTGTCAATATGCAAGGAATTTGTGGTCTTTTTTTCTACCTAAATTAGGTATCTCTAAACTCAACAATGAAGTATCATATATGTTGTACTACTATGAAGATTTCATCCTGGACAAACATGACCGCAAACTATGGCAAATTCTACTTCCTAATTTATGCTGGTGTTTGTGGAGAGAAAGGAATGACAAAGTCTTCAATGATGAGTTGCAGGACACTTCGAAACTGGCGGCTAATGTGGCCTATTTTCTATGTTTCTGGACAGGTAGCTCGCGGCAAAAAAAAGCTATAAAGCTAAAGAAAATCATTGTGGACAAGGGACTCGAAGAGATGCTGAACAGTAGTGATGAGTAGCGAGGCTGAAGAAGAGAGCAGTCTAGTTTTTATAACCTTTCAGCTACTCTTTGATACTCTGTTTTTGTTCGCCAAAGGATGGTGTTTTTTGGTTTTAAGTTATCTGATCTCTTATATCTAGTTTTTATTTTAATCGAAAGCTCGCTTCTTGATCTTGTTTGGTTTGAGGTGACGGCTATGGTCCAATCCCTCATCCATTTCTAAGGTCTTTAGGCTAACTTTCGATTATTTTGTACTTAACAGGCTCTTGCTTTTGGATCTTTAATATATATACAGCTTTTGAATAGGGCATCTTGCCCTATGTTTCTTCAAAAAAAAAGTGTTAACACTTTTGGAATTATTGTATAAATAAGCTTTTCTACTAATAAACTTTATATTATACAAAGTATTTGTAGGATTGCTGATCTAACACACTAAAACACTAGAGGGGGGGTGAATAGTATTCTTTAAAAAATTATGCAATAGATATTATAAATTACAATAAAGATAGCAACAATCACAGAAAATCACAAACACAAACAAGAAATTTTATACCGGTTCCACCTCCCCGGTGTACATCCAGTCCCCAAGCAAATCCCGCTTGAGATTTCCACTATGATTTTAAAAAATAATTACAAAATCAAAAAGCAAATATGACCAATTTGCAAGACCATGCAAATTGTAAACAATCTCTACACCAAGAGATCAACACCTCTCAACACCCGAGAGTAAAACTTTTCTTGAATCAACAACAATTCCTATAAGCCTTGATGTATTGTGATGTGTAGCAGTGGCTTAGGAATCTTTTTAATCTTTAGAAAATACCCAAGTAATTTGTATGAAGTATCAAACTCAAAGGTAAAAATCAAGGAATACTTTTTCAACTTTTTCTCACTTAAGAATATTAAAAGTTAAAGCTTATGGATAAGAAACTTGTTACTTGATTTCGAACTTGTAACCTATTTATATCCCTTTGAAAAGACACTTTTTCAACCAAAGAAATGAATATAAACGGCTAAAAACAGTCACAAATTCAAAATCTGAAAAGTCAGAAAACTGTATATGTAGTCGATAAATACTCATAGTAGTCGACTACTATGAGTTAAAACAGACTCTGTTAATTCAGGATTTTTCTTAGTAGTCGACTATACTGTAATATAGTCGACTACACTGTAATTTGACAGAAACTAAATTTAAGTAAAAGTTCTTAGTAGTCGACTATAATATGCATAGTAGTCGACTATACTGTAATTTTACAGAATTTTTAAAAAATGTCTAAGTCTTAAGTAGTCGACCACACTGTATGTTAGTCGACTATTCTGTAAAACAACAGAAACTTATATTTTGACACAAAACTTTGATAGTCGACTACTATTCTAATTAGTCGACTATTAAGAGATGAAAATAATATGAATTGTAATATTTTTAGACTTATTAACTATAAACTCTAATGGTTAACATAGGAGATTTCTATTGTTAACCAACACACTAAGCATGTGTTAGTGTGTTCTAAAAGTGTGTGTGTGTGTGAGTGATCAAGGCTTGTACAAATTTTCTAAGTAAAGAAGATATATAAAGAAAATTACATTGAGCTTTCATCTTCAATACTTCACAATGCCTTGAACTCATCTTGTACTTGTCCACATATCAATATCTGCATTGACAAGTTAGCGTATATATATGTAACACACATAATATAAATTGTTATCATCAAAACAGTATCTTTGGGGACAAGATATCCAATATTCTCCCCTTTTTATGATGACAAACAATTTATATATATATGTAAGTATATTGTAAAAGAGATAAAATATTTAGAAATAAATATACTTATTCCCCTTAAGTAAAGCATATTAGAGCTCACAGAAAGCATATTAGAGTCAATATTACATATTATAATACCATTATACCATTCTCCCCTTTGTCATTGTCAAAAGAAGTATATGCTAAACATAACATAATTTCTTCTTCATGTGCCAATACTTCAAATAGATCATCCAAGTTGTTAACATAGTCCATAACTTCACCCATCCATATGGGTAGACAAAGACTTACCATAAATACTAAAATTTCAAAAATTTCCATCGTCACAATCTGTTTGTAAGAAAAAAAATAACTCAAGAACACAATCATAAACATAAACATAGTAGCGACATAAGTTATTACACAAGTTTTAAACAAAACAAACAACCAACATAACTAAATAATCAAACTAGGACATAATTGTCTTTGACACAACACTAAATGCATGTTGACCTAACTTGAAGAGCCTGGTGGAGGTTGATTTCCCTGAAAGTAATTATTCAGATTCATGCTCAATGTATCAAATTTCATGTCCAAGGTATCAAGCTTCGTATTAATCTCTTCTTGGTTTTGTAACATGAAAACTTGCTGATCATAAAATGCTCGTTGTCCATTCTCGAGTTTAAGTATACAAGCGGACAAAGTGTTGTATTGAGCATCAGAAAAGCATGAAGGGTCAGGTTGCCTTGAAGAGGATGGTTGACTTGTGTTAAGTGCTTGCTGAGAGGATTGTGGAATGTCATGTTGTTGTTCTTCAGGTTGAGGTTCAGCTTGTTGTTGATGAGGGTCATGAAGTTCAAAGTTGGATAATTTCATCCTAGTTAGGGCATTGGAGTCAAAGAATTCGATGGAACGAATCATTGAATTTTCAGAATCTAAATCAACACGAAAAGCTTCAAAAATTCTAGTTAAGAAAGCTCCATATGGAATAAAACCTCTAGGAATGACCAATAGATTGTCAAAATACACTTCAGCCCAATTGACTTGTATGTTAGCCATAATAGCGTAAAGGACTTTGGCTAGTTCTAACGAGATGAAATGAAAACTCCCCATTTTTGGATATAAATTATAAGCCAAAATTCTAGCAATAAACCTAGGAATTGGTCTAAGCTTGTTGGAGTGATTTAAGGTTCCTCCAAGACCGGGAAGAAAAATGTGGTTTTGAAGAAGATTTTGATCATCCATTTTGACATTATGGAGACTTATACCTCTATAAGGGATATTAAAAAATTTTCCAAGTCTTGTAGGAGTTATCGAGATTTCAATTCCCTTAACTAGACTATTTAGCATTTTCTGATTATCATCAGGTTTAGTATGAGAAATATTAGCGAGAAAAGTTGAACTAGAATAGGATAATATGGTTTTCGATTTTTTGAAGAAAAAAGCTTGTCTAATCCAACATTTTCAAAATAACTTTTAAAGTTATGAAGTGCAAAATCGTCATATTTAATAAATCTACCCGGTAGAATCTCAAAGGTTTGGAGTTCTTTAAAATTTTCAAGCAAATTTGGGTTTCTAAGATAAATTGAGCAATCCTCAATAGTGTTTGAAGGACCAGACCTTGATCTCTTAGACCTAGACATGATTTAAGAGATTAAAAATCAAAAAGATCAAGATTAGAACACTTACAATACAGTAGAGGACAGAATTCGGAAAGTAGTCGACTAATAGTGGATGTAGTCGACTATAAGGGCTGACAGAGTTCAGAAAAACCGGAGATTTGAAGAAAAAAATGAGAAAGAAGTGATTGCCCTAACGTGGATTTTGAAGTTCTGAAGAGGAAATAGGGCTTGGTCGGTTTTGGGAAGATGAAGGAGTGGGTAAGTTGAGAGTTAGGGTAGTATCTTTTAGATAAGAAATGAATGGCTAAGATTAGATCTTAAAACTAATGAAAGGTCATGATTTGATCTAATTAAAAATAGATTTAGGGCTAGGATATAACTGGTAAAAAATGAATGGTTGAGATCAATTTAACTTAAGTTTATTGGGTATTGGGTTTTGGGTTGAAAAGCAAGGATTCAATAAGCTATAAGTAAAATTTTCAGGCTGAGTAGTCGACTATATTGTAATGTAGTCGACTACTATGCAGTTAGACAGAATGCAGACTAATGTTTTGAACCTTAGTAGTCGACTAATCAAATGGTGTAGTCGACTATTAAGAAATTAGACTATTATATATGCAAAACTTGTGCATGTAGTCGACTATTAACCTTATTAGTCGACTAATAAGAGTGTATATGCATATGAACTTATCTTAAAATTTAATTTAGATCTTCAATAGAACATATACCTAATTCTCTTCTTAATTTAACAAAAATTTCTTCTTTTAAAGGTTTTGTTAAACTATCTGCTATTTGTTTATTAGTAGATATAAATTCTAATGTAATATCACCCTTAAGTACATGATCACGTAAGAAATGATGTCTAATGTCAATGTGTTTTGTACGTGAATGTTGAATAGGATTTTTAGATAAATTGATTACACTTGAATTGTCACACATTATAGATGATGTGGAACAAACTATGCCATAATCAGATGATGTCTGTTTCATCCATAAAACTTGTGCACATGCTAAACTAGCGACAATATATTACGCCGGTTGTTGATAATGATACTGAATTTTACTTTTTACTAAACCATGATACAAGTGAGTGTCCTAAAAAGCGACACGTGCCACTTGTACTTTTTCTATCAGATTTGCATTCGGCAAAATCAGCATCACTATATGATAATAAATCAAATGTGCTATTCTTTGGATAAAATAAACCAAAATCTGAAGTACCTCTAAGATATCTAAAAATTCTTTTCTTGCTTTAAGATGTGACTCTTTAGGATTAGATTGAAATCTAGCACATAAACAAATACTAAACATAATATCGGGTCTACTAACAGTAATGTAAAGAAGTGATCCAATCATACCTCTATATAGCTTTTGATCAACATTCTTACCATTCTCATCTTTGTCAAGAGATGTAGTTGTGCTCATTGGTGTACATTTGCTTGTTGTATTTTCCATTTCAAAACGTTTGAGTAATTCTTTAGCATACTTGCTTTGGTTAATGAATATTCCTTCCTTCAATTATTTGATTTGAAGTCCAAGAAAGAAATTGAGTTCACCCATGTGACTCATTTCAAATTCATCCTGCATAGCCTTAGCAAATTCTTGGCAGAGATTATTGTTAGTAGAACCAAATATAATATCATCTACATAAATTTGTATTAATAATATATCTTTATTTATTCTTTTTAATAAATAGTGTAGAATCAACCTTTTCAATTTCAAATTCGGAAGATAAAAGAAAGTTCTTTAATCTATCATACCAAGCACGGGGTGCTTGTTTAAGACCATATAAAGCTTTCTTAAGTTTGTAAACATGATTTGTAAACTTTTCATGTTCAAATCCGGGGGGTTGTTCTACAAACACTTCTTCTTTTATAAAACCATTTAAAAATGCACTTTTAACATCCATTTGATATAGTTTAAAATTCATAAAATATGCAAATACAAGTAAAATTCTAATAGATTCTAAACGAGCAACAGGGGCATGGGTTTCATCATAATCAATACCTTCTTCTTGATTATATCCTTGTGCAACTAATCGACTTTGTTTCTAACAACTTGTCCGATTTATCTAATTTATTTCAAAACCCATTTGGTTCCTATAATGGATTTATCTTGTGGTCTAGGTACAAGATCCCAAACATTATTTCTTATAAATTGATTTAATTCATCTTGCATAGCTTTTGTCCAAAAATTATCAAGTAAAGCTTCTTTTAAATTTTTAGGTTCTATTCTTTGAGACAAATGCAACATGAGCAATCAAATTATAATGAGATCTAGTAGTGACTCTATCAAAATATTTTCAATAATCAAATCATGTGGATGATTTCTAACTTCTACAAAATTCTTTGGTAAATCATTTTATAAATTATTATCTTTGAAATATCTAATATTGGAGTGTCATGAATATTATCACCTAAATCATCATCATTATTTAAAACAAGAGGTGTTTTTGTAAGAGATTCATCAAAAGAAACATGCATAGATTCTTCAATAACTAAAGTTCTTTTGTTATATACTCTATAAGCTTTGCTATGATTAGAGTATCCTACAAATATTCCTTCATCGATTTAGAATTAAATTTGTCCAAATTATCTTTTGTGTTCAATATAAAGCATTTACAACCAAAAATCTTAAAATAGGAAACTTTAGGAATTCTATTATAAAACAATTCATAAAGTATTTTCTTTAAACTAGGTCTTAATAAAACTCTATTTTGAACATAACATGTCAGATACAAATTCCGCTCAAAAATACTTTGGTAAATTACTATTACATAACATGGTTCTAGCACATTCTTGTAAAGTTCGTTCTATTCTTTCTTTCTACAACTCCATTTTGTGGAGCTGCTCTAGGAAAAGAAAAAGTGTGAGAAATACCATTTTTATCACGAAATTTATAAAAGTTCATTTTCAAATTCTCCTCCATGATCACTACGTCAGATAATTATAGAAAGAGATTTTGATTTTGAATTCTTTTATAAAAGATAGAAAACTCATTAAAAGCATCATTTTTATGTTTAAGAAATATTACCCATGTAAATCTTATAAAATCATCAATAATTACAAATACATATCTACTTCCATTTAAAGATGCTATCCTAGAAGGACCAAAAGGATCAATATGAAGTAATTCTAGTGGTTTACTTGTAGAAATTACATTTTAGATTTAAAAGAAGATTTATGCATTTTTCCTTGTTAACATGCATCACAAAAATTATCTTTATAAGAAAGCTTAGGTAAACCATTTACGAATCATTTTAGAAATCTTAGAAATATGTTTAAAGTTAACATGACCAAAGCGTTTATGCCATAAAATAGAATCATTAGTAGATGCAATAAGACAATGTTCATTAGAAACATTATCTATAGATAAAACATATATATTATTCTTTCTATGACCTTTATATAAAGCGATAATCCAATCATTGTCATAAATTAAGCAAGATTCTTTTTCAAAAATAATTTTAAAACCTTTATCACAAAGTTGACTCATACTAAGCAGATTATGTTTAAGACCATCAACTAATAAAATATTATTAATGATAGGTTTATTAGGATTACCAACAGTTCAATACCGATCACCTTTCCTTTGTTGTTATCCCCAAAAGTGACAGTACCACCATCCTTATTTTGAAAAGCGACAATAATTGTATATTTCCAGTCATATGTTTAGAGCAACCGCTATCTAAAATTCACCTATCTTTCTTTGGTACTGAAATGATAAACATTTACAACTTTGGTATCCATTTTTATTGGGTCCACAACATTAGTCTTTAGGAAATCAAACCCATGAAGAGTTTGATTTGCCTATATAGTTAGTTGATAAACAAACATCTTTAATAAATGTAGAAATATAAATCTTTTTCTTTAAAGAGGTTAATTCTTTAGGCACCCAAATAGATAAGTATTTTGATTTCTTTTTACGTAAAATATTATTTCTAACATTTTGTTCATCCAATTTTGAATATGATTTTACAAAAGTAGTTTTCTTAGAAATATTTTTATCAACATGAAAATCCAAACCTTTTGTCTTTTGAGATTCTTTTGATATGAAAGTAATTTTTAAGATTTTCTTTACCTTTATTAAATTTACTAACATTTAAACATATATTATCATATTTTGATTTAATAGAAGAAATATCTTTATCTAAAACATTAATTGAATCTTTAAATCATTACATTCGATTTTAGATAAACATTCTCATTAGTCAAAACATGATTTTCTTTAAGTAAAGATTCATTTTCCTCTTTTAATTTAATTTCTTGAAAATTATAATTAGTAGAGGAATTTATATCAAATTTCATCTAATAATATTTTATTTTCACCTTTAAGAAAATTATGTGAAGCTTTTAATCTCAAAATTTTTTCATATAATTCATTGAATGCATCTAAAAGTTCTTCATTGTCATTTAACTCATCTTGTGCCATAAATCACATATGAGCGCTTTCCTTTTCCTCAATTTCTTTATCCGAAGACGAATCATCACTATCATCCCATGTAGCCGCCATAGCCTTTCTTTTCTTATTACTTTGAGTATTGTTGTAATTGTTGAAGTAATTTAATTTTTGCTTATTCTTCAACAATGGACAATCTTTCTTCACATGTCCTGGTTTGTTACACTTAAAACAAACAAGTAAGTTATTTGAATTTGAAATCTTGGATTTGAACTTACCTTGTTTAATAAATTTTCGAAACTTGCGTGCAAACATGCTCATTTCTTCTTCTTCTTCATCCGAATCTTCTTTATCGAAAGTAGTATTGAATGCAAGTACTTTCTTGTTCTTTGTTTCATTTTCACTTTTTCTATATTTAATTTGAACCTCATAAGCCATTAGATTGCCAATGAGATTTTTCACCGTTAGAGTTAATAAATCATTTGCTTCCTCTATTGCGGTAACTTTCTTTTCCATTGTGGAGAGAGTGAACGGAGTATCTTTCGTATCATTTCCACTTGAGTGTATACTTTTCCAAGACCGATGAGAGAATTTGTAACGTCGGTGAATCTTGTAAATATTTCTCCAATGGTCTCGTTTTCCTTCATTCTAAACAATTCGAACTTGTGTACAAGAACAAAAATTTTAGATTCTTTAACCTTATTTGTACCTTCATGAGTTACCTCGAGTGTGTGCCAAATATCATATGCAGATGTGGCCGTTGACACTCTGTTGAACTCATTCTTGTCAAGTGCACAGAACAAGGCATTCATTACTTTAGAATCCAAATTTGCGTTGTTCCTTTGAGATGTAGTCCATTCCGCGAAAGGAGTAGTTGGTTTCTCATATTTAGTTTCCACAACATTCCAAAGTTCGTAGCCAATTGATTGAAGGTAGATTTTTATTCGGCACTTCCAGTAGTTGTAATTCAAGCCATCGAATATTGGTGGACGATTGATAGAATGTCCTTCCTTAAATTGTGAAGTTGAATCAAAAGTTGATGCCATCTTTAACCTTGCTCTGATACCAAATGTAGGATCGCTGATCTAACACACTAAAACACTAGAGGGGGGGTGAATAGTGTTCTTTAAAAAATTATGCAATATAGATTATAAATTGCAATAAAGATAGCAACAATCACAGAAAATCACAAACACAAACAAGAGATTTTATACTGGTTCCACCTCCCCGGTGTACATCCAGTCCCCAAGCAAATCCAGCTTGAGATTTTCACTATGATTTTGAAAAATAATTACAAAATCAAAAAGCAAACTTGACCAATTTGCAAGACCATGCAAATTGTAAACAATCTCTACACCAAGAGATCAACACCTCTCAACACCCGAGAGTAAAACTTTTCTTGAATCAACAACAATTCCTATAAGCCTTGATGTATTGTGATGTGTAGTAGTGGCTTAGGAATCTTTTTAATCTTTGGAAAATGCCCAAGTAATTTGTATGAAGTATCAAACTCAAAGGCAAAAATTAAGGAATACTTTTTTAACTTTTTCTCACTTAAGAATATTAAAAAGTTGAAGCTTATGGATAATGAACTTGTTACTTGATTTCTGAGCTTGTAACCTATTTATATCCCTTTGAAAAGGCACTTTTTCAACCAAAGAAACAGATATAAACGGCTAAAAATAGTCACAAATTCAAAACCTGAAAAGTCAGAAAACTGTATATGTAGTCGACTAATACTCATAGTATTCGACTACTCTGAGTTAAAACAGACTCTGTTAATTCAGGGTTTTTCTTAGTAGTCGACTATGCTGTATGTTAGTCGACTATCCTGTAAAACAACAGAAACTTATATTTTGACACAAAACTTTGATAGTCGACTACTATTCTAATTAGTCGACTATTAAGAGATGAAAATGATATAAATTATAATATTTTTAGACTTATTAACTATAAACTCTAATGGTTAACATAGGGGATTTCTATTGTTAACCAACACACTAAGCATGTGTTAGTGTGTTCTAAAAGTGTGTGTGTGTGTGAGTAATCAAGGCTTGTACAAATTTTCTAAGTAAAGAAGATATATAAAGAAAATTACATTGAGCTTTCATCTTCAATACTTCACAATGCCCGAACTCATCTTGTACTTGTCCACATATCAATATCTGCATTGACAAGTTATATATATATATATATATATATATATATATATATATATATATATATATATATATATATATATATATATATATATATATATATATATATATATATATATATATATATATATATATATATATATATATAACACATAATATAAATTGTTATCATCAAAAGCAGTATCTTTGGGGATAAGATATCCAACAAGATTTAATTTATACATATAATTATACATGAGCTAACTCACCAAATTGGCATAAAAGGTGACACTCCTTTATTAAATTGACATAAAATGTGACATCCCACATACAATTATATATACACTTATATGGTGTGTGTGTTGGGAGGGTGGGGGTGAGGGGGGGGGGATGAAATTTTTTTGGGAAATATCAAGATTTGGGTGATAAATTTTGAAAATATGAAAGATTTTAGGGGTATGTATATGCAAAAATCCCTTAATTTTTGCACTCAACACTTATCATTGGTAACCAGAGTAGGCTTTATTAGGCTTAATATCAGAAAATCCCTTAGCTTTGTGCGATTATGAGAAAACCCACCCTTAACTTTCAAAATATTAGAAAACCCCCCTTAAGTTTAGGGGTTATCAGTAAACCCCCTTAAGTTTAGGGGTTATCAGAAAACCCCCTTTAACTTTAAGGTTTTATCACAAAACCCCCCTAACGGCGTTACCTTGATTATCCCAAATTATCAGAGAACAAAAGTACTCCTGGAAGGGATTTTCAGTGGGAGAGGTTTTTTTTCTTCAAGAACTCAGAGAGAGTTTTTCTGCACGAAATCAGATTAATGTGTTAAACTAAATTATTAAATTTTTATCACGCGGTGGTGAAATCCCTACTCGGGAGTATTTTGTTTTGTTGAAAAATTGGGATAATAAGGGATAATCGGTTGGGGAGTGTGATAAAACTTCAAAGTTAAAGGGGGTTTTCTGACAACCCCTAAACTTAAGGGGTTTTTTTGATAATTTGAAAGTTGGGGGGGGGGGGTTCTGATAATCGCCCAAAGTTAAGGGGTTTTCTGATATTAAGCCGCTTTATTATCACCCGTTACAATACTGTATACCTCGTTGTAGCCGGCGTCACTTTTAGGGCTTGTTTGGTTCCTTTCCGCCATTTTCCCCCAAAATCGGGGTTTTTAGTCCGGAAAATTTTCCGGAAAAAAAACCAATGTTTCACCCTCACTTTACCTCACTTTCCGGAAAATTTTTGCAAACAAACACACGAATGTGAAGGAAAATATAAAAAATACCCCTACTTTCCCTCACTTTCCCTCATTTTCTGCGTTTTTTTGCCCAACCAAACAGCCCCTTAATACCTTGTTGCAAAAAACGGATCACTTGTTATCCTATTTTGGTAATTTAGCCAGTGTATATGTGCCTCCACGGGGAGAAAATCCTGCGAGCAAGAGTTGCAGAACACCACCACGGACTCCAAAGTCCAAGCCCATTATTTCGGGCCGGGTTCGGGTGAGAGATAGACATCCCAACCACAGGCGCAGAGCATACCGATGGCAATTGGTTTTCTTGTTCACCAAACCGAGACTTGACGGAAAACTTCACTCGACGGGCCTCGATCTCCGCTGCTGTGGAGAAAGAGATCTGCAGAAGGACACAGCAGCCATGGCTGGCTGGATCTCCGGTAAGCTCAAGGTCGCCGAAACATTCCTCCAACAGGCAAGTTTCCCTATCACATTCTCCTCCTCCTCATCCTCCTTCTCATCATCATCATCATCTAATTACCCCCGATATAATCACCAGATCGATCAACAAGCCGCAGAATCCCTAGGCAAGAACGAGAAACCCCAATCTCCATCCTCCGACGAGATCATCCCTAAAAAAAAGATCGATTTTGATTCTGTTCCCCCTCTCAAGTATCAGCTCCCTAAGAAATCTCCTCCTTCTCGTTCCCCATCGCCGTCGCCGTCGTCGATCCCGCCGCCGCCTCCTCCTCCTGCGGCTGATGTAGCAGCGGCATCATCAGCAAATCAATCGCCAACCAAAACCCCTGATCCAGCCGTCATTGACTGGACCGAGCTCCTCAGCTCGCCCGATCCGGGGAAGATCAAGAGGAATCATAAGAAACCCTCAATCCCGGCCCCTCCGGTCTCGTATAAGAAGGAAAGAATCGGAAAATCCAGAGAGGAGAGCTTCTCGAAGGAGATTCACCGTGAGAACCAGGGTTCTGGTGAAAAGGCGGATACTTCTCATGCTGTTGAGGAGGATGAGTCATTGGGGAGTTCTTCGGGGAGTAGCGAAGACTCGGGAACTGATTCGGAGGAGGAGAGGCAGAGGATGGAGGAGAGGAGGAAGAGGAGGGAGCAGATGATTGCGGAAAAGGCAGCGGCTGTTGCTGCCAAGGCGATTAAGGAACGAGAGGATGCTGTGGCGAGATTAGAAGGCGAGAAGCACAGTTTAGAGAAAGTATTGGAGGAAAGAGCAAGGCAGCAAGCGCAGGAGGTAATACTTTCTCTCCCCCCAATCTTATTCATCAATTATCCTTAGAATCTTAATGCCTTCGACAAAACATGCAACTCGATAATGGATGGATCATCAAGTGCAGTTGCTTCACTAAATATTCTCGTGCGTTCTACAAAACGAGCAACTTGGTAATGAAAACTATTGATGTTATTAAGACCTTGTCATGCCTAATCCCAACTATGAGTAGCTACTCGACATTTCCCCAATACAGAAATTGCATGACCAAATGAGTACATCACAATAATGATACAATGATATCCACTTTTATAGTATCCCTTCATTTGCATATTATTTCACCTTACCCATATTACTATGTTGTAAAATCTGCAAAGTATTCTATTCATGCCTCATACAAAGTGTGATTAGCAGCCTAGATTTCCTCCTGTCACCATTCCCTCAAATTTTATATATATATATATATATATATATATATATATATATATATATATATATATATATATATATATATATATATATATATATATATATATATATATATATATATATATAGCAAGGCTCTATAAACTTAAGTTGATAGAGAATAGTCATCCACCAACTTTTCTATCCATTGATGTTGCCTTGGGATCCGTGAAAGATATAAAGCCCACTTTGAGATTTGTGTGCATCTTGATTTTACGGATCTCAAGGCAAGATCAATGGATATAAAAGTTGGTGGACACTCCTCCCTATCAACTTAAGTTTATAGGAGCCTTGCTCTCTCTCTCTCTCTCTATATATATATTTCACGGATCTCAAGGCAAGATTAATGGATATAAAAGTTGGTGGACACTCCTCCCTATCAACTTAAGTTTATAGGAGCCTTGCTATATATATATATATATATATATATATATATATAGCAAGGCTCTATAAACTTAAGTTGATAGGAGGAGTGTCCACCAACTTTTATATCCATTGATCTTGCCTGAGATCCGTGAAATCAAGATGCACACGAATCTCAAGGTGGGCTTTATATATTTCATGGATCCCAAGACAACATTAATGGATAGAAAAGTTGATGGATGACTATTCCCTATCAACTTAATTTTATAGGAGCCTTGCTATATATATATATATATATATATATATATATATATATATATATATATATATATATATATATATAGATGGGTATGCTTGGTACCAAGCACTATTTTTGGTGCTTGGTAGTGAGGTGTATCAATCACATCCACTCACTCAAATAGGGGACCACATGCACATGGGTTGGGGAGTGGATGTGATTGATACACCTCACTACCAAGTACCAAGTACCAAGCATACCCATTTTTCTCATATATATATGGGTATGCTTGGTACCAAACACTATTTTTGATGCTTAGTAGT
The DNA here is from genome assembly GCA_012295165.1 of Asparagus setaceus. NCBI lineage: Eukaryota > Viridiplantae > Streptophyta > Magnoliopsida > Asparagales > Asparagaceae > Asparagus > Asparagus setaceus. The sequence continues at coordinate 27,998,213 of CM022709.1, read as the reverse complement.
GAGGTGTATCAATCACATCCACTCACTCAAATAGGGGACCACATGCATGGGTTGGGGAGTGGATGTGATTGATACACCTCACTACCAAGTACCAAGTACCAAGCATACCCATTTTTCTTATATATATATATATATATATATATATATATATATATATATATATATATATATATAGCAAGGCTCCTATAAACTTAAGTTGATAGAGAATAGTCATCCACCAACTTTTCTATCCATTGATGTTGCCTTGGGATCCGTGAAAGATATAAAGCCCACTTTGATATATATATATATATATATATATATATATATATATATAGCAAGGCTCCTATAAACTTAAGTTGATAGAGAATAGTCATCCACCAACTTTTATATCCATTGATCTTGCCTGAGATCCGTGAAATCAAGATGCACACGAATCTCAAAGGTGGGCTTTATATATTTCATGGATCCCAAGACAACATTAATGGATAGAAAAGTTGATGGATGACTATTCCCTATCAACTTAATTTTATAGAGCCTTGCTCATATATATATATATATATATATATATATATATATATATATATATATATATATATATATAGATGGGTATGCTTGGTACCAAGCACTACTTTTGGTGCTTGGTAGTGAGGTGTATCAATCACATCCACTCACTCAAATAGGGGACCACATGCACATGGGTTGGGGAGTGGATGTGATTGATACACCTCACTACCAAGTACCAAGTACCAAGCATACCCATTTTTCTCATATATATATGGGTATGCTTGGTACCAAACACTATTTTTGATGCTTAGTAGTGAGGTGTATCAATCACATCCACTCACTCAAATAGGGGACCACATGCATGGGTTGGGGAGTGGATGTGATTGATACACCTCACTACCAAGTACCAAGCATACCCATTTTTCTTATATATATATATATATATATATATATATATATATATATATATATATATATATATAGCAAGGCTCTATAAACTTAAGTTGATAGGAATAGTCATCCACCAACTTTTCTATTCATTGATGTTGCCTTGGGATCCGTGAAGATATAAAGCCCACTTTGATATATATATATATATATATATATATATATATATATATAAGGCTCCTATAAACTTAAGTTGATAGGAATAGTCATCCACCAACTTTTCTATTCATTGATGTTGCCTTGGGATCCGTGAAAGATATAAAGCCCACTTTGATATTTGTGCATCTCTTGATTTCACGGATCCCAAGGCAACATCAATGGATATGAAAGTTGGTGTATACTATTCCCTATCAACTTAAATTTATAGGAGCCTTGCTCTCTCTCTCTCTCTCTATATATATATATATATATATATATATAACTATTTTTTCCTATTTGCTTCACAAGTTATTCTTGTGCGTTCCAACAAACTAACAACTTGATAATGAATCCATGAATGTGATTGGTACGAATTTCTATTGATGCCTCATACAAAGTGTGATTAGCAGCCTAGATTTCCTCCTGTCACCATTCCCTCAATACAGAAACTACAAGACCAAATCTGTATAACACAACAATGCATAATGAAATCCAATGTTATAGTATCCCTTCGCTACATTTCTTTTCACCACACCCATATTAATACATTCTACACTCTGCAAACATAATTGCATATTGTCACGAACCTGTACACATGATCCACATTCTAAATACAGGGTCTATAATGCTTTCCGATGTCTGAATAGCTTTAATCACATTCATGTGCACAAAGTCCAACCTTTAATTGTTTATAACCTCCGAAGTATAGCAATCACACCAAGTATTCTTTCAATTACTTGGGGTCGAGAAAATGAAAAAGGTCCACCTCCGATGGCGCTGACATAAGTATAATTACAAAAAGGAGACATATTTCAAGTACTTGTGCGCTTCTTCATTTTCTTGTATTCACCTCTCTTTTCAATTTTCACCTTCACTACCTCTTTAAGAGAGGTATATTGTCTATTGTTCGCAAATCTTCCTTTTCTATCGGTTTTATATTCATTCCCCATTGAAACTTGTTCCCGTGCAAAAACCTCATCCAAACCATCAATATGTAGTGTGGATTGAGCACAGAGGCATCTCTTTCCTGAAATTTGTTGTATATGTTGTTTCCTTAGTTTGCCATTTCCCCCCTCAGATTTTGCTGAAATATAAAATATTATTTCATATAGTTTGGCATATTTTAATATTAAACCTTCAATGTGAAGCTAAAGCAAGGCATGATTCTGACTACATTTACTTTATTTCATCTTGTATTAAGTAGTAGCAACCTGTACAAATCTTGGGGTCCTTCAAATATCCTAAGCTAGTGGATTGCAGCTGCAGATGTCGCATATCTGATTGCCTCTCACATAACCAGTTGTGACTTTGTAATATGCTCTTTTTTTTGGCCAGGCTTCAGAACTGCAGATGAATATGATGGAAACTATGGAGGCATTTGACTTAGAGAAACAAAAACACAACAGCACCCGAATGGAAGCCTTTGCTCGTTTGGCTAAGCTTGAGGTGTAGTAAGTCTCTATGTATTTATATTCTTTAATAATTTTCACAGCGGAAGCCATAGTCCTTTTTAGTTCTCTTATCCAAGTTTTCTAGATGAAAATAGTTACCAGTAGAACTTAAAGTAAATGCACTTACGGAATTTATGGTCCTTACTGAAGTTGAGGTGTTGCAGACAGAAAATGCAGAGCTTGCTAGGTCTCTTGCAACAGCACAATGGAATCTTGAAGTTGAGGTATGTCTTATTGCTTGTAATCTTTCTTTGTTTTTCCCACTATCTTTTAAGATTCTGCTGGTATAATGATATTGCCTTCCTTAAATTGTTGCAATCAGCATGTGTGGTAGATATTCTATACTTATATCATCATTCTCTTAGTAGATGCGTTAAAACATTAGAGAGGGAGTACACATGGAAATTTCAATTTTTTTGATCATCTGAAATAGTATGTCAAACCTGAGGAGTTGCCAAATCCTTGATTGAGGACTCGGAAAGGAGTTACCATAAAATCTAGTATGACCAATGGCAAATGGGTGGGTAGGAGAATTAATCTTATAGGTTTAGGAAATGCTTTGCAATCAAGAAGCACCATCTAAAACTTTCCCAGAGTAAGAAATAAATTAGAAGGGGGAAGAAAAATCTTCACTGTGGAATTCTTTTTATCCAGAGGCATAGCATTGAATAAAATTTATAATATATAGAAACTTCCAAAATGGTTCACCTTTAGTAATTTCAAATGAAATTGGATGTAAATCCAAAAAAAATCATTATTTCTTGTCTACTTCCTGGCACTTTTTATTATCCAGAAGTGACATATATAATCCTTGTCACATGTGACGGATTTTGTCACTGTGCAAACATTTTGACATCTGGTTGATTTTTTAGTTTCCCGTTTGCAATAACAATCGTGATCAATCATTGATAAAGTGTGGGAAAATTTCTTATTAGATTTTATCAAATAGGAACATTTGCAGTTGTTTGTCTTAAGATGTTCATGTATCAGAGTATTAATTGTTCTATTTCAGATATCATCATTTATGATCCAAGTGTATGTAAGATTTATTTCTGTAGCTCGGTAGCATATTAATGCTGATGTTGACTTTTTACTGCTAGACTCATTGTTGATCAGATCTTAGTGTTCCATCGTCTTCTTTCTTTCTTATCTATAGTATGGGCTTCATGCTAAATTCATTTCTTTGTCATTTAAACCCTGCAAAGTTTTGTATTTGGTTATAAAAGCTTAAATTTGAAGGATAACTTTGTAACTTACCGTTCTATGTATATGGACCCTTTTGGTCAATTTCTATGTTATTGATTGTTCTTAGAATTTCCTGTTAGAGAAGCGGAACCACTAAATATCTGATTTTCTAAACATGGTCCTATCTCAAATTTCTAACATATGTCCACATTCATGCATGGAAGAAGAATATCTATGATTGAGATAAAACCTTTTGCATGTATGTCTTTTCTCCTTCTACAGTTATAAGATGATCCTGGTTTCAATGGCAGGGTAAAAAACATGATTGGGTTTTTATCTGCCGACCACTTAGGAAAAAGAACGAATAGTAAAGGTAGACGGGAAGATATTATTAGCCTAAACCATTATTCCTTGACTTTTGATCCAAATCATGTAAGCTGTTCTCAGAAAGCATTTCTTCATGGCATAATTTCCCGGCAAACATCAATACAATTACTACTCAAGTCATCAAGATTAAACATCATTACAATTACTACTCAAGTCATCAAGATTCATATAGAGGTTTAGGTTTGGTCGAGATGTCTGAGTTTGGACATTTGGTCCACTTTTTGTCGGGTTCAAAATCTGCCTAAAGAATTTGTTCGACTCAAGTGGGTTAAGATCGTAACAAGTAAAATTTATCTATTTTAAATGTGGAAGATTCCTAATAATCAACTGTAATATTATATGTTCTTTACCTCTATCCTTAAAAAAGAAAAAGAAGAAAGGACGAAATATACATCACCAGTCATAACAGTAGTAAAACCTTTACTACCAAATCATTGGAGTCATCTACATGGATCCTTGGCTTTATTGAGATATTATCTTCCACTAATTAAATGAACAACTACCACCATATCCTTTTCCATTGTCTCAATCCACGTTCATATTACTCTATCCCTCGTGCTTACTCCATTAACTAAGTCTATATATGACATATAACTCCTCTTAACTAGCGGACTTAGTTGCTTGTTCCCAAGACTTTTAAACCATTCCCTTTGTATTCTCAGTTTAAACTAAATTTAACTTATGAACAAACTCTATCATATCCTCTAGAGAGTGCCACATATTGATCCAAACCATTATTATTTTAGATACTCATTATTATGGAAATGAGTTCTTAGAGTGCGAACCTTACCTCTAACTCAACACTATTAGAGAGGAAAGAGGATCTTCCATGAAGTCAGGTGGTTGACAAACCTTTGTAATTTTGCATTCCTTGGTCTCATCTAGAGGAAGATGGATGGAACTCCGATCTATATATTTTGGTACTTAAGTTTTGTCTGATGATAAAAATGTATTGAAGCGTTTAAAAGCATGTAACTAGTATCTCTCAGTACATGGTTTAAGATAATTTTAAAATTAATGGCAATGAAGATTTTACTTAGATCAACCATTCTATCATTTAAGATAAAAGCTTACAAGCTATACAAGAGTTACGAGAAAAATTACAAGGATCAAGAAGATGCATGAAAATATAAAAGCATGTAGTGAAAAATCAAAATATATGGATGTACAATAAAAATATATGCAAGCAATGAGACTTTGTAGCTTTTTGAAGGTAAAACCAAGAATGTTATAGCAGAAAAAAAAATCAAAGTAAAATTTGCATGTATATTAGTTTTGCACAGTAAACAGTTAATCTAATTTGAATTGCAGAACCTGTTTAACTATTAATTTATGAGTCACCTTTTGTATACCTTATCATCATTGCCTTACACAAGCAATGAAGTCAGCTAAAGCATGTCCAAAGTTGATTAATTTCTAGAAATGACTAACCAAATTTTGTGACCAATTGTCAACCTTATACCTACAATTATTGGTTGATACTTGTTTTTTAGTTCCTTCAGGGCAACGATGCGAGAGAGGGTCGTGCCACTAGACCTTATTTACTATCTAGTGAATAATAAGGCCTGCCATTTCTGTATCTATGGAACCAATGAGAAAGTTGTTCCAATTTTCCCTGATCAATAAAAGTCTATATGCACTACCAAAATGAAAACAATAAAGTCTATGTGAACAGCTAAGATGACATGCGCTATAGGGAATTCTATTCATTTTAAACATGAAATAAATCAACGAGCCAAGGAAAAGCACATGACCAAATAGTTATATAAATAATTTATGCAATTAGTATCGAGTTTGAGCTATGGCTTAGTGCACAAAGCTATTTAGATGTCAGTTCAGCAATCATTTATAACAACAATTTAAACCCGTATTAGATTATCTTCAACATTGTCCATTTGCAAAATAATATAAAATATCCTAACATTATGTTTGTAACTTAAAATTCCTTAAAAAGGTTTTTGAAGGTCCTGTGCAAATTTCTTTTAAATTATCGGATTGCGATGTTATGGAGTGACATCTATGTTCTTACTTTTAACTTCTTTTTGTGGAATAGGTAAATCGGATATTAGAACTTCGGCAACAAGTTGAGTTGAAAGAGGTGGCTCAAGAAGGTCAGTATTTGGTACATCCTCAATTTATTGCAATCTTGCATAGACTTCATTCTAATTTGTATCTTAAGTTGTTGGAATACATATTAATTAGTCTAATTAGTATTGTTTCTCTTTTTGATGAAAATGTGTTTGTGGCTTAATGATAGAGCGGGTATGTGTTTTTTGTTAAATTTCGTTATCACAAATGATGTTTCAATATTGCAGAGTAAAGCCTCTGCGCCTAACCTGTATGTTGTATGTAACAAAATTGTGAGTGCAAACCCAAATCAACATGTGTAATATTAGCTTCCAAGTATCCGGATTGACTTTATAATATAATAGTTCATGCGTGCTATTAGATGGTTGTTATAGCCCTTTTTGAAATACTCACGTTTTACGTGTATCAAAAGTCAACTTCTCTTGATTATGGTATTAAAACCAGAATGTATCTCATCATATGCAAGAGTTTGAAAATCATATAGTCAGAGACATGCTTATTCACTGAAGTGTATATGTGTCGTTTGGTAGAAAATCTTCGAGCACGAGGAGAACATAGTTATCTAGGTATGATAGGTAATCTTAATAAATGGTGTTTATAACATGAAACTGACAGTGAGTTTAGTTGTAACTTGTGCTTTGACACAGAGCAGGTAGATATTGGCTTAACTTAATTAGCAATGTCAATGTATCATTGAGGCCTAACCTAGGCTGCTAGGCATCTAACAAACTGCATAGCTAGCTGGCTTTATGGTCTTAGATTAAATCTAAGATATATGTTGTTATTGACGGCTGGCATTGGCATGTGCAACGTCTAGATGCCTTTTAATCCTACTGTTCAAAGTTACAAAAAAGGAAAAAAAAAGTTAAATGAAATTTAAGCAGTGAGTAATATGTGCAAACAAATCACAGCGTACAGGTTACACTTAAGGGGTTGTGACTATTTCAACTACTTGTACAGTTTGATCACCCCTGTAAGTTTTCCATTGTCTATCTACACAATTGAGGTCTTCAAAGCTATCATAATTGTGGCATTAGATTAAATGTATATGTTTGTGTTGGGTACTACACAACTCTTTAATGGCTAGTGCTGCTATGTGAATATTAGGATGGATTTTGATCCTAGTATTCAAAGTTGCAAAAAAAAAAAATGGAACAATAAACTTTTACACAATGAATAATATGTACTCACAAATCACAATGCACATGTTGTCCTTATCGGATAGTGACTACTTTATCTACATGTACATTTTGATCACCCTCGTAAGGTTTTCATTGTCTATCTACACAATTGTGGTCTCAAAGCGATCATTGTGCACATCAACTATGAAAAGGGCATTAGACTAAACAATTTCTAAGTTAATGCCATGAAGATACTCAACCTTAAAATAAGTTTCCCCCGGGTTCTAAACTTTCATTCCATATAGTAACATATAGTGATACATGAAAGTATGATATTTATCATTCTAGGTAAGTCATGGATATCATGTTTGACATCTTATCATAGAGTCGATTAATGCATGAAAGTAAGATATTTGTCATTCTAGAGATGTCATATGAATCACATATTTGACGTCTTTTCATAGTGCCGATCTAAAGTGGTGTCCACGAGCAAATCAATTTCAGTTGTCTGGTATTTTTAGCGTTACATATATGTATGAGGTAGCGGTAAAATTTTATGTCTTATGCACTAAAAAGTGCATACCTTTTGACATTATTATAAACATAAAAAGTATATATACACACACACATGTATATATATTAGTGTAAATTTAGAGGGTAAATTGCACATAATCCCTCTCATCTATGCCTTGAGTTACACAACCGACTCTTTCCTCAAATTATGAGAAAAAAGAATGTTAATTGTAATTTATCTACCTAAAAATTGCTAAACCCTCTTCAAGCCAGTTATTAGTACTTAGCCTCCTTCAATTCATGAGAAAAAGGGATGTCACTTGCAATTTATCTTTCTAAAACTTGCATTTCAAGGTTGCGAAGTGCTAGTAAATTAGTTGAGGGGGTTAATTGTGAGATGAAGGCTATAATCCTAGTCAGGGTTCTGTGATCTCTAGATTTTGCAACCTTTTCAATCACAATGTCACCAATCTGTAGACAAGCACCTCTTCATCTTCCACACCAATGAATTCGATGTGTCCCTCCATTTACAAGGGACTGTTATGAGGAAATCCCGCTTTTGAGGCTTTTGACTTTCTTCCGATTCTCCTAGCAATAGAAAATATTCTCATCCCCCTCCGGTGTTGGTTCAATTTGATCTCCACCTAAATAAAAAAGCAAAGGATAGCAATGAAATATTCAGAATAGCGGAGAAGTGTAATAAATGCAAATTTCGGGCTAAGACAATGTGCATGAAACACAAGCTAGAATCTAGGTGTCAAAACCATAATCTTTAGTTTATTTTTTGATGAATTGTAAGTGGTCAAGTTAATAATATACAAATATGATGTCATATTTTCAAAGCATATAATACTTATATATTACAGTGCAGATATATGAAAATATTCAAGATGACTAAACTTTATCTACTTGTGCAGCTGATATATGTGAACAAGTTGTTCCGATAATCACTTGAACCCACTTTAAGATGACAAAGGGAAAAAGAGGACCTGAGAATTGATTTACTATGTAAGGGACATTTCTCTCTAGTTTAAAAAGACTTCATCCGTTTTACTCTGTGAAGCAATAAAAATCCGATAAGTTTTCCATGCCATAGGAAACTAGCTTACCCATAATAGGTTCATGACTCTCGCGCTATCAACAATAGTAGGTGGTAAATTCTTCACAAGCCCACAGTTCTCTCCATCAGGATTTGATAGAAAGAACAACTTCCCCTCGTAAGACGAGTTTTTGCAATGCATTGTTGTTCATAATAAGTCAATATCAAAGTTTAAAATGACAAATAAAAGATAGTATGCACCTAAAACTATGAGCGGTTTTTATTTACAAACCAAAGCTTTACCTTGATTATCTTTAAATCCATCAACTTTCAGATTGATGCATAGACCCAATTTTTTAAATTGATTTACTTTTGAACCCAAGTTATGTATATCGCACATTTATACATCTGTATCTCGGTAAATGAAACACAATATCCAACCTGCCTCTTCCATCTTCTTCCCTATTCAAAATTCCCAAATCCAACACCAACACGACAAGAGGCTGCCACCTCTGCCCCCTCCTAAATCCGCCCCTTTCTCCTATTCTCTGGTGTATCATCCACCTCTTTTCTGAGTTTCTTCAGAGTGATCTTGTGACTATCCACTTCTCTCTAGTTATGCCCATGTTAATCCTAGATCTTGGAGGATCTCAAAGAGAGGTCGCTGCATGAGAACTGCAGCTCTACTCTCTCAATTTCTTTGAGGGTTAGGGTTAGGGTCTGAGAAAGTTCTCTCGATTCATTCATGGTGTTAGGGTTTCAAATGGGAAGATGACAGCAGCAAATGGGAGAGGGAGGCAAAGGGAGGAGAGAGTGGAGGTGGTGGCCGTTTTCACGGGGTTGAGGAGAGGCAGCTGGTCAGAGCTATAGTGGGTGGTGGGTTTGGGAATTTTTTTGGAAGCAGAAGATGGAGTTGGTGGGTTTAAAAAGAAATTAGGTAAAGCTTTGGGTTTCTAAACAAAAACTCCAAAATGAAATAAGTCAATAGCAGAGCTCTTAAAAATGACAAAGAATAAATCCATCATGTATAAAAAGTTCTTACCGTATGTCAAAATATTCTCAATCCCACCCAATCCGAACAACAACATGCAAAGTGATCGACAAGCATCCTCTAGTTTTGATCTTTGAATTCTGTTAGGAAGAGGATGTCAGAATTAGATTTGGTGATGGTGAATTTATAGAGGAAAGAGTGAGAGAGGGGGACACGAGAAAGAAGAAAGTGGGGTGAAAAAAAAAGATTTTTTCTAAGTTAACAAATGTCTAATTTTGTATTCCATAGTCCAATCATTATATGTGATAGAAAAAGCATGATACTTGACATAAATACAATTAACAACACCAATACCGAATATGGACTACAATAACAAATTCCAACAAAGATAAAAATTATATCAATCTGTTGTATTCTCTGAGTATAGATCATTCTAGATCTAATCTCTAAACATTAATACCTAATGGATAATTAACAACAAACATCGCTCTAAATTAACCAGTAAAGACAAAATTTTGAAGTTACCTAGGTAGAAGAGGGTTCTGATTCTCCGTGGAGTAAGCTAACGATCCATGACTTAAGGCTTATTGCACAACCCCTTTTTTTACCGACAAAAAATGGCTCACCAGTGACGGGCCTCGACCGCCGCTATCGCGGCCCATTTGTAAAAACCAGAATGTGACCACTCCTTTTGACTAAAGTCAAATGTGTCCAAGTCGCTTTCTCAAACATTTCTTTCTTCCATCATTTTCTTTTTTATCCCTAAGATACCTTTATCTTCCTCCTTTTAACCAGTAAAGACAAAATTTTAAAGTTACCTAGGTAGAATAGGGTTCTGGTTCTTCGTGGAGTAAGGTAACGATCCATATGACCTAAGGCTTATTGTACCGCCCCTTCTTTTACCGACAAAAAATGGCTCACTAGTGATGGGCCTCGACAGCTACTATCGCGGCGATTTGTAAAAATCAGAATGTGACCACTCCTTTTGACTAAAGTCAAATGTGTCCAAGCCGCTTTCTCTAACATTTCTTTCTTCCGCCATTTTCTTTCTTATCCCTAAGATACCTTTATCTTCCTCCTTTTCTTCTCCTTCCCTCTTGTTAGTATTTATGTCCATTTCATCTCCCTTATCTCTCCTCTATTCTCCCTCCTCCCTTCTTCTTCACTCTATGTCCGTCCGCCCACCACCACCTTCATGGTTTCACATGCTTTGCGTGTAGACACGTTTGTATTATGTTTTTGATTTTTTTCGTTGACTGAAAAATGGTGAACAATTAAAGTTGTGTTAAAAATGAAATTGTACAGTCAAATTTGTATAAGAAACCGTATACAAGAGAACAATTCTTATTTCTTAATTTAAGTAATACTATTAAAATAACCATATCGTTTTGCTATTAAACATTTATTCTATTTATTAAAGTATATTATAATTCTTAACAAGAGTGTTTCGCCACCATCAGGCTCCTCATGCTGCCTTGCGATGTGGAGGTATGAGCCTCATCCGATGCAATAGTGCCTTTTATACCAGATACATCCTGACTTTGCACAGGGTGCATGTAGTACATACCCTCATATTTTTATTTGTTTAACAGTTTAATCGAGTCTTTATATTCAATAATCCATATCCCAAAAGTAAAATAAATCCATTAGGCCTTTTTAGTAGCCTTCAACTGAGGACTGTAACTAATCCTTTGCTTGGATATTAGTGTTGATCTGACATTTGATTTGAAAAATTATAAACTTTGCTACTATGTTGGGTGTTAGCATTAGAAATTAAGACCTTATATTGTGATTTTGTAGTAATATATTATTTATCATGACATATTTTTTATGTGAATGCTTAAACATGTTCTTTCGTGCTTGATTATCTATCTTGAAAAATTGTGTGCGGTGTGCACCTCGCATCACTCTGCTGCATCGCTAAGCGCCATGCATGTAAGGCCAGAAGATACTTTTCACTCAGATAGCCTCGCACATTGACAACACTGATTCTTAATAGTATATTATTTCATCATATTATTAAACAATTAATTGTTATACTGTTATTGATTATTTTAGTTATGTATAATAATCAATTAAATTGTTATTTTCTTCTATTTTTTATAATTTGTAATTATTTACAACAAATTATAAACTATGTTATAGTTCTCATTATTATTGTTTTAAATATCCATGGCATGACTCGACATATCGATCGATATATCCTTTTACAGGGCGTGTCGCAACCGATATGGTCTCTAAATATCCTTTACTGCTTTTTGGCTATTTTAGGCGATATATTCTCGATATGGCCGATATATCAGACAATATGTTGGCCGATATATCCTTTTATATGGCTTGTCACAAAATAATATACCGCGTTTGGCAATTTTTGGGCGAGATATCATGATTTTCCCATTAAGTCAAATGACATTTGGCCTAAAAAAATCAGACGAAATGGTGCAATGCTATTTGTACTTTTTTTTATTTTACAAGGTTAATTAGTGATCCTAAACATATATTATTTATATTTTTTATGCGTAGATTTCATTAAGTATGTTGAGATTACATTTGTACATTATACTATACATGCAAACATCCGTTATGGTATTCCGATATTTACCACATATCCCTGATATTTTCTTGATATCCGCAATCCGATATGAATTTTGGCCATCCGACATTTCCACGATATCCGATATTTGCAACCTTGCTCATTATTATAATTTATTAATTATATTCTAGTGAATAACTTTGGGAAAGTGAGATGATGCTTAGTAAGGTTATTGGTAATTAGTGAATGATTAATTAGAGATGATGAGCATAATTGAGAATCAGAAACATTGAGATGAGCAAAATAGGAAATCAAAAGTTTCGACATCCATATCCTCTTTTATAATTAGTGTGTGTGTGTGTGTGTGTGTGTTTATATATGTATAGTAAAGCTCTTGTAAAATTAAGTGCATAGGATCTTGTCCACCAACTTTTTTAGCCATTGATTTTGCTTTGAGGTTTGTGCTACTATGTGATACAAATCAACACACACATCTTGAAGATAGCATTGATGTGTAGCACGAATCTCAATGCAACATCAAAGGCTAAAAAAGTTGGTGGACAAGAGCTTTTATCCATTTAAGTTTACTAGAGCTTTGCTCATATATGTATACATAGAGAGAGAGAGGAATATGGGCATCCTTGGTACCAAGTACTATTTTTGGTCCTTGGTAGTAAGGTGACTCATTCTCATTCACACATTCAAAGGGGGACCACTTGCACATGGGTTGGAGGGGACCATTTTCAAGTGGGGACCACTAAAATAATTGGTTAAGGTTTGGCCTCCTCACTAACAAGGACCAATTTTGTTCTTGGTACCAAAGATATCCATTTTTCTCATATATCTCATATCTATATATATATATATATACATACATATATGAAATATTGTGTATGAGGTGGAGGCTCATTTTGGTCAGTGAGATATATATGAAATACTTTGTATGAGGTGGGAGCATGTTTATATATCTTCATATAAAAATATGTCAAGTTAAACAATATCTACTATGAAAGCATAAAATAAGGTCTTAATTTCTTATGCTAACACATCCAACATAAAGTGAAGTTCATAAATTTTCAAATCAAAAGTCAAATCAAGATTAATATTGAAGCGAACTTATGGTCCTCAATCGGACTACTAGAAAGGTAACGGTTTAATTTTGCTTTTTGGGTATGAGTCATCGGGTGTAAAGGCCTAATGTTAAAGAACAAAATTATTTGTGGCTATGCCTAACATGCGCCCTATACGAAGCATAGGTCACTTGCGAGGCGCAAAAGGCGCTACTACATCAGATGCGGGGTGCTTCGCCATTGCCCCGCATCGCAGGGCACATGAGGCGTAGTGATGCGCGCGCCTTTAAAAACATTGCTCATAACCACCAAATCCACACACATGCAGAGAGAGATGGGTATGCTGCTAAGCACCTCACATTTACTTGGTAGTAATGTGTAAAGATCTCTAACCTAGATCTTGCTTTGGTTGGAGAGAGTAATCGGGCCATTTATGCTATATATATGCATATATACAAGGGAGAGTGTAACTAGGGAGACACCTTAGATGCTATCTAAGGATGCACCTTCGAAACTGCGTTTAATACAATCAATTTTGTTCACTTTCGATCTATATGTTTCAGATAATATATAAATGAAAAATTAGGCATATTGGGTTATAGTTACTCATACATCAAGTGATTATAAAATTAATGGTTTATGACAATATAACTAAAGAGACAATGAAAAATACATGTAGAAGTATTGAAACATCATGATTTGTATTCTATATATGTTTTGAGACATTTAGACCATGATGAATAGAGCGGATCATCCATTAAAATAGTCTAATCTATGCATTAAGAGGTGCATTCATAGATTGAATCTAAGGTGCCTCCCTAATAACATTTTTTCCGCTACACACACACACACACACATATATATATATATATATATATATATATATATATATATATATATATATATTCATCCAACCTTTTAACAGCTTGGATGGATTTATTTGATCTAGATCTAATCAAATTAATATATTCCTTTTACTGAGTGGGGGTAGATTTGAAAAAGAAAATAAGAGCAAATCGAAAGATATTAACGTGATGAGTAATTATAGTGATTCCTACATATTTCTAGGCAACAAAGCAAAATGAAACCTAAAAACTCTCATTGAGAGCAACTTGAAACTAGAAACCTCTCAACTTTGACATTGACTTGAAACTAAAAGACCACATTCCCTCTCTGGCACCATAAGCGCCCCACCTCGATTCAAACTCAATCCTATATCCCTCACTATTGCCTTTGAGTAGACCTTGTTCTTGCAGTCTCATCATTGGATCCGCCATTGAGGTTTCTGAATCTTGTGTTTTACAATGCCACCGGCAGATGTCGGATGTTGATGGTGTTGTGTGGTTCTCTTATGTTTGGAGTTGTCATTGTTCTTCTTTTCTTTGAGCGGAAATAAAAAAGCAAAAGAATGTTGTTGCTTGGACTTGGAGCTATTATTTCTTTTGTTAACGCATCCTCTCCAAGACCAACATAAAAGAGTCGGTTTTGGATGGATTTACAATATTTTAAATGAGGTGGAAGCCTCTAGTTTCGGTGAGATAAAAAATCCTATGCAGTGGCATATCTAGTACTTCTAAAAAGTGGTGTTACTGCATAATTAGTGGAAAAATCTACAACAGTGACGAGTTTTGATATTTTGAAAAATACGTAATCACATTATTGATAACACTATCAAATACAATATCATGTTTGGACCCAAGTGCATAATCATAGTAGCGACGTAAAATACATCACTGCTAACATAATCACAATTGAATCGAAGTGTAACTTAAAATACAATATCAAAATTATGTTACACTGTCAAATCTACTACTTTTTTTAACTTAAAAGCAAAAAACTTAAAATCATTTTTCATGCTACAGTAAACATTATTCATCCTACATGAAACACTATTCACGCTAAAGCATTATTCAGAAGCACAATCTTGAACCTTAAACACTATTCATGTTATAATAAGCACTGTTCATGCTACAGTAAATGTTGGCCTTTGTTCTGTGAAATTTTGGCACCTTAATCTGCTGTTCAAGCTAAAGTAAAATTTTTGAAGATTGAAAACACTATTTATATCTTATAATTTTTTGTTCTTTGGATGATGATCTAAGTCTTTGTCAGACATTTCACAAATATGAACCTTTGCTGGCTCTCTTAAAGAAAATTGATAAAAATTGCTAATTGGTATAATACTTTGTTAACTGGTTTGGAGGTTCACTCAGAATAGTAGTAAAAAATCATTCTTGAAGTTTTTATAAATAGTTATATACTAAAACCATATTATCAATTTGGTAATAGATATACCTCGATAAATAATACTCGGAGCAATGTGCGGACTTAATACTAGTACATAAGGAATGAGTACTCCATCCCTTTTTGGATTCTACAATGTTTTTAATTATTCAAATAAATTGGGTTATATTGTATAAGTATGCATCGCTTTCTCAAACTCGAATTTGATTTCAAGTTTGATCTAATTACTATACTTTCTATGACATAAAAATGATGTTATAACATTATTTTAAATATCCTTGACATGGCCCGATATATCAGCTGATATAACCTTTTATTAGCATTTCCACTTGGAATTTTGGCACGATATATCGCTGACATGACCGAAATATCAGCCCATATGTTCTTTTAGATGTCTTGTTGCAGATAAATATATGGTTTTGGCAATATTTGGGTAATATATCATGACTGCGATATTTTGGCTTGAAAAAATCGGTTGAAATGTTACAATGGCAATTTAGACATTTATTTATTATAAAAAATTGGTTAGTGATCCTAAACATAGATTATTTTCATTTTTGTGTGCTTAGATTTCTTCAAGTATGTTTAGATTACATTTTGGGACATTATATTATATATGCTCATCAACCAATATGTCACTCTGATATTTACTAGATAATCATCAATATTTCCTCGATATCTGCAATCTGATATGGATTTTAGTTGTTCGATATTTCCTCGATGTTCGATATTTAAAACCTTGTGTTATAAATATATGGTTCATGATTTATACGTATGCACTAAACTATCTTCTTAGGTTTTCTATGCTACTTGTAACTGCAATGAGAAGCTCCAATTTGTAGTTGCGTATGTGTTAGGCTTAACCTAGTTGCTAAAGCGACCTCCTTCTCAAAGTATACACAAAAAATTAAACGTGTACTTAAAGATTTCTGCAAGTTTTCAAATGATTTAGACAAGCAAAGCAGTTGTTAAAATATCAACTTGTACTAAGCAGACATTGCTAACTCACATCTCTGTGATACCTGATCCAAATAACAAAAGATCAAACAAGGTATATGCTAGAGACTTTGCTCTATAAAGTACAGATGCTGCATTAGAATCCAGTTGCAACACTTGAGCTCTTGACTATGATAAAGCAATGACAAATCCATAAAACATGTTTCTTTAAGATTAGTTGCAGTAAAGTACAAAGGCACGTCTAGTAATAGGTGAATATGGAAAAAGCATTGTTATGATAATAATTCAAACCTTGTGTTATAAATATATGGTTCATAATTTATACATATACACTAAGCTATCTTCTTAGGTTTTCTATGCTGCTTGTAACTGCAATGAGAAGCTCCAATTTGTAGTTACGTATGCGTTAGGCTTAACCTAGTTGCTAAAGCGACCTCCCTCTCCAAGTATATATATATATATATATATATATATATATATATATATATATATATATATATATATATATAGAAAGAGAGAGAGAGTAAAGCTCTTATAAACTTAAGTGGATAGGAGTACTTGTCCATCAAACTTTTTATCTCTTCATTATGCTTTGAAATTTGTGCTACACATCAATGCTATCTTTGAGATTTGTGCCTTTATTTGTATTACATGTTAGCACAAATCTCAATGCAAAATCAATGGATAAAAAAGATGGTAGACAAAGGGCTCCTATCCACTTAAGTTTATAGGAGTTTTACACACACACACACACACTCTCTATATATATGCTTAATGATTTCTGCAAGTTTTCAAATGATTTAGACAGACAAAACAGTTGTAAAAATATCAACTTGTACTAAGCAGACATTGCTAACTCACGCTCTATGATACCTGACCCAAATAAAAAAAGATCAAACAATATACCTGCTAGAGACTTCGCTCTATACAGTTGAGATGCTACATTAGAATCTAGTTGCAGCGCTTGAGCTCTTTACTTTTATAAAACAAATCCATAAAACATGTTTCTTTAAGAATAGTTGCAGCAAAGTACAAAGGCATGTCTAGTAATAGGTGAATATGGAAAAAGACATTGCGGTGACAATGATTCAAACAACACCAATTCAAATATTATCATAACTATTTATCTACATACATAAGGCAATCGGTTGATAAGAATAATTCTCTCCACGGCCAAAACATTCACTAAAGTGCATCATTTCCAAGCATTAACCCTTTATATCAAGCATCACATCTCCCCTATGGTGAGTAACAAACTTCCATAAAACATAAGTCATTTAGCCAGCAAGATATCGAATACTAGAACTTGAGAAAATAAGGTACAAAAGTTATTACTATGTCCAAGATGTTACCGGATATCTTGTTCTCCTTCTTCCTTATCCTCCCCTTCTTCAACAATATTCGCCATATAAGTTGATTTTCTTTCATGAATCATTATAAGGATTATATAATCTTGACATAACATAATAAAAATAAAAAATAAAATTTAACTCCAACTCAAACACTCAAAATATGAGCATACATTACGCCACTAAACTCGAACATTTTGCATGTACAAGACAAAAACAAGTGATGATTCACCAATAACCATATACTCTCTTTCTGGAATGAGTCTTTGTGTATCCATGACTTGTGACAACATCTAAGAGGTGTAGGATCGAGATTCGCTGCGTAGGTGAACCTCGGTTGAATATTGAGTTTCCCTGCGTAGGTGAACCTCGGTTGAATATCGAGTTTCCTGCTGTAGGTGAACCTCGGTTGAATATTGAGTTTCCCTGCGTAGGTGAACCTCGGTTGAATATCGAGTTTCCTGCTGTAGGTGAACCTCGGTTGAATATCGAGTTTCCTGCTGTAGGTGAACCTCGGTTGAATATCGAGTTTCCTGCTGTAGGTGAACCTCGGTTGAATGTCGAGATTCGCTGCGTAGGTGAACCTCGGTTGAATATTGAGTTTCCCTGCGTAGGTGAACCTCGGTTGAATATCGAACCTCGGTTGAATATCGAACCTCGGTTGAATATCGAGTCTCGGTTGGATGTCGAGATTCGCTGCGTAGGTGAACCTCGGTTGAATATCGAGTCTCGGTTGGATGTCGAGATTCGCTGCGTAGGTGAACCTCGGTTGAATATCGAGTTTCCTGCTGTAGGTGAACCTCGGTTGAATATCGAACCTCGGTTGAATATCGAGTTTCCTGCTGTAGGTGAACCTCGGTTGAATGTCGAGATTCGCTGCGTAGGTGAACCTCGGTTGAATGTCGAGATTCGCTGCGTAGGTGAACCTCGGTTGAATATCGAACCTCGGTTGAATGTCGAGATTCGCTGCGTAGGTGAACCTCGGTTGAATGTCGAGATTCGCTGCGTAGGTGAACCTCGGTTGAATATCGAGTTTCCTGCTGTAGGTGAACCTCGGTTGAATATTGAGTTTCCCTGCGTAGGTGAACCTCGGTTGAATATCGAACCTCGGTTGAATATCGAGTTTCCTGCTGTAGGTGAACCTCGGTTGAATGTCGAGATTCGCTGCGTAGGTGAACCTCGGTTGAATATTGAGTTTCCCTGCGTAGGTGAACCTCGGTTGAATATCGAACCTCGGTTGAATATCGAGTTTCCTGCTGTAGGTGAACCTCGGTTGAATGTCGAGATTCGCTGCGTAGGTGAACCTCGGTTGAATGTCGAGATTCGCTGCGTAGGTGAACCTCGGTTGAATATCGAACCTCGGTTGAATATCGAACCTCGGTTGAATATCGAGTTTCCTGCTGTAGGTGAACCTCGGTTGAATATCGAGTTTCCTGCTGTAGGTGAACCTCGGTTGAATATCGAGTTTCCTGCTGTAGGTGAACCTCGGTTGAATATCGAGTTTCCTGCTGTAGGTGAACCTCGGTTGAATATCGAGTTTCCTGCTGTAGGTGAACCTCGGTTGAATATCGAGTTTCCTGCTGTAGGTGAACCTCGGTTGAATATCGAACCTCGGTTGAATATCGAACCTCGGTTGAATATCGAACCTCGGTTGAATATCGAACCTCGGTTGAATATTGAGTTTCCCTGCGTAGGTGAACCTCGGTTGAATATCGAACCTCGGTTGAATATCGAGTTTCCTGCTGTAGGTGAACCTCGGTTGAATATCGAGTTTCCTGCTGTAGGTGAACCTCGGTTGAATATCGAGTCTCGGTTGGATGTCGAGATTCGCTGCGTAGGTGAACCTCGGTTGAATATCGAACCTCGGTTGAATATCGAGTCTCGGTTGGATGTCGAGATTCGCTGCGTAGGTGAACCTCGGTTGAATGTCGAGATTCGCTGCGTAGGTGAACCTCGGTTGAATATCGAGTCTCGGTTGGATGTCGAGATTCGCTGCGTAGGTGAACCTCGGTTGAATATCGAGTCTCGGTTGGATGTCGAGATTCGCTGCGTAGGTGAACCTCGGTTGAATATTGAGTTTCCCTGCGTAGGTGAACCTCGGTTGAATGTCGAGATTCGCTGCGTAGGTGAACCTCGGTTGAATATCGAGTCTCGGTTGGATGTCGAGATTCGCTGCGTAGGTGAACCTCGGTTGAATATCGAACCTCGGTTGAATATCGAGTCTCGGTTGGATGTCGAGATTCGCTGCGTAGGTGAACCTCGGTTGAATATTGAGTTTCCCTGCGTAGGTGAACCTCGGTTGAATGTCGAGATTCGCTGCGTAGGTGAACCTCGGTTGAATGTCGAGATTCGCTGCGTAGGTGAACCTCGGTTGAATATCGAGTTTCCTGCTGTAGGTGAACCTCGGTTGAATATCGAACCTCGGTTGAATGTCGAGATTCGCTGCGTAGGTGAACCTCGGTTGAATATCGAGTTTCCTGCTGTAGGTGAACCTCGGTTGAATATTGAGTTTCCCTGCGTAGGTGAACCTCGGTTGAATGTCGAGATTCGCTGCGTAGGTGAACCTCGGTTGAATGTCGAGATTCGCTGCGTAGGTGAACCTCGGTTGAATGTCGAGATTCGCTGCGTAGGTGAACCTCGGTTGAATATCGAGTTTCCTGCTGTAGGTGAACCTCGGTTGAATATCGAGTCTCGGTTGGATGTCGAGATTCGCTGCGTAGGTGAACCTCGGTTGAATATCGAGTTTCCTGCTGTAGGCGAACCTCGATTGAATATCGAACCTCGGTTGAATGTCGAGATTCGCTGCGTAGGTGAACCTCGGTTGAATGTCGAGATTCGCTGCGTAGGTGAACCTCGGTTGAATATCGAGTCTCGGTTGGATGTCGAGATTCGCTGCGTAGGTGAACCTCGGTTGAATGTCGAGATTCGCTGCGTAGGTGAACCTCGGTTGAAAGTCGAGTCGAGCCGTTCTTTGTGGCGAAATCTCGGATGAAGATCGAGCTTAGCTAGGTGGGCGAACCTCATATAAATGTCGAAGCCACGCTGTGGCTTAACCTCCTCTTTTAATGTGGAGCCTCGCAGTTTTGCGAATTTCCTCATATTTGAGTAAGCCTCAACATTCTTTTGTCTCTTAGCATTTTTTAATGCTTACAAAACCCCCTTCAAAGTTTTCAGACTCGAATCGTAGGGTCTGAAATACTTTGAATCTTCTTGATTACTGCGAACGAGGCTTGCTCATCAACTTCATCAGAACTTATAATATGAGGCTGCAACAACGAACCCCGCATTATTTGAATTTTGACGCTTCGTATTGATCCTTATTAAAGCCTATGTCCACATAGCGGCCTAGAGATTTGATATCTTTCAAACGTCCCTTAATATCCGTGAATCCTGTGCGCAGATCTCGCCTTGGGGATTGTGTGGTCGCTTCACCAAGCCTGGCCGATTCGCTTTCTTCCAAACTCTATATATAGCATTGAAGGGTCTAGAAAGACACCTCTGTTCATTTCTTCCAAGTCGTTGAACTTCGCTTTGCACTGAAATTTTACCTTCTTCACCATGGCCCCAAGACTTTCGCCGGCAAAGGTAAGAGGGCTGGGCGCCGATGCTTCCACCATTCCGCTTTCTCAAGTAAAAGCTTTGAAGATCTCGATTTTAACCGCCTTAGGGTTGGTTTTCGAGCAATTCTCACCCTTGAGACGAAATCCATCCGAAGGTGGCGTTTTCCAATCAAGGTAGTAGCTTCAATGAGGCTTGCCTCATTTGACTAACAAACCTCGTTTTATTGACGAGGTTCATGCACCAGTTCACTTGTCTTTGTTGGGCAAATGAACCTCTAGATTCACTCGAGGACAACTCCGCGAGACTTGGTTTCTACGTAACTCCGCCGGAGTTTATTTGAAGTTTGTCTATCTAGCGGTTCAAGTTCGCCTATTTAGCTAAGTTCGGTTCGCCTATTTAGCTAAGTTCAAGTTCGCCTATTTAGCTAAGTTCGGTTCGCCTATTTAGCGGTTCGGTTCAGATATTTAGCGGTTCAAGTTCGCCTATTTAGCGGTTCGGTTCAGATATTTAGCAAAGTTCGGTTCGCCTATTTAGCTAAGTTCAAGTTCGCCTATTTAGCGGTTCGGTTCGCCTATTTAGCGGTTCAATTCTTTGAACGACGCTCCTCCCTTTGGCAAAGCTCATTTTTTGTCAAACGAGGCTCGCTTTGGCGAGGCTCGCTTTGGCGAGGCTCGTTTTCTTGTCAAGCGAGGCTCGTTTTCTTGTCAAACGAGGCTCGTTTGGCGAGGCTCGTCTGTTTGACTAGCATTGCTGTCATGATAGCCCTAGTATTTTGGAGTAATAACTCAATCCTTGTAATAACTCAATCCTTGTAATAACTCAATCCTTGGGTGACTTATTTTACCTCATTTGTCTTGTGCTTGCAGCATCTGCCCCGCCTCTATCCCACATCGGGTGCTTTTGGCTCAAGCAGTGCTCAAGGTACCGACCCTGATATTTACTATTCCTCTCTTAGGGATGTCCCTATATTCGAGGATAGAAGCGAGGAGGCTCTCAGACTACTTTCAGAGCTTTCAACCTCTACTTTAAGGCGATTAGTGACGGATGCCCTTTAGAACTACCAACGGACGCCATTAAGAAATCTATTTTTTGTTCTGATGATTCAAGACCCCGACTTGCTTGAATTGTTCTACCGCGGCTTAGAACCGGGCCAACGCTCTATGCTCCTCGCTCAGCATGGAACGCGGATCGCTCGCTATCGATTTGAGGGTCGCCAGCCTCGTGCAAATGAATCGATTTAACTCCTCCCAAGATGGAGTGACTTGTGGCTATTTTTCCCAGATGGTGCGCAGTAGACCGCCACGCCGCTACATAACCGGCTCGCATCCGGATTATTTCAAAAGGATTTTCCTGCCTACGAAGTCACCGAAGCCAATACTTTTGGTCGGACTTTTCATGCTTCTCAGCATCAATTTCCTGCCAAAGATTTCAGGACTCCTGGCTAGTCTCGTTGGGGTTCTTCTCAATGGTGGTCGCGTGTCACCGAATATATCCTCAAGGAAAATCTCGAAGATCTTTAGAGATTTGGACTCTATACGCCGATCAGGGTGACTCAATTTGGTCTGAAGACCAACTCTCACCAATTCTTTGGTATTCTGGAGTTGTACAATCCTGATACCCGCACATTCTTCACCCCTGACGGCGAATTAGGCATCACTCTGCACGAGATGGCTGAGGTTTCGGGACTACCGTATGGCCGGTATCCTTATGAGGAGTACGTCCCAAGCCACAAAGAGTCGGTAAGCTTGGAGAAAGATTACCCCAAGTCTTTGAGACTTACTAGGAGGTAATGTGTCATTACCATATCCGTAAGGCTCCTGTGGCCGCAAGTGATAAGAAAGGTGAGAAGACCGCCACCACAAAGATATGGGCCCATTATTTTTCACCGGTTTGGACAATAAAAGGATCCTCAGATACCTTTAAGCCCCTTGAAGGTGTCCTTTATCGCAGCTAGTGCTCAATAACCTCCCGCTTCCTATGTACCTCCACGATGAGCACGGTTTTCCAAATGGAATGACCTTTGACACCTATATTTATCAGTCGGGAACCCATTTCTTGGCGGCGTTAGCGGGTTACCTCATCTTTGTGGTGAAACATGTTGTAGTTCCTTGCGACGCTTTGATGTAATCGCCTGCTGATGTGATTTTTCCACCGCTTGCATAGCTCACTACCGCCAATATGCTCTTCTTCCCGCTATGATCACTTTCGCCTTCATTGGGGTTCACGGTGTCTTTCGCGGCGCTTTCACTCAAGGTGCCGAGAACCCTAGAGTAGAGTCGCTTTATGCCTACCTTATGGCATGGTTTGTCATGCATTGCCCTACGCTTATGAGTGCACCTTCTACACAGGTGGATGGACAAATTACCCCTTTTGTCCAAAGACTGGAAAATTCAGAATGGAGCAGACACTACATGGTCTCTGTGCGGCGTGCTCTCCGGGATTATAAGAATTATTCCTTCAATCGGTGCTTTCCCGCTTCTCGGGGCTAGCTATGGGCGCATCAGTGGATGAATCCAATGCCCAAGGTTATACCACTTTGTCATTGGGCTGTTTCTTGTGGCTCTTGAACATCCGTCCGGGGTATTTTATTTACCGCGTCGGTCCAGTGTGTGGTAGAACCTTACCTACCATGCCGCTTTGCCCGTCAATTCGGGTATGATCAACTATATATAGGTAACCCCAACACTCGCTGAAATCGATGGGCTGCGGCGATTATCGGGCGGGCACGGTATTGGGTATTGCGGGTGGCACGGGTGTTCGTTTTTCACTTCCACAGCGGGATCCGCAATCCCGGGTGACTTTTGCCTACTGTAAATGACATTGTATAGCAAACGCGGAAATTCCAGGCTTCAACATCAATTCCTCTGGGCTACGATTGATTTGGCGCCGTTATAGAGAAGGACAGAGCTCAACTAAGAGTCGCATGCCAGGACTGAAGGAGTTCTTGCATGCCGAGAAGGATGCTGGAGTTGCTGAACCCCAGACGAAGGTTGGTGCGGACACATCACGCCAATCTAGCCCTCACGAGACTCAGGCGGAGATAGACGAGGCTCTGGATGACAGCGTGTTCCCAAGCCCCTCTAGATTGAACGAATATGGCAGTAACATTCCTTTTGCTGCCGACGCTGAGGATACTACTAGGGTTGCATCTGCATCTGAGGCACCTAGAAATTTCATCCCCACAGATGAACCGTCGGAGCATCCTCCACGGGAGTCTCTCGAAAGTCATGACTCGCCTAGTCGGCCTGCTGGAGCTATGCCTGAGAAGACCATTCCCATTCCAGGGTCTGCTGGTATGATAATTTTGACTTGTCATAATCTTTTAGACTATCACCTCGTCTAACTCTTTTCATCTCCTTATGAATTTTTTTTATTAAAAAGAACGAACTGGAGAAAGCGAAGCTTCTGCACTCAACAACCGAGGATCCAAAGACTGTGGCCTCCACGGACCAAGCGTTTGTGGCGGGTAAGGCAAGAGGCTCGATTGGTCCCGCCACCGGCTTGAGTACGACCGCCGGCGCCCCGACGTTGTCGAAAGTGCTCCGGTCTATGCTGAAATGTCCACGGCGGCCATTGCTGTTTCTGAGTTGGAGATCAGGACTCAAGATGATGATACGGTGATCCCTACAGCGATTGTGCCTGACACTTCACTTGCTTTGACTGTCATCACCACTCCCTCAATTGAAGTTCCGTCAGTCCCGGCATCGGTTTGTCAGTTGGGGTCAAGTCCTTCTACTGCTACCCCCTCTTCTTTCGACTTGTCAAAAGAATACGGGGTATCTATGATTCGCAATAATTTCCTCACCATCCTAAAAGAATCTCCTATTCAAGTGTCGGAGCATGGTGGGGATCTTGCTGGGATCAAGGCTGTATTGGAACCTCTCCTGAATGTGATGCAGAACTTGACCAATGCTACGGCTACATTGCCCTACCGAACACGTCTGGTACAGGTAGAGGCCCTCTTCAACAAATGGCAAAGTCGGCGCGATCAGCCCCTTCATTCCATGATTGAAGATCGTGCCATGCAGCTTATAAGACAAAGGGATGATTCCCAATTTGAGCTCCAGCGTCAAATACTTGAGAAGAAGCAGGCAGTTCACCAACTCGGGGAGATGATCACAACTATATTTAATGAAAATAAGAGGATTGCTGACATCGAGCGTAACCAACAACTCCTGGTTGACTCCTACAAGGCTGCGCTCATCGATATCCGTGCCAAGCTAGCGAGGCGAGAGTGAATTAATGGTCGCTACCGAGAGGCATCGGACTCTGACAGCTCAATGGACAGAACACCAAGCGACAGTGCAAGCCGAATCTGATGAATTGGAAAAGCTAAGTGTTGTCGCGGAGTCGCATGCCGATACTCTCTGACGACGATCTTCATAATCAAGCTACTAAGAGGTTAAAACCGCCCACCGAAGCTATGGTCACACTTGCTGCAGAGATCCGTCAGGCCGTCGAGCACTTGTAACTTATGTATCTTCGATTAAATTATGAATAAAATTCCATCTTTCGTGTTCACTCAATATTTTCTTGTGCAATTTGTATCTGCAATTTGAAATTTTTAGCAAACCCCCAGCTATCAACGGACTTGGTATGTCTTTATCAGCTGCCGTTTGAACCGGACTAGCCATACTTTTCCGCTTAGTATGGTGAGTTTTCGAGGAGGTTCTTTTAGGCTTAACTGCTAAAATCTCTCCTCTATTTACAAACAATTAAATTATAAACGAGCCTCGTTTATGAGGATGACGAGGTTGAAATATTGGCATATCATCGAGTAGCCTATAATGATGATCTAACTTTATTCTAAGATAAATAACTAACGCTAAAAGGTAAAATATTGGCGCATCGCTTGGTAGGCCTAAGAATGTCATTTATGAGAAATGACGAGCATTAAGGAATTGAAATATTGGCACATTACTTGGTAGGCCAATATTGGACAATGAACGTCATTTATGAGAGATGACAAGCATCGAAAAGATAACATATCGCACATCGCCAGCGGGCCGATGTCGACAATGAACGCCATTTATGAGAAATGGCTAACATCGAAAAGATAAAATATTGGCACATCACTGGTAGGCCAATATTGGACAATGAACGCCATTTATGAGAGATGACAAGCATCGAAAAGATAACATATCGCACATCGCCAGCGGGCCGATGTCGACAATGAACGCCATTTATGAGAAATGGCTAACATCGAAAAGATAAAATATTGGCACATCACTGGTAGGCCAATATTGGACAATGAACGCCATTTATGAGAGATGACAAGCATCGAAAAGATAACATATCGCACATCGCCAGCGGGCCGATGTCGACAATGAACGCCATTTATGAGAAATGGCTAACATCGAAAAGATAAAATATTGGCACATCACTTGGTAGGCCAATATCGACAATGGACGCCATTTATGAGAAATGGCTAACATCAAAAGATGAAATATCGACACATCACTGGTAGGTCAATATCTGACAATGGACGCCATCTATGAGAAGTGGCTAACATCAAAAGATGATATATTGGCACATCACTGTAGGCCAATACCGTAAATGACAAGATAACGAGTCAACACATGGCGCATCATTATCCCCGATAATTAGATACGGGTGATGTTCTTCGCATGGTAGAACACTATATAGCAATGAGGTAACTTTTAACGGATAACATTTTGTAATCTCACCGCCCTATTGAAGAGGATTGATGAGTGAATTATGCAAGCCGAAGCTACTATCTTGCGTAACCGACAAAAGCTAAGGGTAATATTTCTTCGTAAACTTACCGCTAATAGCATCATGATTTTGTCGCCTTCTTGATTGGTTAGGCGGTATGCTCCATTCGAGTAAACAGACTCCACCACGAATGGTCCTTCCCATTTTGGTTCGAATTTCCCCTTCTTTTTGGAATTCAAAATCATTGGGCATCGGACAGCAAGAACGAGGTCGCCTTCCTTGAAAATGCGACATCTGACTTTCTTGTCAAATGCTTTGAAAATCCGGACCCGGTAAAACTCGATATGTTGTTGAGCCTGTAGTCGCTTTTCGTCCAACATTTCAAGTTCCTCAAGACGTCGGCAATGACTTTCTTCGGTCGTCATTCCGGTGGTTAATGCTATTCGTAGCGATGTGATTTGAATTTCCAACGGTAAAATAGCCTCGCAGCCATAAACTAGAGAATATGGGATGGTACCCGTTGGTGTGCGAACCGTTGTACGGTAAGCCCACAAACTTTGCCCCAGCTTGTCATTCCAATCCTTTTTGTTTGAAGAGACCATCTTAGTAAGGATCTTGATGATCGTCTTATTAAAAGCTTCAGCTTGTCTGCTCGCGAACGGTAGTAAGTCGTTGATGCTAAATTCTGATCCTAATTTATCGCTAATCGCGGAAGGCATGACTTACAAATTGTGGACCATTATCGTGGACAATCTGCCTTGGCACACCATATCGGTATATGACATGATGTTTAACAAATTTGATCACATCACTTGTCTTGACCAATCTCAATGGAATGGCTTCGGCCCACTTTGAGAAATAATCAGTTATCGCCAATATGAAGCGATGTCTTTTTGAAGAAGGCGAAGAAATTGGACCAACAATATCCATTCCCCATATTTCAAATGGCCAGGACGTGGCACTAGGATGCAAGTGTTCCGGCGGTTGATGAAGGTAGTTAGCATGTATCTGGCATGCATGGCACCGTTTAGCGTAAGCCACGGCGTCTTTTACCATTGTTGGCCAATAATAATCAAGTCTACGTAATCGGTCCCATAACTTAGGTCCAGGCTGGTGTGCTCCACAAATGCCATCATGAGCTTCTTTCATGACTTGCTCTGCTTCCTTAATTGACAAACATCGAAGCAATAGCTCATCATATGACCTTCTATATAGAGTCTGTAATTGGGAGTCGTAGTAAAACCTTGATGCTCGCCGACGAATAGACTCTTTCTTTTGTGTCTTTAGGCAATATCCCGTGCAAGACATAGTCGATGATCGGGAACCGCCAATCTCGTGCTTCGAGTGACTTAGGATTTTCCTCGACTGCTTGGATCTGCAATGCGTATTTTGGCCGGAATAATTGTCTACTACACACGATAATCCGAGTAGCTGTGCAAGGCTAGTGTAGGCTGCGAGTGGCCTTGATGCATCGGCATAAGTGTTCTGTAGACGGGGTACATGATCAATGTAGAAACTTTCAAACGAGTCAGCTAAAGTCACGGCTGCTGCATGGTGAGGTACTAGGTCTTCGTGCCTGACTTCGTACTCTCCCCTTACTTGTTTCACGATTAGCTGTGAATCCCCAAATGCTTCCAGGTGTCTCACATTTAATTGTTTGGCTATGTCGAGACCAATCAATAACGCATTGTACTCTGCTACGTTATTGGTACATGGTTCTGATAACGACACCGCTCGTGGCACCACATGGTTCTGTGGAGATACTAATACCACCCCCACTCCGGCTACAACAGGGCCGTTAGGGGTTGCTCTCGCGGCTCCGTCAAAGAACAACTGCCATACCTGTTCCTTAGACACCAGATTAGCTTCATAAGGTTCATCAGGCATGTCCTGATATAATTCGATTTTTTCTTCCAATGGATGGTTAGCCATAAGATCGCACACAGCTTGACCCTTCATTGCCTTCTGAGGTTTGAAGTGAATATCATATTGAGATAGTAAAAGTGCCCATCTAGCCATTCGACCATTCAATGTGTCAGGCTGGGTCATGAATACCCGTATAGGATCGATTTTGGAGATGACGTGTATGGTCCGCCCAGAGATAGTGCCGCATTTTTGGATGGTAAAGACCAAAGTTAAATATTCCTTCCGAATGGGAGGATATCAATATTCACCCGACGAGTTCTGGCGAGGTAATAGACCACTGCTCGGCCATTGTCGTCAGATATGCTTAAGAGACTCGCTAACGATACTCAGAAGGCCAATATAAATCGAAAGGGTTTTCCGATTTAAAGCAACTAGCAATGGGGATTGGAAAGATATGTTTTAATCTCTTCAATGCTTCGCAATCTTTATCCCAAACAAAGGATACCCCTTTCTTCATGAATTTCAAAATGGCCGACATTTTCCCCGATAAGTTGGAAATGAACTCGCGAATGTAAGCCAAACGCCTTGGAGACCACGAAGCTCTCGAGACTTCTAGGAGGTGGAAGTTCTGGATAGCTTTGACCTTATCCGTCAAGACGATACCATCCGGCCGTGACCACGAACCCTAGGAATTTACCACTTGACATCCCTGTGAAAGACTTGGTGGGTTCATCTTCAACCGATGTGCCCGTGATTATCTCAAATGTTATCTTCAAGTCATGCAAGTGATCACTTTTGTGACGACTCTTGACTACTAAATCGCTTCACGTAGCATTCCATCGCTTTTCCAAAATATTTTCTAAAATAGTGGTCATGGCATCACCGGTATGTAGCCCGCATTTTTCAAGCGAAGGCATGGTATATAACGATATATTCACGGCGGTGTTGAGGCGGTGTGCTTTTCATCATCAGGATGCATTTTGATTTGATTGTATCCTGAAAAGCCATTCATAAAAGACATCCTTTCAAATCCACATGTGTTGTCGATAATAAGATTCGTGATTGGTAGAGGAAAATCATCTTTGGGACATGCTAAATTTAAATCTCGGTAATCGATGCACGGTCGGATCTGTCCGCTTTTCTTCAAAACGGGTACTATATTGGATACCCAGTCGGGGTGTTGCACTTCCCGAATGAACCTTGCTTTGATTAGTTTTTCAATTTCTTTCTCGATGACCTTCATGACCTGAGGGGAAAATCGACGTTGTTGCTGTTTAACAGGCTTAGCCCCTGACTTGATATTAAGGCGGTGCATAGCCACTTGAGGGTCTAAACCGGACATATCTTCATAATTCCATGCGAAGACATCGATGTATTCCCGTACCAAAGCAATCAGGCTCTCCTTTTCTTTAGCGGTCAAACTATCACTTATAAATATGGGTTTTGGATTGGCCTCATCCCCCATATTAACTTGGACTATTTTGTCATCAATAGGCGGTTCTCGTTGCTCAAAACGATGTTCCCATTGCATTCCAAGCTGTTGACTTAGCGGATCCTCGTATAGTGGCAAGAGGTCATCTTCTTGAATCTCAATTGGACTGGCTAAGGTAATATTGGCCATAAGGGACCTAAATTCATGTCCTATATCGACGCCTAATCCTAGGAAACCGCCTTAAGATGAGTGATCCGAATCGCTTCGGTTGTGACATGCCATGAGTATGACTACGATTCATATCCCAAATTTTACGAAGTTTTATGATAATAATCATCAGGCTGACCTTCCGGGACATAAGCAGATCGGATTGGTGTATTGATACCTTTCCCGTAGTTTAAGCCTTCTTTGTGAAGGAAATCATACCCCATTTTCTTCATCAAATTTTGCGTTGTTGGCGAGAAATATGAGAATTGGGGTTCCTTTTCCTTCGCTTTGGGTTGTTCTAACTCAGTTTGCAATGGCTTATTGACCGCCCAAGGATAATGTCTTTCTCGATCATTATTCTTGGCCAGATCACAAAACCGCCAGAAGAATTAGAGTACCGCTGACTTGTCATAAGCGGCGGTGAATTGGCTTGTGCAATGCGTTCAAAGATACAACCGTGGAAGAATTTCGACATCAAGTCAAGATGACTTTTAACACCCGTCGTAAGCTAAATCATAATTATTATTGAAAATAACTTCGTCGTCATCGGCTCATTGGATCAATTACAAAGGGTTTACATCATTGAAGATAATCGTTTGTTCTGACTCAGACGCCTTCATTTCCGCCGCCGAGTCTTCGATCTGTGGTTCTCGGTTTGGCCTTCCTCAAGGTAATGGACGTAATCAAGAAAATAATTCTCCACGCCCTTGAATGGTTGCATTTCACACCAATGTTTTAACAGCCCTTCATCATCCACATACTTCATGCATTGATGCAACGTAGATGGAACGATCAAGTTTTCATGGATCCGTATCGATCCAAGAGCGATTATAAGATGTATCCGCATCGATGACATAACAGTAATGTCCGCCTTCAAGTCTCCTATTTGGCATTTGAATTTGATCTTGTCCAAAGGACGGAATCGTGGCATTGAAACCATAAATGGTGGTCCCCGTTGTTGCCAAGTTAATGTGCTTAGCCCCTGACTTGATATTAAGGCGGTGCATAGCCACTTGAGGGTCTAAACCGGACATATCTTCATAATTCCATGCGAAGACATCGATGTATTCCCGTACCAAAGCAATCAGGCTCTCCTTTTCTTTAGCGGTCAAACTATCACTTATAAATATGGGTTTTGGATTGGCCTCATCCCCCATATTAACTTGGACTATTTTGTCATCAATAGGCGGTTCTCGTTGCTCAAAACGATGTTCCCATTGCATTCCAAGCTGTTGACTTAGCGGATCCTCGTATAGTGGCAAGAGGTCATCTTCTTGAATCTCAATTGGACTGGCTAAGGTAATATTGGCCATAAGGGACCTAAATTCATGTCCTATACTGACGTCGGAATCCTAGGAAACTGCTTCAGAAGATGAGTGATCTGAATCGCCTTCAGTTGTGACATGCCATGAGTATGACTACGATTCATATCCCAAATTTTACGAAGTTTTATGATAATAATCATCAGCCGACCTTCCCGACATAAGCGATCGGATTGTGTATTGATACCTTTCAGTAGTTTAAGCCTTCTTTGTGAAGGAAATCATACCCCATTTTCTTCATCAAATTTTGCGTTGTTGGCGAGAAATATGAGAATTGGGGTTCCTTTTCCTTCGCTGGGTTGTTCTAACTTCGGTTTGCAATGGCTTATTGACCGCCCAAGGATAATGTCTTTCTCGATCATTATTCTTGGCCAGATCACAAAACCGCTTGTGAAGAATTAGAGTACCGTTGACTTGTCATAAGCGGCGGTGAATTGGCTTGTGCAATGCGTTCAAAGATACAACCGTGGAAGAATTTCTGACATCAAGTCAGTATGACTTTTAACACCCGTTGCGTAAGCTAAATCATAATTATTATTGAAAATAACTACGTCGTCATCTGGCTCATTCGGATCAATTACAAAGGGTTTACATCATTGAAGATAATCGTTTGTTCTGACTCAGACGCCTTCATTTCACCGCCGAGTCTTCGATCTGTGGTTCTCCGGTTTGGCCTTCCTCAAGGTAATGGACAGAATCAGTAAAATAATTCTCCACGTCCTTGAATGGTTGCATTTCCGCGACCAATGTTTTAACAGTCCCTTCATCATCCACATACTTCATGCATTGATGCAACGTAGATGGAACGATCAAGTTTTCATGGATCCAGGGTCGATCCAAGAGCAGATTATAAGATGTATCTGCATCGATGACATAACAGGTAATGTCTGTCTTCAAGTCTCCTATTTGGCATTTGAATTTGATCTTGTCCAAAGGACGGGAATTGGTGGCATTGAAACCATAAATGGTGGTCCCTGTTGTTGCCAAGCGATGAAGCGGTATCCCCAGATATTGTATAATTCTTAAGGGAATGATACTCAATGCAGACCCCGGGTCAACTTGCACCCGATTGATTCGGAGAGAGCCAATATAGTCAGTAAAATAAAGGGGTCTATTATGCTTCGGGTTCTTCACTTGCATGTCTTCCGATGAGAAGATGATGCAAGGTATTGGCCACTTGAAGACTTGGTGACATTGGGTGCAAATTTCCGCTGACTTCTCCGGCAAATAAGTGAGGAAAATTTCGTTATTCGCCAATGTTTCTCGTAGAGCTTCTCTAGTCGATTGAGACAGTCGCAAAAGTTCGAATAATGTGATTCTTGCCGGGATGTTGGAGAGCTGAGCTAGAACATCGAATCGAAAGGGCCTTCAAGTTTCAGCGATCCTTTCGAGTATTTTATTGTAGCGGATCTCTTTGTCCGGGTTCACCGGCTAGTGCTTTTCGTCGTCGGTTGTCGCCTCGAGTATTCCCTTAAGTACTCTTTCCCGCCTCGGGTGCCCAATGCTTGTACAGGTTGTGCGACTAGGGCGACTTGCTCCTTGGTAGAGTTATTGACTTACTCCTCTTCCGGTACGGCGGAGATGATATTGCAATCTTTCCTTTTAGACTTGAAAGAGGTCCATTGCTCATCTGATAACAGGTCAGGATGAACCCACATAATTTCACCTTTCGGCGTAGTGTAAGGGACCATACCTTGCACCTCCCGCTGTTGGAGGTCGAAGTTCACGATTCTGGCCTCTGCCTGAGGGATCGGCTTCACACCATCTTGCACTTGAAATTCCGCAAAATCACCAAATTGGAGAGCGACCATATTTGCAGACACTTTCTTCTGATCCTCCCGAAGAGTCATAACACCTGCTTCTAACAAGACTTGGATCTTGTCTTTCCAAATGTAACATGCTCCCGTCGGATGATGCACCATTCGATGGTACATGCAATATTTTGGATCATCAGATCCTTGAAGCTTCCTCCCGCTTTTTATTTCCTAAGCTGATCTTGTTCATCTTGAGCAAAGTCTTGAAAATCGGGATAACTTGATCATCCTTGAAATCATACTTCTTCAGAGGACGACTATCGGAAGCATTCGATTTCTGCTTAAAAGACTTTGAAGTAGGTTGAGTCTCTACAGCTAGAGTCTCCTTCCCCTTCGATTGTTTTTGAGGAGTAAAATTGCTCTGATTACCCCTTTTTTAGGATGATAGCCCTGAGGTTCTTCTGCCTCTATTCTCTTAAGCATGCTTTCAACCTGTTCCCCTTGCCTCACCAAGTCTCTCCAAGAGCGTGTTTCAACTGCGCCCATCTTTGAAAATATGTTGATTGAGAGGTTGTTTCTGCACATCTCGATAAGTGTCGCTTCTGAGACTTGGTCACGGGAGTGCAATGACTGGTTTCTGAACCTTTTGACAAAAGTGCTGACGGACTCTGTCTTCTTTTGCTTTTCGGCCAGCAAAGTGGCCATAAACACTTCAGTGTCGTCATCGAAGAATCGGGCCATAAAAAGCTTTTCCAAATCTCTCCAAGAGTGAATAGAACCAGGCTCCAACCTTCGAAACCACTCGAAAGCAACTCCCTTAAGAGTGCTAATGAATAATCGGGTCATGATAGGATCATTATCTGTTATATGCCCGGTTTGTGCTTGGAAATAATAAATATGTTGTGATGGAGAGCTTTTTCCATCAAACTGCACTAGATTGAGCGGCTTGAATTTTGGAGGATATGGGACATCATCTCACTCCGCAGGATATGGTCTGGTCACCCCCAGCTCCTTAAAACGTCATTGGAGCTTGAGGGCATCAAGTTGCTTTTGGAAATCATGTAACTTATGATCTCGCTCTTTTGTGCGTGGGTTCGACTCTACTTCAGATGACAGAGTGGACATCACGATCTTCTTCATAGCCTTCATGCTTTGATTTGGAACCTCCCTCGTCTACTTTCTTCTTGCCGGCGAGCTTCTCCATCATTATCTCTAAAGGCCCGATAGACTCTTGTTGTGCAAAAATAAGAGCTTGTTGCTCTTCGATCTTCTTTGCCATCTCTTCCTCTTTATCAGCCATGAGGACGCTGACTTGATCACTTAGATCAGTGTTTGAAGGTTGAGATGTGGCCATGCCGGAGTTCTCGAATTCTTCATGGGTACCGCCACTCAATTGTCGGTAGTCAAATGGAATTGCTGCTCCGGTACGAGTACTGGTGCGTCGGTAAATGCCTTGACTATCAGTTAGCGCCCCTCGTAATCCTGGGAAATATTCAGGGTCAGATGATTCAGGACTATCTGTTGGAGTTTTGCTTCTGCTTCTCCCAACCATATTGATAGTCACTCCGGGGGAATGACCATTGCGTGGCGTCTATCTCTGGTGACGAAACCGCTGCCTAGTTAATGGCCTGATAGTCGCTTGAAGACCGGCTTGTGTATCGAAGGGCACTGAGCAAACATTGCGTAGACGAAGCCACAACAGCAGCCGTGGATCGCATTTGATCCATATCGCGCTTTCGTGTTAGATAATCAAGGAGATCAGACGTGGGAGTACCCCTAGTTGATTCTGAAAATCGAGCTTCGCACAAGCGAGACCCTCCAGATAGAGGTTGGCGAGCTTGGCGAGGTCGTCTTCTTGTTCGATTTTGGCGACGAGGCTCATTGTCTGGACGAGGTTCGCCTGTTTCAAGGGAACCTCGGTTGAATATCGAGATTCGCTGCGTAGGTGAACCTCGGTTGAATATTGAGTTTCCTGCGTAGATGAACCTCGGTTGAATGTCGAGATTCGCTGCGTAGGTGAACCTCGGTTGAATATTGAGTTTCCTGCGTAGATGAACCTCGGTTGAATATTGAGTTTCCTGCGTAGATGAACCTCGGTTGAATATTGAGTTTCCTGCGTAGATGAACCTCGGTTGAATATCGAGATTCGCTGCGTAGGTGAACCTCGGTTGAATATCGAGCCTCGGTTGAATATCGAGCCTCGGTTGAATATCGAGATTCGCTGCGTAGGTGAACCTCGGTTGAATGTCGAGATTCGCTGCGTAGGTGAACCTCGGTTGAATATCGAGCCTCGGTTGAATATCGAGCCTCGGTTGAATATCGAGCCTCGGTTGAATATCGAGCCTCGGTTGAATATCGAGCCTCGGTTGAATATCGAGCCTCGGTTGAATATTGAGTTTCCTGCGTAGATGAACCTCGGTTGAATATCGAGATTCGCTGCGTAGGTGAACCTCGGTTGAATATCGAGCCTCGGTTGAATATTGAGTTTCCTGCGTAGATGAACCTCGGTTGAATATCGAGCCTCGGTTGAATATCGAGATTCGCTGCGTAGGTGAACCTCGGTTGAATATCGAGCCTCGGTTGAATATCGAGCCTCGGTTGAATATCGAGCCTCGGTTGAATATCGAGCCTCGGTTGAATATCGAGATTCGCTGCGTAGGTGAACCTCGGTTGAATGTCGAGATTCGCTGCGTAGGTGAACCTCGGTTGAATATCGAGCCTCGGTTGAATATTGAGTTTCCTGCGTAGATGAACCTCGGTTGAATGTCGAGATTCGCTGCGTAGGTGAACCTCGGTTGAATATCGAGATTCGCTGCGTAGGTGAACCTCGGTTGAATATCGAGATTCGCTGCGTAGGTGAACCTCGGTTGAATATTGAGTTTCCTGCGTAGATGAACCTCGGTTGAATGTCGAGATTCGCTGCGTAGGTGAACCTCGGTTGAATATTGAGTTTCCTGCGTAGATGAACCTCGGTTGAATATCGAGCCTCGGTTGAATATCGAGCCTCGGTTGAATATCGAGCCTCGGTTGAATATTGAGTTTCCTGCGTAGATGAACCTCGGTTGAATATTGAGTTTCCTGCGTAGATGAACCTCGGTTGAATATTGAGTTTCCTGCGTAGATGAACCTCGGTTGAATATTGAGTTTCCTGCGTAGATGAACCTCGGTTGAATGTCGAGATTCGCTGCGTAGGTGAACCTCGTTGAATATCGAGCCTCGGTTGAATATTGAGTTTCCTGCGTAGATGAACCTCGGTTGAATATTGAGTTTCCTGCGTAGATGAACCTCGGTTGAATATCGAGCCTCGGTTGAATATCGAGCCTCGGTTGAATATCGAGTCTCGGTTGGATGTCGAGATTCGCTGCGTAGGTGAACCTCGGTTGAATATCGAGCCTCGGTTGAATATTGAGTTTCCTGCGTAGATGAACCTCGGTTGAATATCGAGCCTCGGTTGAATATCGAGCCTCGGTTGAATATCGAGCCTCGGTTGAATATCGAGCCTCGGTTGAATATCGAGCCTCGGTTGAATATCGAGATTCGCTGCGTAGGTGAACCTCGGTTGAATGTCGAGATTCGCTGCGTAGGTGAACCTCGGTTGAAAGTCGAGTCGAGCCGTTCTTTGTGGCGAAATCTCGGATGAAGATCGAGCTTAAGCTAGGTGGGCGAACCTCATATAAATGTCGAGCCATTTTGCGGTTTTATCTCGATTGGATGTCGAGCTTCTCTGCTGCGGGTGAACCTCGGTTGAATATCGAGTTTTCCTGCTGTAGGCGAACCTCGATTGAATATCGAACCTCGGTTGAATGTCGAGATTCGCTGGCGTAGGTGAACCTCGGTTGAATATCGAGATTCGCTGCGTAGGTGAACCTCGGTTGAATATCGAGTCTCGGTTGGATGTCGAGATTCATCTGCCGTAAGTGAACCTCGGTTGAATATCGAGCCTCGGTTGAATATTGAGTTTCCTGCGTAGATGAACCTCGGTTGAATATTGAGTTTCCCTGCTGTAGATGAACCTCGGTTGAAAGTCGAGTCGAGCTTCGTTGCTGTAGGCGAAATCTCGGATGAAGATCGAGCTTCGCTAGGTGGGCGAACCTCATATAAATGTCGAAGCCACGCTGTGGCGAACCTCCTCTTTTAATGTGGAGCCTCGCAGTTTTGCGAATTTCCTCATATTTGAGTAAGCCTCAACATTCTTTTGTCTCTTAGCATTTTTTAATGCTTACAAGAGGTATAAGGTTCCATTTCCTCCAACTCAAATTTAGTAGTTTGCCTCAATTATTTCGTAAAGAACTTAAACATAACTCTTGTATAGATTGTTTGTGCATGCTTCTCAATCGGATATATTGACCATAAAGAAATAGAAGAACACATTGTTTAAAAGTCTTCCTCATCCTTGTCATGTCCGTTTTCTAATGCTTTTTCATATTGTTCAATAATCTAAAAATGGATATATGACAATCAACTAAAATTTTAAAAACAACATTTATGGACTCACTTCTTTGTGTAGTTTCCATAAAGCCGATCAAAGTGTCTGAGAAATACTTAGATCCAATAGTAACATATTGCATAAAGGTGTTGAAGATGTGAATTATTTGCAACTTTATGTTTTTCAATCATAGAGGACCAACTAAATTTAAATTCTTTAATAATAAGATCATACAACATAAGAATTCCTCTTGAAATATATCCTTAACACCAATACGAACCCCAAGATGCTCTCTAGCCTTTCGAAGAATGTGTCACTTGCAAAATCGATGCACTGTGTTAGGCAACATTTCACTTATAGCTTTCTTCATTGCTGAATCCTGATATGTCGGAATTGATTTTGGATGATAACCAAACATTGCACCAACCCATGTTTTGAATAGTCATGCAAAAGATTCAGAAGTCTTATTCCTAATCAATGCATAACTAAACAATGTAGATTGACCGCGATGATTGACTCTAATAAAAGGTGCAAACGACATATCATATTTATTGGTCATGTAGGTTGTATCAAGTAAAAACATTGCCAAAATGTTGATAAGCCATTCTTCATCTCACATCTATCCAAAATATGTTTCTTCCGGTGTTATATGAGTC
Source organism: Asparagus setaceus (assembly GCA_012295165.1). NCBI lineage: Eukaryota > Viridiplantae > Streptophyta > Magnoliopsida > Asparagales > Asparagaceae > Asparagus > Asparagus setaceus. Next base: position 27,959,314 of record CM022709.1, on the reverse strand, counting down.
TATTTGAATAGTATAATAAAACAGTAGATTTTCCATTTGGAGTTTTTGAAAATAAGTGATTGTACTAGAATCATCAATATAGAAAAGAGACCATCATAAGTGAGTTGTATGATTAGTAAGGTCCTTTCTAGTGAATGACACATTTATAATGACTCCACGTTATCATGCAATAACATCCATATGAAGGGACATTTTGTTCGTGCAGTGTTTGTATTATAGCATTTTCTTCTCTAATTTTACATTGGCAACAAAAAGACCGAGCTTTTGATGGACTAGGTAAGAGTACATGGTTATGTTACTTGACAATTGCCACCACCATCCATTTATTATCATCTTCCATTCTAACATGCATACTAGCTTTGCAACTGGTTCTCATACTAGAAGATTCTATTTAAGGAGTTCTATTTTTTTGCACCCTCTCCAATCATCGGTTCCTTATCCTTATTTTTAGTCAGATCTTCATTAGAACAAGTGAATATTTGTGCTGTGAGAACATTAATTTTTTAGACTTATAATTGGATCCCTTTTAGATACCAAATACAACCACAAGTGCATAAGAATTGCATCATCTAGGCTTTCAAACAGTTTTCCAATATACGGTTCATTAGTCCTTTTTGAATCTTCTACATTTTCAAAAATTGTATCATTGATTTGTGAAATTTCGTATGTGCATTTTCAATGTCAACTGCGTCTTCTTAATACCTTAACTTCCAACATTATTATTCAAATCTACTCCATCAACTAAATCAATCAACATGTTACTTGCATATATAAATAAAATCTAAAGATAATTCCACTTTATAGTCTTCAGTTATTCAAGGTAAGGAGTTTAGAAAAAATACCAGTAATTCTTGACGTCACTGTTCGCTCTTCCTGAAAAACGTTAAAAGACGTTGGCATCGTCAATGCATAATTGATAAAATTAGAGAATAACTAGTCTAAAAGAACCATTAAGCCCTAGTTAACTATCTCCAAAGATGTTAAAGAAGTGCCTCACATTTGTGTTGTTAAAGAAGTGCTATCTTGAAAGTTGAGTTGGTTCTTGAGGCGCTCGTCGCAAAACAGGATTTCATCCTCTGTGACAAGGGAAGGGGGGAATGTCTATGGATGCGAGTTTTTATTTTTTTGAGAGATAGAGACAGAGCGCCTGCACAACGTGATTTCAAGGTTACCTCGTGAGGAGTGAAGAAGGGAAATGCCCACATATGCGACTTTTCATTTTTGTTATTTTGTGTGTGAGAGAGTTTTTGCCTTGCCAAATCTACTCGTCTCAATTAAAGGAAGATATTAATTTGATCAGGATCTTGATCAAATAAGTTCGTCCAAGTTCAACAATTAAAAATTTAGAAGACAAGAGCCTCTATTCACTTAAGTTGATAGTAGCCCACATATATGTTATATAGATATAGAGTTGAGCTACAATCTTTTAAATGTATGAGTTGAGCTACAATCATCTTTTAAGTGTATGAGCCTTTGTTAACCTAACTTTGATGCGAGCCTTGATGTGTGTCGCACACCGACACGAATCTTTAAAAAAAAAATAATGATAAAAAGTTATGGGCTTAAGTGCACTTAAATACCCTATAGTTTCCCCTACTTTTCACTTAATTTACCATCACTTGTTTTTGGCAACACTTATATATCCTAAAGTTTTGAAAACTTGCACGTATATATCCCTTGTTTTCGGCAGCACAGATATACCCTTAAGTTTTTAAAACTTGCACTTAAAAACTTTAGGATATCTAAGTGCAAAATTTAAAAAATTTACAGTATGTAGGTGCAAGTTTTAATAACTTTAGGGTATATAAATTCCGCCAAAAACAAGTGAAGGTATATTAGTAGACGTTTTAAAAACTTTAGGTTATGTAAGTGCTGCCACAAACAAGTCAGGGTATATAAGTACAAAAAGGGGAAACGATAGGGTACTTAAGTGGATTGTAGCTCAAGTCTCTCTGTCTCTATATATATACTATATACATATATATCCACATGTAACAATTTCCTCCTAAAATAATCTGAATCAAACTGTGACTGATGAGTAGTATTATATTTCAGCACATCTATAAACTGCACTTAGGTGTTCTCTCTTACCTAAATTTGGAAGGTTCCCTTGTTGATGCTTCCAGATACTTGGAAACTTGAAGGCCTTCTCTCGTCCACATGTGACATTTGTCATACACATGTAACATTTTCAAACAATATGGATTTGCTATGTTTGTACCATGAACTGAGGCATAAAACATTATATTCACTAACATGAAACCTGAAAATAAATGGTCCAAATGGCTTGACAACTGCACCATGCTGTTTATTACTTGATATTACCTAGCCTATCAATTCATCGTGGTGTCATCAACAACTTGTGTCATTCTTGTTTCGGCTTCATCTCACACTTATTATAGTGCTCACTTTGAAGTAAATGGCAAGTCATGACATGTCATTATTGTGTTTTAGAAGGATATTGTTGCCTTTTCTATGTTAAACTCCAGCACTGTCTTTATGATAGAATTGAGACATAATTTTAGTCCAGTGTAGGATTATATAAAACTTTATGTTGTGATTCATACTTGCTCACTGCAGACGGTATAAGTGTTTCCATGTGGCACCAAGGCACATGTTATCAGTACTTTCAAATGTTTAAATGTTAAGTTTGAATGCTAGACATTGATAGCCCCTAATCCGTAGAGTCCACCACTCCGACCCTCCTTCCACCAACCAAAGAGGGGTCACAAAGAATAAACAGTCAAAAGAGATTTAACCTTGGAAAACTATTTTTGATGGGTCTTCCTCAGATTACACATCAGTGATACTTTTATTGTAATCATTGAAAACTAAACTGTGATGATGATGTAATTTTAATTCATCTATGTTTCGCACAACACAATATGCATTTGTGTTATGCATGCATCTATCTCTATTGCATTTTTTAGATTGTGGAAACCAAGTAGAAAAAATCTATATCTACAACCTAAATGAAGGAAAATATAAATCACGTGCATATAGACACAGAGACAGTATTATGAAATACTATTCTGTAACTAGTTTCTTTCGATTGTAAAACACATTTGCTTTTCTTTTGCAGAGCATAAAAGGAGAATACTGATGATCCATCAAAAGCATTCTTCATCAAGTAAAGTAAGCCTTCTCTATCTTCATTACATGCTAATGGATTCCATAAAACATATTAATTGCTTTAAATAATACAGGTTTGTACTTAATTAGGATTTAATACCAAGTCATAAGTATCCTGGTAGTATGTGCTTCTCATCTTCTTTGGTGGCTAGAGAAATGTATTAGACAAATACTGGCATTATATTTATGGATAAATCTCATTCTCCTCATTGTTAACTCTTCTCTAGGAAGAACCATTGGGAAAGGACGGATTGCAACAAGAAATACTTGATGCAGACTACTCTTTCGTATGTAATAAAATAGCACAGCTGAAGGACAAGGTATGATTATACATCCAAATAGTTTTTCTTAAGCTCTCTAATATTCCTGAACTTGTATTTGTACTGCATGATTCTCTGAAGAGGATATTTAAAGTTTGATTCAATAGTTTGTGTTTAGGGCCATTTGTTGAAATTTATAGTAATGCATACTGACATGACCATAGTAATCAATAATTTCTGTTTGTCAAATTACACTGAAGTCCTTCATGTCGTCATGAACATTGCTTAATGTATTGCTTTCATAAATTACACATAGCAGGGTTATATATTGGGTTGAATATTTACTCTCTCTCCCCCCCAAGTAACGATTTTTTTGGGGGTGTGTGTGTGTGTGGGAGGGTTCACCAAAAAAGAAAAAGAAAAAGAAAAAGAAAATGTATCTCATATGTTATGGAAATCTAGTATTCATATTTGTATATGTTAGGGATGGACAATCGCTAATCACAATCTCCACAAGCCGCAGACAATAACCTCACAAGATAGTAATAATAGCAAGCTAGAAGAGTAACACTTGAGATTTACATGGTTTGGTCGATTAAGCTCAACCTATATCGACAAGGCAACAATACTAGAAATCCACTATTTATAAGGGATATGATTGCAAGAGGAATGACTCATCTCTATAATCTCTCAATCTCGCCTGAACATACATATAGCCGTCATCTCAAATTCTATTCAAAGCCCTAAAGTCATCTAAGGCTCTCTCACATAAGAGAGACTCATATATAGTGTTATTACAAGAAATGCTAGCACTAACTTGGCCCAAAGGCCCACTGGGCTCAAAAGCCCGTTGGACGCTAAACAAATATGAGAAATATCTCAACAATATACTATCATATATAGATAGAAATATATCCAAAAATATGTATATTCATTTATATCCCTAACGAAAAGGCTTAAATATAAGGTTAGTAGCTTCGACAATGTTTCCCGGGGGACAAGGATTCCTCATTAGGAGACTGAAGTTAATTACTATCCCTCAGACCAAGGTTTTAAATATCGGTTATCAGAAATATATCGGACAGCCAAAATTCATATCAGATCACGGTTATTGGGGATATATCAGGGATAAGTAGTAAAATCGGAGTGTCATATCAGATGGTGAGCATATATAATATAATATCCTAAAATGTAATCTATAAGCACATTTAATGCAATATCGAGAGGGTCTTCGAGAGAGGTCGTCAAAAGAGGCATTCGAGTGAGAAATTTGCGAGTGATTTGGGGGAGAGAACAATGGAGGCGGAGAGAATTAGGGTTACACAATGAGCGGATGTGAAATAGAATAGGATATCATGGTTTTTGTTTAGTGGATGCGGGTCAAGTATGGAAAAAGGAAGGTTTTTGCATCCAAACCTGAACCGGTTCACTTAAAATGTAAATTATAGAAAATCGGGCGCTTGTTAACCCACGAGAAATTGGCCGCTTTATCGGATTTACACCGATATATCGGGACAAATCGGCCAAAAATGATATGCGATAAATTTTTGCAAAAATCGTATCGACCATGGCCCAAACCCTATATATCGGTGATAAATCGATAAAATCGGCCTATTTTTAAAACACTGCCTCAGACTAGAAGCAAATATCTAGTACAACATTGAGACGTAGGTTCCTGAACTTGAATAGCTTGTAATACACCATGCCAACTGTCATGAAGTTGAATCTCCAAACCAACAGAAACTACCATATTTAATCACTAACCAACTGTATCTACCACATTAGGATCAGCATCATATAACCATAGTGAGATCACATAGCGCTGGGGGCAAACCACTATAGAAGAGATGCATATGTGCTTAATATTATATACGCAGCTGTACAATATTTTCAACCAACATATAGTATATTCATTACCATTAACCAATACCCTTTGTTCTTTTTATTTTCCAAGGTGCGACCAAGGCCCCAATATTCCTCTGCCTCTCTGTCTCTCTCTCTCACAGTACAAAAGATGTTCTGGTACATAGTTACACTCTAAAAAAGGGTCCAAGAAAAATAATGTAAGCCAGCTGGACTATCCAATATTTTAAGATAATTAATAAGAGAAATTTCTTTCACATACACACAAAGTACAACAATGTTCTGATCCTTCTGATACATAGTCACCCTTTAAAAAATGGCCAAAGAAAATAATTTAAGCCAACTGGAACATCCGATATGTTAAGATAATTAATGAAAGTAATTTAAATGAAGTTTGATAAGAAAAGTCCCGAACTATTTATGTAGACTAGAAAGAAGATTATACGTAAAATTTGCACAGAAAAGTCTGTTTTTCATTGCTTTGTACCTTGGTGACTATTTCATTGGAGTCACTAACTGAGTGCGCTTATTTGAGTTAGTACAACCTAGATGTTAATGAAACCTGTAGCCTTTATTAGTTAATAAATTTATTTAAGAGTTTTCTCTGGTGACCTTGTCCTTCTACTTTGAAGGTTTACATGACCAAAGTGTCAACTAGGCTCATGAATTATGATTGAATATCATCTACTGCAAAGAACGCCTTAAGTTTCCATACTAAGTTACTATAATAGTTTCGAGGTCAGAAGAGTTGTTTACAACTGTCATGTATCCTTCTTCCTGCTAACAGCGTTGTTTTAAATATCCCCGACATGGCCCGATATATCGCCCGATATATCCTTTTACAGAGCTTGCCGCAACCAATATGGTCTCTAAATATCCTTTACCGCTTTTTTGGCTATTTTGGGTGATATATCCTGGATATGGCCGATATATCAGCTTATAAGTTGCCCGATATATCCTTTTATATGGCTTATCAAAAAATAATATACCGCGTTTGGCAATTTTTGGGTGAGATATCATGATTTTCCCATTATATCAAATGACATTTTGGCCTAAAAATAATCAGACGAAATGTTGCAACGTCAATTTGTATATTTGTTTGTTCTACAAGGTTGATTAGTGATCCTAAACATATATTATTTACATTTTATATGCTTAGATTTCATTAAGTATGTTGAGATTACATTTTAGTGCATTATTATACTATATATGCAAACATCCGTTATGACATTCCGATATTTACCACATATCCCCGATATTTCCCCGATATCCGCAATCCGATATGAATTTTGGCCATCCGTTATTTCCCCGATATCCGATATTTAAAACCTTGGCTAACAGAATACCAAATGAACACTAATGTTTGAGATATGGGTATTAATTCATGGCGCTTGATTTGACCACATCAAAACTAGCCTATTGACTGGTGTTACGTACCACTTTGAATTGGCCTTCCTAGTTAGTGTGTGCAAAGTCTTGAGGTGGCAAATAGTCCTCTAGACTATGACATTGGAGTAGCTGCCTTATAGAAACTATTGCAACAATTATTGTACCTTGCATTGTAAATATTCTCTTCATATTCTTATTGTTTTTTTTATTTAGAGTGACTCATTGGTTGCCAGTTTTGGATTTATTCTCTGCATATTCTTGGACTGTATATATTCCCTTCATATTCTTGTTACTTTTATTCAGAGTGACTCATTGGTCACTCAGTTTTGTATTTTGATGCATCTTTGGGCTGAAGCTTTGCTGCATAAACTTCAGCAAGTTTTGTGGAACTTGGCTTCACGGAAATTGTTGGCAAAATTTTCTCCTACAGATCTTGATTGTAATTTCAATGCCACATAAAACCCAAACTAAACTTTCTTATACTTAGATCTGTTGATTTGCATGTCAAGGTTTTTTAAAGGGAAGTTTGAGATGGCATTGGGTTGTAAAGGGTTACTTGGTGTGGCTGATGGTAAAGAAATATTCTAGGGGTTATTGCCGGAGGTTTGAGATTCAGACTGGAGAGTTCCCTGACGGGAAGCTTATTGCTGATACTGAAAGTGAACTAGAGATGATTAGGTTGTAACTGGATGATTGGATCAATCCTGACACAATTTTGAGTGGTTGCCAAACACAGCCTCTAATCCTCCTGCATAAGTGATTTTACTAAATCAGAACACCACAGCTAGGAAGTAGAGATTTTCACAGCCAAATTTTCATATTTGATAATTATATAGGGAAACTCTAGATTGATTACAGGCCACTTAATGAACTGATTTCAGGCTAATGGAGATTTAATTTCAGTTTGACAAAGGACCAAGTAACCCCCATATGGACAGAGTAGGAGTCAAGAAGAGTAAATATTTACGTTATTTTTTAAGTAGAAGTACCTACAAAGTAATTAGTTAAGCTAACTTGTCATTTATAATTTCAACAACTAATTCACTGAGTACTCATTATCTACACAACATAAGCAGCAAGTAGAATTTAACATAGATTTGATTTGTTAGAGAATATCAAGACTAACATCAAGACCAACACCACATTTTGTTAAAATGATGCTTAATCTTGATGAGGAAGATTTTACAGGAAAAAGGCCAAATACTTTAAGAACAAGTTCACCACAGGACACCAGTCAAAACCAATAGATCATGTTGATCCCTGACTCCCTGCTTGCTACTGATAGAGAAATAGAAGAGAAAGTGCAGAGGCAGAACAGGGGAAAGCGCTGGCAGAGAATAATGGGACCCAGACCCTTTGTTTAAGTGAAAACATCTAAATCCTCCCTGCCACAGCCGTAGCCCAAAGGGTTATAATTGAGGAAGTGAAGATAAAATCTAAACAGCCTCTCGTCCAAATGTGTCTCATGTGAGCACCTCATCTCTGTTGCCTGAGGTGCTCATCTGGGCACATCAGGCTGGTGCCTTAATAACATTCAGTAATCTGGCTGTAGTTGAGCTGAAGTGCCTGAAATCACTTTTCCTGAGCGTCTGTGGCACCTAGTGAATCACTTCTCAAATCACTCTTGTTATTCAGACCCCATCCTTTAGTTGAACTACTATAACTTGACCTATAAAGTATTGACATAGCATATCCTTACAGCGGATTCTTATGGTTAATAGGAGTTCCCATATCCACAAAATACTTTCGCCACTACCAATCTTGGACGAAGAAATATAATTTTTCTCTGTAGACCGTGTCATATAGAGTTTTATTCTGCTTGATTTTAGCGTCTTTGCTATGAACTTGGCAATAACTGCGCACTGGGTCATGAGCTCATGCCCTAAAGTCATTGGTCGGGAAGTTCAATTTCTGAAATTCCTTGACTGGGGTTTCTTGCACCTGTGCTTGTTTCTTTTTTCTTTCCATGTCATATTTTCCTAATTTTATTTCATTTTTATCTTTTTATTATTCTTTGACAAGATCCTCCATAACGTTCCTCAACACTATCCTTCCACTATCCTTTTTTAAGACCCTGACCTGTTCATCAGATGTAATTTTAGCTTCACACAGTGACTGCAAGCGTGCTATTGCAAATCAAAATGGTTTTGGAACCTTGCTTTTATAACAACAGATTTTATCATGCAGTATAGTAACAATTCTCTATGGCGACTTACAGACATCCATGTTGTACATTACAAATGAAGACTAACACCTAAATTGTTAAACATACTACTCCAGTAATTTACTGGTAGGATTTTTTCTCTTTTGCGGTGCTATGGAGTTGTATGATAATTTTGTAACATTTTTCTAGTATTTTCCTTGTCATCGGTGGCCAAGCTCTTGATGTAAGTTGCAAGTGACATCCAAAATCATGTTGAGCCATGCTGTTATTATTATGTCCTTCGCCTTGTTCTAGGATCTCTCCCCCTCTGCTTTGTTTTTTGTTTTTTTTTTTTTGTTTTTGTTTTTGTTTTTTTTTCACACTAAAGCCTATTTAACTGTCCATTTTTGTTGAGTGTAGTTGCTTGGGTCATTAACCTATTGTTTCAAGCTTATCAATTTGAAGTGGTAGTTATCACAGATTGAAATGTCCACCGAAATGATATTTGCTTGTACAGTCATAAGTCATAATATATGATGTTTTTTGCCTGGTTGTATACATGTTATCTCCTAGAAAAATACTGTGAGGTAATCCAACTTAAAATTTATTTTCCAGGAAGTTAGTTGACTTATGAATTAGTAGTGCCTAACTTTTTCAAATAAGTTCCCGATTGGCACACATCTTTATTTGTCTTGCTCATTTTTATTGGTTATTCATGATGCTCAATTTTATACTTGTTAATCAGCCATTTTTATTGATTTGTTAATCATTTCATTGAAGGCAAAGATGCTTCAAGAGAACATTGAGAGTACAAAACGTGGAAGAGTGTATCCATCGGAAGTTGAGGCTGAATTGAAGAAACGACTTACTCAACTAACAGATCACTTAATTCAGAAACAAACCCAGGTTTCTTTCAAACACGATCTTTTTAGATATTATCTGGATTTTGTATTTTGATTCACTTTTATTATACTCATTTATGGTTTTGTCATACTATAAGTGACCCACTAAGTTGCTTTTGTATTTTGATTCACTTTTATTACTCAAAGCGTGATGTGCTTGCGGGGCGTTCTCAGGCGCGTGCTTGGTGCAAGCTTAGCGCCGTGCACCTGATGCTAGGCGCTATTCTTGCGTGCCGCAGCGCCTTGTGCCTGATGTGCGCACCTCAAATCACCCGTAATAACACTATGTGGGTTTAAGGATGATGTGGTAGGCGGCTTGAATGGAGGAGATTAATTAGGAGATGGGTTTTTAGATTATATGAATGGCTGAGATTAATCACACGAAAATAAAAGAAATAAAACTTAGAATAGGCCGGAATCACTCGCAGCACCTATTATCTGGAATCACTCCAATATTTTCTCAAATTCTCAAATTTTATTCATCTCAATCTCTACCAAAAAAAACAATGAAAAGTTCAACCCATATATAGAGGGTTTCAAATCTTATCCTAATACACTTCAAAATCTTATCCTTATACACTTTAAAATCTTATCCTACTACACTTCAAAATCCAAGAGAACTCTTATCTAAAAAGATTTCAAACTGAATTTAAATACTAACAAAAAATTAAATCTAAACTAATCATTCTTATCTTGATCCCCATCAACTCTCCCTGGCTTGGAAAAATTCACCACTGATGAATGCATGTGATAGTGATGCTCCGGTTCAAGTTGCTAGATAACATTTGAATCAAGATGTCCGTGCCAATGAACAAGGTATTTGTGGACATCATCATTGGTAGTCGACACATCTCCATCATCAAAATTCTGAACATCAGGTGTCATGGTAGGAGTTGGTGGCAAATGAAATGGTGGTGTGACATTGATGGCATCAAAAGTTACACAATCCATAGGCTCATGATATGGAATGAGATCCTTGACATTGAAGTTTGGGTTTATACCTATACTTTTGGGAGGCCTAATTCGTAAGCACTCGCTCCAATCTGTCTAACAACTCAATAAGGTTTTGTTCGTTGTGCGTGAAACTCTTTCACAGTTCCAGGAGGGAGCCTCTCAGGTTGCACCCGAACTAAAACCCAATCATTAGTTACAAGTTCCTTCAAACATTTAGAGTTATTCATTACAGATCCATAAGTTTGATTATTCATAGTCAAGTTCCGTCGTGTCTTATCATGAAAATCATGCACATGACATGTAAAAAAGTCTGCTAAATTACTATGTCTAGGAGCTAAAGACACATGATTCAAACAGACTCAAACATGTGGATGTATCTTCAAGATATCTGGATAAACATTTCAAAGTCTCATTAAACTTGGTCAGTTTTGGATTCATCACAAAATGTGATAATTTACGTGAGGTATTCTCCGACTCTAACTCAATAAACTCGGGAAAGACTTTGGAAACCTTAGGGGACTGTTGTGAGAACTCATTACTAGGACTCTCACTTATGGCTGCTATTGCAGTTGTAACTTCTGGAATATTTTCCCCAACATATTATTATTTAAGACGTGAATATAGTTAGACTTGTGATTTTCATTAGTTGCAGTTTCATTCTTAGTACTTTGATTCTCTTTCGGTTTTAAGAGAGTCAAGGTAATTTTTTTACCCTCGTGACTGAAAATAAATTTGTCCATTTTTCCATAACTAGTCACATTAAGATCATACAACCAAGGTCGTTCTAGCAAAACGTGAGCAACATCCATTGGTAGAACATCACACCAAATAATATTAGAATAGGTAGAAAGTTGGATTGGAACTAAACATCTCTGTGAAATCGGTAAACTAGTTTTATCTACCCAGGTGATATTATATGGTTTTGGGTGTGGTTCTGGCTTAAGATTCATCTTTTCAATTATTGTTTTAGCTACCACATTGATACAACTACCTTCATCAATTACATGTTCATAATTTTTATTATCAACTGCAAAGTACGTGTGGAAGATAGTGTTCCTATGCCAATCATCGCCAATTTGTCAAGATGCTAGTGTACATCATAACTCCTAAAACGTGTGCTAATTCGTCTTCAGCATCACTAGCTCCATCTGGGGGTACATAAACGTCTTCATCTAGATCATTCTCATTTTCTTTTTCATTGGCAGTACGCTCTTCTACATATAGATGTAAACTTCTACTAAGGCATTAATAAGCAAAGTGTCCCTTTCCATCACAGTTAAAACATCTTTTAGCTTTTTCATCCTTTTAAGTTGAACTTTCTGCAATTGATTTTTCTTTAATGTCTGAGAAAGTATTATTATTAGTTTTGGGTTTATTATCTATGAGCTTTCTATATGACTCCCCGGCTTAGAAATGAGAACTTCCTAGCGCTAGATGGTTTAAGGTAGTGCTCATAATCCTAGACGATCTGATAAGCATGCTCTAGCGAAGTAATAGTGTGGTGACTTATCTCTTTCTGAATGTCGGCTCTCAAACTCGTACGAAATGTAGAAAGGGTAGCTATGAGGTCTTCTTGCACCTCACATCGGACCATTAATTTATCAAATTTGTTAATACAATCAGTTACAAACAAGCTTCCTTGACGTAGGGTGTTTAATTGATTATACAGTCGAGTTTTATAGGCGATTGACAAATATTTCTCTTTCAATTATTCTTTCATCTCTCTCCAATACGCTATAGTTGGTTTCCCAGAACGCTCTAATTGCATCTCTATCGATGTCCAGTAAATTTTGGCAGCACCGGATAATTTCATCTTAGCAAACCTAACCCTACGATTTTCAGACATATCATACTAATCAAAATAGTAATCCATGTCGGCTAACCAATCACTAAAGACTTGGGGATCATGTCTACCATCATAAGGAGCTTCTACTCTTAACTCTCTTTATAATGTTGTCATCTGAATTTCTTCTATCATCATAACCCCTATCATCATATTGATCGATCATCATATCTCCTATAAATATTTTGTCTACGGGGTATTTCGTATCGGTTTCCTCCTCTAGGTGGTGTGTCCCTATCAAATCGTGCATCCTGACGTGGGTGGACACGTTCTTCCCTAATGTTTGATTCACTTCCGTCTTGAGAAGCCTCTAATTTGGTCATCCTAGCATCAATATTGTCCATCTTAGTATTAAGGTCGGCTAGACTCGATGTCATGTCTTTTATGATTTTCATAATTTCTAAGTTTAGATCCATATTCGATTCAAACCTATAGACTGAACCACTACGCAATTGCATGCACTAGCAATCTAAATTGATGATTAACTTTTTTCTTCAAAATTTATTTTTTTTATTTTTATTTTTTTACTTGAGGGAAAGAAAACTACAAAGCTAAAAAGGCTAACCTAAGACTCGGGTTTGGGAATAGGTCTCACAGCGTCTAATATCTTTAACCACAACTTATGAAAACAAGGATTACTACAAACAAGGAGGTGGTAGTATTCAGGATTAGCTTCGTTTGTATTGCACGCTTTACATTTCATAATTACTTGTTTATTTATTTTTAGACTGCTAATTAAACCTAAGCTCTGATACCAAATCAGACGCAGGACAATTTATAAGGCTTTAATAGAGTAATCTAACAAACTCAATGCAATGCGTATGCAAAGTTAACATAAAATATCAGTGGAAATAAAACTACAGATAATTAAAACTATAAATCAACAATAAATAAACTAAACATTTAACAATAATTATAATTAATAGAAAGAATTAAGTTCGAATCAACCAAAGGCAATGAAAGAACTCTCGCAGAACTCACTGAAACTTAAAAGTGTTGACTTGAATTAAGTATCTAAGAATTAAACTTGCAAAAGAAGTTCGAGTTTCAGATTTGTTACCAACATAAACCTATAGTTTGTTAACCTTTGACGTGTCTGTGTTGATTCTGATTCGACGCTTTGCTAGTCGTCGTCGAACATCAAGGCTGCAATGTCAAAGTCGATGCTCGAGAAGAGGATTGCTGGAAACCTGCGAGCAGAGCAGGGGACAACTTTGCAGTGAGGTTGAGGTTGTTGTCGAGGGCGCTGGGGTGATCTATGCGCAGTTGTAGGGAGAAGATGATTGCGAGATGTTTGTGCAATCTGTCTTGGAGCGAAAAATAGATAAGGCAGAGGTTTGTGGGTTCGTTGCTGCTTTGAAGGAGATGGAGAAGATGGTTTGGTCTTGTGTTCTGTGGTTCACAAGAAAAGAAAGAGTGGAGGTCGAGAGGGAATTCGGGATTACGTGGGTTTAAGGATGATGTGGCAGGCAGCTTGAATGGAGGAGATTAATTAGGAGATGAGTTTTGAGATTATATGAATGGCTGAGATTAATCACACGAAAATAAAAGAAATAAAACTTAGAATAGGCCGGAATCACTCGCAGCACCTACTATCCGGAATTACTCCAATATTTTCTCAAATTCTCAAATTTTATTCATCTTTATCTCTGCCAAAAAAATAATGAAAAGTTCAACCCATATATATAGGGTTTCAAATCTTATCCTAATACACTTCAAAAATCTTATCCTACTACACTTTAAAATCTAAGAGAACTCTACCTGAAAGATTTCAAACTGAATTCAAATACTAATAAAAAATTAAATATAAACTAATCATAATTCTTATCTTGATCCCCATCACTAACCATGCCCGAGCAAAATTAGACTAAGTTGTTTACCTTTTACCATAGTATTCATTATTCTTCGTTAACAAAGCGGAAAATTATATAAATGTATCTACAAACGCAAAAAAGAAGATTAAATGCATTAGATTTTTAATTTCTTGCTTAGTTACATCTTATATTCATCCTCACCTATTTGAGAAACATTAAGAGTATCCATTAGGTAGCTATCACTTATTCTCAAGTATCCAATATCCAACAAGTGGATATATGTATGAGAACTATAAGTCTCTGTTCAATAAATGTCATAATTAAAAGTTGAATGTTTTGACTCTCTCGATCTAGTTGGACCTCTAATTAAAAATGGAATGTTTTGTACTCTCGATCAGTTGGACCTCTCTTTCTCTAGTTGGACCTATCTACACTGCTCGAGAACTTGAAGTTGTGAAATTAGGTTAACATGACTAACATGACCATTAATTAGGTCGGGTTCGAGTCAGGCCCTTGTACGTACATCAATCCGATAATATGTGTCACTAAGTTGCACGGGTACGGGTGCGGATGTGGGTATGGGTACGCGACATGGCAAATTTATAAAAGGCAGGGTACGGGGGCACGATTGAAACTCATGAGATATAATCTTAATTCTTAGGCATGTATGTAAATAACCCTTTTAAATGGTAGTTCTTAACTCTGAAACTAACTCAACCCTTGTCCAACAAATTATAAAAATGAATGTATAGGATATATATCCAAGTGTATGGCGAGTGTTTTAAATTAAACATGCATTGTATAATTGATTATAGGTGTATTTAAGGAGTGTCCAGGAAGTGTCGGGTGCGGGTGCGGGTACGACACGTGTTGGGTACGAGGGCAGCTCCATACAAGAAGTACCTAGGTAACATAGTATGTGTGTATCTATATGTATGCATGTGTGCATTCTTGCATGTATATATGGATGTATGAGGAATATGGATATCCTTGGTAACTAGGACTAATTTTGATTCTTGGTAGTGAGGCGGCTCATCTCATCCACTCAACTGAAGTGGGGACAATCTCAAGTGGGGTTATAAATTAAAAGGGACCATTTTCAAGTGGGGACCATTCGGATGAGTGGATAAGAATGAGCCACATCACTACCAAGGATCAATATTTGTCTCACACCCTGAACTAACACAAATATTAATGCAAATGATATTGAAATAAAGGTACGAGATAGCCGACCACACATCCTCTTATCAAGAGGACGTATGAAGCCTAACTCTAAAACTCCAACAAATATGTATTTCTATACATATGATCCATAATGAAAGACTTTATATTTTAGATTCAAGCTTGCATTACATATTAACTCCAAATAGCTCCTTACTATATAATCAGAATATTTGTAACCAACAATCCGGTTCACCTCCTTGGACTTGACCCCTAAACCACACTAATCTGAAATTTTTTTTTTTTTATATTTGGGGTGAGCTTTCCACGCGCACAGTAAGTGGCATACATATTCAATAATTTATGTAACTGAAACCATGAGCACAATAGAATAATGTCCAAACGAGGAGTTCAAATATGCAAAACCTTTAGAAATCAGAATTATGCATAGGAATTAAGCAATGCCACACCCTATCTTGACAACTAGACTGCCTACAACGGCGATCTGCCTAGAAAGGATGGCTACCTCGGCGCTTTGCCTTTTGCGTTATATTGTACCATTCTGCTTACCGCGGTGATTTGTCTGGCCCGGACTATCTACATTGGCGATCTGTCCATCATAACACGCTACTCCTTTGATAGGACTACGACTTAAATTTCTTGGTGTACACCATTAACCAACAAACTGTGCAATATATGCATCAATATGATTAAAATATCATTTGACAAAACCCACATGTCATTGCATAGCCTACAACGGCAAAATCAAATATCCACGTGACAAATTCAACAAACATTAACTCATGCTTACAATAGTCATGGGATATCATAAAACATACTTTTAACATGAATTCCATGCTTGCACATCAAAATATAGCATTTGTATGAAAATGATGAGAAAATCATAAATTAAAGAATATGTAACCCCACTTATAGATATTTTCACAATTCCGAGTTCCTTGTGGCTCTTCAAGAGTTACTCGTAGCTCTTACTAGATCTTACTAATACAAAGACATACATAAATATCAATTTCCAAACCAATCCATGTGTTTATGTCTGTACACTATGTAATCGCATTCTCAACTCTAGTTATATTAGTGTAGAATCTTTCAAAATGTCGTGGAATGGTCATTGACATCTTTACGTACATTATAGAAATCTTTGAAGCAAGGTTTTAAATGTCGGATGTCGGGTTCATGTCGGACAGCTGAAATTCATGTCGGATAGCGGAAATCGGGGATATGTCGTGGGACATGTACTAAATATCGGATTGCCATATCGGATGGATTTCTACTCAATTTTGGTCATCAAGATGGAATGCACTTGTCTTGTTATAGCTTATCCTACTTGAGTTGAGTATTCATCATCAAGACATGAGTTGTTTTCCATTTCTTGAAGGGAAACAGTGAAATATTATGCCAACAAATAAATAAAATACATATTATCAAACTAAAACTTTCGAAGTGCGTTGCATAAAATTAACATAAAGTAAAGTGCCTTGCATAAAATTGACATAAAGTGTTAGACTTTGGATTGATTTCAATCTACGGCTCAAACTTATTGTTTACATCACACTTTTATGAATTCACAATTTTAATTTGTAGAGACGAAGACGAACGAGAGGAGATCACGGTGGAAAAGAGAGCAACATTTTTTTCTTTGCCCTAATCTGTATTATATGCTATTGGGTTACTATGGGAACAAAAGGCTATAAAAAGAATTAATCGGGTTTGGGTTTTGAGTACTAAACTCAAACCCCAATACTTATCAACTCAAAAAAAAAAAAAAAAAACACAAGAAAAAAACAAAACAAAAAAAAAACAGCCGATTTCCGATTTTTCAAGTCTGAATATCGGCCGATATGTCCGCAATATCCCCCGACATGTCCGACATGGACCCCAAAAACGATATCCGACTTGAAATGGCCATATCCGTGTCGCTCTAGCCTCTAATCCGACATGTCGGCCGACATGTCCGATATGTCGGCCGACATTTAAAACCATGCTTTGAAGTTCCAAAACTAGTTTAATGGTCATAATTGTATTTCTGTAGTTTCAGAAATTAAAGAATATGTAACCCCACTTATAGATATTTTCACAATCCCGAGTTCCTCGTGGCTCTTCAAGAGTTACTCGTAGCTCTTACTAGATCTTACTAATACAAATACATACATAAATATCAAATTCCAAACCAATCCATATGTTTATGTTTGTACACTGTAATCGCATTATCAACTCTAGTTATATTAGTTAAGGCTATCGATAGCGGATAGCGTCGCGTAGCGATAAGGCATTACTAAGGATATTTGGAGCTATTGCGGCAAAATAGCGGTAAAAAACGCAAAGTCAAATAGCGGTCTAATTTAGATATGTATAACTATTAAAAAAATAAGAAAAATTAAAGAAAAATCTAGAAAATCTAAAACTGCATATTTGATGATTTAAAGAGATCCTAAACATGAAATAGACATGTAACCGTCACATAATACCAAAGACGACTGGAGGAGTCAAAGAGTTGTCATCTTCGAGAAGATGAGTTGAGCGGTGAGAGGAGTGCAGGAGGAGGAGCTCACTGCGAGAGGTGAGAGGAAGTGCTGAGGGAGGTGCCGGAGGCTATGGGAGGCTAGGGGAGTACGCCGGAAATCGCGGGAGGCGGTGGGATGCAGTAATTGCGGGTCGGGTTTAATTTTAAAAAAGATAAACCTCAAACCGCTTTTAAATAATGGTATTTCTGTAGTTTCGGAAACTACAGGGGCTTTTCTGTAATTTCTGAAACTATAGGCATTTATTTTTAATTTCTTCTTATAAATCGAAGGGCCTTGAAGCAATTTCCCTCCCCTCCCATTATTGTCTTTGCATACTCTTATTAATCGATTTCATGCATTCAGTATATACTTTAGTTTGTCACCTCAAATGTCTTTGTTATTCACCTTCAGTTTCAGTTTCTTTGATACTTAAGCAAGACTGAAAATGGATAGGTACCTGTTAGCAAGTCATGCGTCTACATAAGGCTGAAATTGAATATCTTTGCTAAGTCTAAACATCAGTCCCTCCATGAAATTGAAATTCAGGTTCTATATGTGGTATTGTGGTTCAATTGAATTTGGATTGGTACCATGTAAACTAAAATCAGTAGGACTTGGCACTACAAGGAGTTCGGCAATGAAAGGGATCAATTCCAAGGCTTGAATTGCTGTCACAAAGCACCTATTGTGATTAGCTACTAAAAACTTGTATAAACAGGAGTTTTGCTTCGTTTGATGGGTAAATCTGAAGTGAAAACTAGTGCACATGGTGCAGCTGAAGTAGAGGATTGGATTAATATTAGAAGAGTAGATGCCTCAGCCTAAATATAAAGAAAACATTGGCAACACATGAGATCAAAGGATACTAAGTTCGAGAGTACCTTACTTCTTTCTTTTCCTTCGCATTCTTTTCTACTCTCTCTCCTTTCGTTTTCTTTTCCTTCTCTGCTTGCAGCTCCTCTCTCGTTTTATTTTCTTCTTATCCAAGCTTCCTCCTAGTGGTCTGTTCTTTTGTTTTGTTTGCTGCAGGTTGTGTTGCAGGAGAAAAATGAGAGGATGAAGGGCTTTACATGCCCTCCACCTCCTCCTTTAATCAGGGACAAGTGTCCCTTCTACCTCAATTTTAATCCATCTACTCCTCCACCTCAGCCTTTCTCATTGACACTAGTCATTTCCTCTCTTCTAAGGAGCCACCTCCACCTCATCACTTATCATGACACATTCTATTTTACATAAAACCCCTCTGACCTTCTATATTTACACATCCTTAACTTCATTACATTACTGTAAATATTTATTGCAAGATAATAGTAATTCACTATCTTAGTCATAATGAATTAATAAGTACTAATAATAGAACTATGGATTTTACAATTTGAGAGAGAGAGAGAGTTGAGCTACAATCCACTCAGGTGGATAAGTGATTGGTTTGATAGATTATAATCCCATCAATTGATGTGACTCTCATTTAGTGAGAGTGGTAGTTTGGTAGAAAATGGAAATAAAAACATAAACAGAAGAGTAAAATGTGGCATTTAGTTTTCTCTCTCCGTAAGTTTCATTCTCTCTACTCCGTCCATAGAAAAAAAATCGTCGGCATTCTCCCTCGTCACAAAGTCAGCACCCTCTCATGCAAAGTTTGCACCCTAACGAGAATATCAATTCCCGCCCCAACTTAATAAGAGACTTGAGAGTTATTTACCGAAATCAATTCAAAATCATATTGTTACTGGATCTCTTATTTTGCGAATCACTTTTTTCTCTCATAAGTTCCCTCAAAATTAAAATACATCTCGGAGAAAAGAAGTGAAACCAGTCTGTATTGTATAATTATTTTAAATATCCCTGACATGGCCCGATATATCGGCCTTACCCTTTTATAAGGCTTGACACAAAAAGATATGGACTAAATATCCTTTACCGCTTTTTTGGCATTTTTGGGTAATATATCCCCGACATGGTCGATATATCAGATGATATGTTGGCCGATATGTCCTTTCATATGGCTTGTCGCAAAACTATTTATCGCTTTCGGTAATTTTTGGGTGACATATCATGCTTTTCCTAATATATCAAGTGGCATTTTGACCTAAAAAAATCAGTTGAAATGTTGCAATTTCGATATTTGTTTGAAAACATTGATTAGTGGTCTGAACATGTATTATTTATATTTTTGTATGCTTAGATTTTATTAAGTATGTTTAGATTATATTTTAGATTATTATATTATACATGCACATCATCCGATATAGCACTCCAATATTTGCCACATATCCCTGATATTTCCCCAATATCTGCAATTCAATATGAATTTTAGTCTTGTGATATTTCCCCGATATCCGATATTTAAAACCTTGTATTGTACAATGCATCATGTTTGTGACCACTGTTGTTTCAGCATATAGTTGTCATTAAGGTTTAAGTCTCTTAAAAACTTTCAAACACTAATCTCATTTTCATGTTATAGTAGCACTGTAGCACATGGCTGACATCATAGATAAAAATATTTAAGAGAATATTTCTTTACCCATTGCTGGTAAGTTATTTATCCTAACCCCACTTGCTGCTAAAATTATGTATAAACCAATTCGTCATCTTTACTTGTATACCATAGCACACTTACAAATCTACTTTATACACCAGATTTCTCATAAGGTCTTTAGGAACCACACATGATATATATATGGATAGGATGGAATTTTTTTGGGGCACCGGGGAACATGGAGAAGAGGAACAAATGAGTTTGCTATGATTTTTGAATACGTGGGAGAGAGATTGGGGCACCAGGAAACATGGAAAAGAGGAACAAATGAGTTTGCGATGATTTTCAAAGACGTGGGGGAGAGAGAATCGGTTACTCAAAAATTGAGATATTTATTTTCTTTTTTTTCTATTATTCTCTTACCAAACTATCCCTCTCACAATAACACCATTTGATGAGATTCTAATCCATCAAACCAATTCAATGGCTAAAAACTTAGGTGGATAAGAGGCTCTATCCACTTAAGTGGATTGTAGCTCATCTACGTGTGGGTGTGGGTGGGTGGGTGTGTGTGTGTGTGTGTGTGTGTGATGTGTGTGTGTGGATGCATGCGTGCGTGCACGCGCGCGCATACATACATACTATATGCGCCAATAATTCATTTAGCAAAATAAGCTACAAGGAGATAGAAGAGATGAGATCCACCTGCTCCGACATGACAGGCAGGGTGAGCCTCATTATTTGTCTATCTTTGGGTAGCTAATTTAACATCCACATCATACCCCATTTTTCCATATGTATATTTGTATAATATTTTGATATGTGCTCTAATCGTTCCTTAGCTCAATTTGCTTGATGTTGGAGCTACTGGGTTCGAATCCTCTAGCTTTATATTTTCTTTAGGAAATAACTCTTATAAATCTACAAAATATATTAAAGGGTAAATTGTTGATTATCTCCCAATTCAATATTTTAAATAGCATTTAAAACCCCTCAACTCATTTGTTAGCTCTTTATCCTTACAATGCCATTTTGCGAAGGCTTAAATTGTAGAGAAAACCCCTCATATATATATATATATATATATATATATATATATATATATATATATATATATATATATATATATATATATATATATATATATATATATATATATGGTTGAAAAATTAAGGCCGCTTAAACCCAGACCACCTATACTCAGGTTAATGGGATCAGGTTCTAGTTACCTGATTATAAAATGGTTGGTAAGGTTTGAAGAACTTTACCTAACTATTAATCATGTTAAGTTCCGGTAAAATATGGATCAGGTTGGAGATCAACTGGTGTGAACCTAACCAACCAGCCTTCACCTGATTATCACCCATGATTGGGATGATCTATGCGTGAGACGACCATGCCAATAACAATAATCTATGCACAGCTGAGTTTTGGGGTCCTTTTCGAGTTGGAGATCTGCAGGTTTTTATTCCCTCTTTCTTTTTCTTCTTTGCTTCACTTGTGTATTGTATTGTTCGTTCAATTTCATGGTTTCTTGCTTTTGTATTCTATGGTTTCAATATTCCCAAATTTTAGGGGTTTTTACTATTTGTGTTTTTGAGCTAATGAAATTTATTTAATGAAACATTGAAAGTTTAATGTTTTGGGTGTTTTAATCATATAAAACTGGATTTAGGACAAGGATTTTAGCACTGGGGTTAGACTGGATCTTGATCATTTGCCCTTCTAAACTCATTTTATGTAATTGATTATTTGCCCTTCTATTCTCTTAATATTCTTTAGCTAATTGTTTTTTTTGTTAAAAATTGCGCTTCAGGTTGAGGCCCTCTCGTCTGAGAAAGCAACATTGTCGTTGAGAATTGAGGTATGTAGTTGACACTAAGAAATTTTAACACACTGAGATTCACACATCATCTTCTCCGATCAGACCTATAATGCAAGATTCTGTATTCCTTTTTTCTCATCTCCTGCAGATGCTTTCCAGACTGCTCGACGAAAATGGGTTGCCTCTTCAGGCTACCGATATTTCAAACGATGCTGGAGGCTTTGCACCATCAAGGTATGATATCGAGGCTTCATCCTGGAAACTGCCATCGAAGTCAGAAGCACTCCATGAGAGAATAAGGTCTGGTCGGCAACAACTTGGATCTTTTCTCGAGCAGTTGGATATTGTTTTTTCTGCTGGAGCAGCATTTATTCGGAGGAACCCGATGGCCCAGCTTTGGGCCTTGCTCTATCTTTTTTGCCTCCATATATGGGTTGTTTATATACTCTTTTCTTCCCATTCTCAAGTCTCTGATGCTGATACTGCTCATGGTGCACTTTTCTCCTTGGATAAAATCAATAAGACCTCAGGTTCATAAATCCATATAGAGCTCAGAATCTAGGAATGATTCTGATAGCAGAGACGATGGTATTGGCATTTCTCAGATCATGCTTTGCTTTTCCGTACTTACTAGTTACTAATACTGTAACATGAATGTATGTGGGATTTGTCGCCAGAAGAAATATCCCCTGAGATGATTGTATATAATTGATTTATTGTTATTAGATTATTCAGCACTACTAGATTGTTTGGATGCTTCTTTGCTTTTATTTTCTCCCCTGGGCTTAAAGTTTCTCTTTATATGAAAGCATGATTTAATTGATATCGTAGCAGATTGGTTATGATAACACTTATGCATAATTCTGGGAATTTACCAGTCAAGATGAGTATTTTTCGTGTTTTATGGGGCCAGCGGCCTCTCCTTATTTGAGCTCTAATTCATTGTTTTTAGTTTGTGGTATCTCATGCGTCAATATTTGTTGTAGTCGTAGCCAATTATATAAGAAGTTTTTCTATACAATTTGAGGTCGGACTATGAAGACCATTTGTTATTTTCCGCATGGAGAGAATTTTTTTCCCTTACGAAGTTTGTCGCTACTTCACAAGTTTCCTTTTTCTTTTCATGAGATTTGTGATGCGAGTTTATGGATTTTTCTTAGAAAAAAGGCAACAAACGAAACCAGATCTCTAAACAATTATTTGAAATACCAATCAAAATAAAACCGTACACCTTTTCAGGCCCAACAAGTTAAAGGCCCAAAACCATCCTAGTGATAGATAATACAGAGCATCATGGAAGCTGCATATCCTTCGCATTAAAACGTTCCTGACGGGCTAGAGGATTTAAGTATTCTGAAATTACACCCCACGATATTTTAAAATTAGCCTCCCAAATAATTTAAGTATTTTAAAATTAGTCTTCAAATCTTTTAACCGGATGCTAACTAGAAGGACTAATTTTGTGAAGTTTAATAAATAAGGGGCCAATTCGAAATATGAAGATTTGGGGACTATTTGAAAATACTTGAAGATTACAGTGATTAATTTCAAAATATAAAATATTTGAGGGGCAAATATAAAAACTAGATTGTAAATAAGCACACCTTAGAACTTGAAACGAATTAAATTGAACCGAATACTGACATATTCATATTGTTTAAATATTCAAACTTGAATTTGGAGTTCCGTCTTTACGTTTCTTCGAATATGAATTTGAAGAAGAATATCCTTCGCATGTTAAAATATATTTATTTGATTGATTTAAGAGTGTCACACTATTTAATTGAAATATTTTTTATTAATTTAAATTTCCTTAAATTGTTTATTTTAAATTGCATTTTAGACTCATAATTGTAAAATAATTATTTGACGATTATGAAAATATGTAAACATGTAATTTGAATATTTAGTTAAAAAGATCTATTAGGATTTTTAAATCTCTACAAATTAGCATATGGTCTAAGGTAAGAAAGTATAAAGAGGATGAAAGCATAATATTATGCATGTAATAACACAAGTGAGAAGAGATCAAATTTAAATAAGGGAAAAATGCTCTGAGAGCCCAAAATAATAAAAGGAAATGTGAGTAAGCCTCAAGACATAGTCAATGCGTGTAAAAGCTTTAATGTGAAATTGAAATGTGATTCAGCCCCTAAAGTGATTTAGTATACTATTTGTATGTTGTATTTTCATAAAACTCAAAATGCTCTTCTCCCTCCTTGTCAACAAACACTCTCTCTCTCTACCCTAGGGTTTGAAACCCTAGGGTTTGAAACCCTAGGGTTTGAAACCCTAGGGTTTGAAACCCTAGGGTTTGAAACCCTAGGGTTTGAAACCCTAGGGTTTGAAACCCTAGGGTTTGAAACCCTAGGGTTTGAAACCCTAGGGTTTGAAACCCTAGGGTTTGAAACCCTAGGGTTTGAAACCCTAGGGTTTGAAACCCTAGGGTTTGAAACCCTAGGGTTTGAAACCCTAGGGTTTGAAACCCTAGGGTTTGAAACCCTAGGGTTTGAAACCCTAGGGTTTGAAACCCTAGGGTTTGAAACCCTAGGGTTTGAAACCCTAGGGTTTGAAACCCTAGGGTTTGAAACCCTAGGGTTTGAAACCCTAGGGTTTGAAACCCTAGGGTTTGAAACCCTAGGGTTTGAAACCCTAGGGTTTGAAACCCTAGGGTTTGAAACCCTAGGGTTTGAAACCCTAGGGTTTGAAACCCTAGGGTTTGAAACCCTAGGGTTTGAAACCCTAGGGTTTGAAACCCTAGGGTTTGAAACCCTAGGGTTTGAAACCCTAGGGTTTGAAACCCTAGGGTTTGAAACCCTAGGGTTTGAAACCCTAGGGTTTGAAACCCTAGGGTTTGAAACCCTAGGGTTTGAAACCCTAGGGTTTGAAACCCTAGGGTTTGAAACCCTAGGGTTTGAAACCCTAGGGTTTGAAACCCTAGGGTTTGAAACCCTAGGGTTTGAAACCCTAGGGTTTGAAACCCTAGGGTTTGAAACCCTAGGGTTTGAAACCCTAGGGTTTGAAACCCTAGGGTTTGAAACCCTAGGGTTTGAAACCCTAGGGTTTGAAACCCTAGGGTTTGAAACCCTAGGGTTTGAAACCCTAGGGTTTGAAACCCTAGGGTTTGAAACCCTAGGGTTTGAAACCCTAGGGTTTGAAACCCTAGGGTTTGAAACCCTAGGGTTTGAAACCCTAGGGTTTGAAACCCTAGGGTTTGAAACCCTAGGGTTTGAAACCCTAGGGTTTGAAACCCTAGGGTTTGAAACCCTAGGGTTTGAAACCCTAGGGTTTGAAACCCTAGGGTTTGAAACCCTAGGGTTTGAAACCCTAGGGTTTGAAACCCTAGGGTTTGAAACCCTAGGGTTTGAAACCCTAGGGTTTGAAACCCTAGGGTTTGAAACCCTAGGGTTTGAAACCCTAGGGTTTGAAACCCTAGGGTTTGAAACCCTAGGGTTTGAAACCCTAGGGTTTGAAACCCTAGGGTTTGAAACCCTAGGGTTTGAAACCCTAGGGTTTGAAACCCTAGGGTTTGAAACCCTAGGGTTTGAAACCCTAGGGTTTGAAACCCTAGGGTTTGAAACCCTAGGGTTTGAAACCCTAGGGTTTGAAACCCTAGGGTTTGAAACCCTAGGGTTTGAAACCCTAGGGTTTGAAACCCTAGGGTTTGAAACCCTAGGGTTTGAAACCCTAGGGTTTGAAACCCTAGGGTTTGAAACCCTAGGGTTTGAAACCCTAGGGTTTGAAACCCTAGGGTTTGAAACCCTAGGGTTTGAAACCCTAGGGTTTGAAACCCTAGGGTTTGAAACCCTAGGGTTTGAAACCCTAGGGTTTGAAACCCTAGGGTTTGAAACCCTAGGGTTTGAAACCCTAGGGTTTGAAACCCTAGGGTTTGAAACCCTAGGGTTTGAAACCCTAGGGTTTGAAACCCTAGGGTTTGAAACCCTAGGGTTTGAAACCCTAGGGTTTGAAACCCTAGGGTTTGAAACCCTAGGGTTTGAAACCCTAGGGTTTGAAACCCTAGGGTTTGAAACCCTAGGGTTTGAAACCCTAGGGTTTGAAACCCTAGGGTTTGAAACCCTAGGGTTTGAAACCCTAGGGTTTGAAACCCTAGGGTTTGAAACCCTAGGGTTTGAAACCCTAGGGTTTGAAACCCTAGGGTTTGAAACCCTAGGGTTTGAAACCCTAGGGTTTGAAACCCTAGGGTTTGAAACCCTAGGGTTTGAAACCCTAGGGTTTGAAACCCTAGGGTTTGAAACCCTAGGGTTTGAAACCCTAGGGTTTGAAACCCTAGGGTTTGAAACCCTAGGGTTTGAAACCCTAGGGTTTGAAACCCTAGGGTTTGAAACCCTAGGGTTTGAAACCCTAGGGTTTGAAACCCTAGGGTTTGAAACCCTAGGGTTTGAAACCCTAGGGTTTGAAACCCTAGGGTTTGAAACCCTAGGGTTTGAAACCCTAGGGTTTGAAACCCTAGGGTTTGAAACCCTAGGGTTTGAAACCCTAGGGTTTGAAACCCTAGGGTTTGAAACCCTAGGGTTTGAAACCCTAGGGTTTGAAACCCTAGGGTTTGAAACCCTAGGGTTTGAAACCCTAGGGTTTGAAACCCTAGGGTTTGAAACCCTAGGGTTTGAAACCCTAGGGTTTGAAACCCTAGGGTTTGAAACCCTAGGGTTTGAAACCCTAGGGTTTGAAACCCTAGGGTTTGAAACCCTAGGGTTTGAAACCCTAGGGTTTGAAACCCTAGGGTTTGAAACCCTAGGGTTTGAAACCCTAGGGTTTGAAACCCTAGGGTTTGAAACCCTAGGGTTTGAAACCCTAGGGTTTGAAACCCTAGGGTTTGAAACCCTAGGGTTTGAAACCCTAGGGTTTGAAACCCTAGGGTTTGAAACCCTAGGGTTTGAAACCCTAGGGTTTGAAACCCTAGGGTTTGAAACCCTAGGGTTTGAAACCCTAGGGTTTGAAACCCTAGGGTTTGAAACCCTAGGGTTTGAAACCCTAGGGTTTGAAACCCTAGGGTTTGAAACCCTAGGGTTTGAAACCCTAGGGTTTGAAACCCTAGGGTTTGAAACCCTAGGGTTTGAAACCCTAGGGTTTGAAACCCTAGGGTTTGAAACCCTAGGGTTTGAAACCCTAGGGTTTGAAACCCTAGGGTTTGAAACCCTAGGGTTTGAAACCCTAGGGTTTGAAACCCTAGGGTTTGAAACCCTAGGGTTTGAAACCCTAGGGTTTGAAACCCTAGGGTTTGAAACCCTAGGGTTTGAAACCCTAGGGTTTGAAACCCTAGGGTTTGAAACCCTAGGGTTTGAAACCCTAGGGTTTGAAACCCTAGGGTTTGAAACCCTAGGGTTTGAAACCCTAGGGTTTGAAACCCTAGGGTTTGAAACCCTAGGGTTTGAAACCCTAGGGTTTGAAACCCTAGGGTTTGAAACCCTAGGGTTTGAAACCCTAGGGTTTGAAACCCTAGGGTTTGAAACCCTAGGGTTTGAAACCCTAGGGTTTGAAACCCTAGGGTTTGAAACCCTAGGGTTTGAAACCCTAGGGTTTGAAACCCTAGGGTTTGAAACCCTAGGGTTTGAAACCCTAGGGTTTGAAACCCTAGGGTTTGAAACCCTAGGGTTTGAAACCCTAGGGTTTGAAACCCTAGGGTTTGAAACCCTAGGGTTTGAAACCCTAGGGTTTGAAACCCTAGGGTTTGAAACCCTAGGGTTTGAAACCCTAGGGTTTGAAACCCTAGGGTTTGAAACCCTAGGGTTTGAAACCCTAGGGTTTGAAACCCTAGGGTTTGAAACCCTAGGGTTTGAAACCCTAGGGTTTGAAACCCTAGGGTGCAAGAACCAAAACTAGCGGCGGCTCGGTTCGAAACCCTAAGGGTGAAAAATTCAAACGAACCTCGCGTTCGTTCTTCGAGTTGAACCTCGCGTTCAAAATTCAAGCGAACCTCGCGTTCAAAATTCAAAGCGAACCTCGCGTTCGTTCTTGAGTTGAACCTGCGTTCAAAATTCAAAGCGAACCTCGCGTTCGTTCTTGAGTTGAACCTGCGTTCAAAATTCAAGCGAACCTCGCGTTCAAAATTCAAACGAACCTCGCGTTCAAAATTCAAAGCGAACCTCGCGTTCGTTCTTGAGTTGAACCTGCGTTCAAAATTCAAACGAACCTCGCGTTCGTTCTCAAGCGAGCCTCGCGCTAAATTCAGATACAAACGAACCTCGCGTTCGTTCTTCAGGTTGAACCTCGCGTTCAAAATTCAAACGAACCTCGCGTTCGTTCTTGAGTTGAACCTCGCTCAAAATTCAAACGAACCTCGCGTTCAAAATTCAAAGCGAACCTCGCGTTCGTTCTTGAGTTGAACCTCGCGTTCAAAATTCAAAGCGAACCTCGCGTTCGTTCTTGAGTTGAACCTCGCTCAATTCAGATACAAACGAACCTCGCGTTCGTTCTTCAGGTTGAACCTCGCGTTCAAAATTCAAACGAACCTCGCGTTCGTTCTCAAGCGAGCCTTGCGCTCAATTCAGATACAAACAAACCTCGCATTCGTTCTTCAGGTTGAACCTCGCGTTCAAACTCAAGTCGAACCTCGCGTTCAAACTTCAAGTCGAACCCCGCGTTCGAACTCAAGTCAAACTCGCGTTTGAACTCAAACGAACCTCGCATTCGTTATCAAAACGAACTCCGCATTCGTTCTCAACGCGAACCTCGTGTTCAATTCAGATGAATTTCAGATTTGGGATTAATTGAATTTCTCAAATAATCCATTAAGTCTTTTAGGCCTTTATGGGTCTATCTATGGTTGATTAAAATGGAGAAATCTATTTTAAGTTGGTAGTGAATCAATTATTTAATTCAAATAACATGACACTAAGGCATTAAGGTTGTCTTTTATTCTAAATGATTAATTGAAACAAGATGTTGCCAAAGTAACCTCTCTTGTGTAGATTATTCATGAGGGATATTAGATGGTTGTGTGGATGTCTTCGAGTAAATATTTAATCGGCCCAAAGGAAGGTTAATATTTATGTAGACTGCATACACATCTGCGATGATAAATGTGTGACAATTATAAAGGTTTACATATGAATAATGAATCAATCCAAAGATAGTTTCATTATTTGACATGCGTTATTGTCAGTGTTTGATCATTGCAACAAGGTATCACTTGCAATTAATATTACTGTCCAAAGACTTAATATTAATGTTGTGCCAGATATCTTGAGATGAGATTATTGTAAATATTTGAACTTTATTGATTACTAACTACAGTTATTAATGTGAAATCTTTTATTTATTTCAGCTAATGCATCTGCTGCATCAATTTCTGCTAACATCAACTCAATTCCCATGCTAAATGGGACTAATTTCAAGGTCTGGAAAGAGAATATTTTAATTATTCTTGGCTACATGGATCTAGATCTTGCATTAAGAACTGAACAACCTCAACCTCTCACTGCGGAAAGCACTCCTGATGTAAAGAAGGAGTATGAGAGGTGGGAGCGTTCAAATCGCATGAGTCTAATGATCATCAAGCGCGGCATTCCGGAAGCCTTTAGGGTCACAGAATCCGAAGGGATTACTAAAGCCAAAGATTTCCTTGCCGAAATTGAGAAACGTTTTGCTAAAAATGATAAGGTAGAAACAAGCACGCTTTTAGCTCGCTTGATTTCAATGAAGTATAAGGGCAAAGAAAATATCAGGGAGTACATTATGGAAATGTCTCACATTGCTTCAAAACTTAAGGCACTAAAACTCAATCTATGTGATGAGTTACTAGTGCATATGGTTCTGTTATCTCTTCCTGCACAATTTAATCAATTTAAGGTCAGTTATAACTGTCAAAAGGAGAAATGGACTCTGAATGAGCTCATTTCATACTGTGTGCAAGAGGAAGACAGGTTGAAGCAAGATAAGACTGAAAGTGCTCATTTGGCTTATGCCTCTAAGGATAAGGTCAAGAAAAGAAAGAATGATAATGAAGCTGCTAAGGGTCCAGTTCAGAAGAAACAACATAAGGATGATCAGGGTTGTTTCTTCTGCAACAAATCCGGACACGTAAAGAAGAATTGTACCAAATATCACGCCTGGCGTGTCAAGAAGGGTATGTTCCTTACTTTGGTCTGTTCTGAGGTTAATTTAGTCTCAGTACCGAGAAACACTTGGTGGTTAGATTCGGCTGCTACTACTCACATAAGTGTTTCTAAGCAGGGTTGCCTGAGCTACCGAAAGCCAAGTGATGGTGAAAGACATATCTTTGTGGGCGATGGACAATCGGTAGATGTGGAGGCAATAGGGCACTTTAGGTTATTGTTAGGAACTGATTTCTATTTGGACTTGAAAGATACTTTTGTAGTACCGTCTTTTAGAAGGAATTTGGTTTCTATTCCTTTATTGGACAAATCAGGTTATTATTGTTCATTTAGAAATAATCAGGCTAGTTTATCTTTAAATTCAAATATTGTGAGAACTGGTTTCTTAAATACTTACGATAACCTATATCTGCTTGATACAATTGCTTCTTATAATGAAATCCTGCATGTGGAATCACGTGGTACTAAACGTAAATTAAATAAGGAAAATTCAGCAACATTATGGCATAAGCGCTTGGGTCATATCTCAAAAGGTAGAGTTGAGCGTCTTGTGTCTGATGAAATTTTGGATTCCCTTGATTTTACAGACTTTGATGTATGCATTGACTGTATCAAGGGAAAACAGACCAAAGTTAAGAGATTAGGTGCCAACAGATGTTCAGATGTCTTAGAATTGATACATACAGATATTTGTGGGCCATTCCCTACGGCATCTTGAAATGGTCAACAATATTTTATATCATTCATAGACATTACTCACGTTATGAGTACCTATATCTCATTCATGAGAAATCTGAGTCTCTGGACGTGTTCAAATCATTTAAAGCTGAAGTTGAAAACCAACTAAATAAAAAGATTAAAACCGTCAGATCTGATCGTGGTGGTGAGTACTACGGCAGATATGATGGTTCAGGTGAACAACGTCCAGGACCATTTGCTAGATACCTAGAGGAATGCGGTATTGTCCCACAGTACACCATGTCAGGATCACCTAGCATGAATGGTGTAGCTGAAAGACGAAATAGGACTCTTAAGGATATGGTAAGAAGTATAATTGCTCATTCTTCTTTACCAGAGTCACTCTGGGGAGAAGGACTAAAGACAGCAGCTTACATTCTAAACAGAGTACCAAGTAAAGCGGTTGCTAAAACACCTTATGAGCTTTGGACTGGTTTACATATTTGGGGATGTCCTGCTGAGGCAAGGCCTTATAGGCCAAATGAAAAGAAATTGGACTCCAAAACAGTTAGCAGCTACTTTATTGGGTATTCTGAACGCTCTAGGGGCTACAAATTTTATGATCCCACACTCAGGACTATTTTTGAGACGGGAACAGCAATATTCTTTGAGGATGTTGAGTTTGGAGGGAGAAATAAGGTTAGAGACATTGCTTTTGAGGAGGAATTGGCTTCAAATCCAATCCATACTGTCATTTCTGATAATATTCAAGTTCCTATACATGTTATTGTTCAAGAAATGAATCCGAAACCTCAAGAAGACAATGTTGAACAACTCCCTATTCCAGAAGAACAAACTCAACAACCTCAAGAACCAGTGCCATTAAAGAGATCTACGAGAGAAAAGAGAAATGTTATTCCGGATGATTATATTGTATTTCTCCAAGAACATGAGGAAAATAATAGAATGATGGAAGATGATCCAATCAACTTTCATCAGGCTATGAAAAGTTCTAACTCTCAAAAGTGGATTGATGCCATGAATGAGGAGTACAAGTCTATGCAAGGCAATAAGGTTTGGGAACTTGCTCCATTACCAGAAGGTGCAAAACCAATTGGTTGTAAATGGATATTTAAAACCAAACGGGATGCAAATGGTAATGTGGATAGGTATAAGGCACGTCTTGTAGCAAAAGGCTATACTCAAAAGGAAGGTGTTGATTACACAGAGACTTTCTCTCCCGTTTCATCGAAAGACTCTTTTAGAACAATCATGACACTTGTTGCTCATTTCAATCTTGAGTTACATCAAATGGATGTTAAGACTGCATTTCTCAATGGGGACATTGATGAAATGATTTATATGGTGCAACCAGAAAACTTTGTGTTAGGAGACCCAAAGAATATGGTTTGTAAATTAAGGAAATCCATTTATGGACTCAAGCAAGCTCCTCGTCAATGGTAAAACAAGTTTCAACAAATAATTATCTCGTTTGGCTTTGAGATGAATATTGTTGATGACTGTGTATATCAAAAGTTTAGTGGGAGTAAGTATATTTTTCTGATTCTGTATGTCGATGACATATTGCTTGCCACTAATGATATAGGCATGTTGCACGAAACCAAGAGATTTCTATCAAAGAATTTTGAGATGAAAGATCTTGGGGACGCCTCTTTTATATTAGGAATCCAGATACATCGAGATCGTTCTCGAGGTATACTTGGATTATCACAAAAGAGCTATATCGATAAAGTACTCAAAAGATTTGGCATGCAAAATTGCAGACCAGGTGACACCCCTGTTGCAAAAGGAGATAAGTTTAGTCTTAATCAATGCCCTAAAAGTAACCTTGAATTTCAGGAAATGCAGAAGATTTCCTATGCTTCAGCTGTAGGGAGTCTAATGTATGCTCAGGTGTGTACGCGTCCGGATATTGCGTACATTGTTGGCATGTTAGGTAGATACTTAAGCAACCCTGATATGGATCATTGGATAGCAGTCAAAAGGGTTATGAGGTATCTTCAGAAAATAAAAGATTATATGCTCACATACAGGAAATCAGAACAGTTGGAGGTCATTGGGTACTCTGATTCTGATTTTGCTGGATGCCAAGATAGCAGAAAGTCTACATCAGGCTACATTTATATGTTAGCTGGAGGAGCTATATCATGGAAAAGTGTCAAACAGACACTTGTAGCTTTTTCCACTATGGCAGCAGAATTTGTAGCTTGCTATGAGGCATCTAATCATGGAATATGGTTGCGAAATTTTATCACTGGACTGCGCATTCTGGAAAATATTGAAAGACCACTAAAGTTATTTTGTGATAATAAATCAGCAGTAATGTATTCCAATAACAACAGGAGCTCAACTAAGTCAAAACATATTGACATTAAGTTTCTAGTTGTGAAAGAAAGGGTACATAGTGGTCAGATATCTATAAAGCATATTGGGACAAACTCCATGATAGCTGATCCTCTTACTAAAGGATTACCACCCAAGGTCTTTCATGAGCACACTGCTCATATAGGTGTTGTAATATTTGAGGATATCATATTTTAATGGGAGTTTTTGATTTTATTGCTTTATGTGTATTTTGGACATATTTATGTTTGGTTATTTTCTGATCAGAATAAAGTATTCGGATTATACACTCTGCTACATTATGTTTGAGGATGACTTCACTAAAGTTTAAGGTAGGACCAGTTGAAAATCGACATGCACAGATCACATTGCATGTAATTTTCATGCTGCACATCCATGATTGATCTATGTCATTTGACTGTATTGGTATATGTGATCATTGATGGGTTTAGTCACGATAAATGTGACGAAGACCGCTTTGATCCTATATTAATATAGTCAATGGACGAGATTGTTTGGAGATACCCTTATCAGTGAAAGCAATTTTGAGCTCATAAAGTTATACACATTTTCAAGGAAACATATGGTACCCAAGTGGGAGATTGTTAAATTTAAATCTAATTAAATCTATTTATGGACACATATGTTACATTAATGTGTAGTGCTATACTTAAGGCTAACCCACTAAAGTGATCAATCAATTTGGGTTAATGGGTATTTAAATAAATTATGGGCTAAATGTGCAGATACCAGGTTGTAATTATAATTTGATGAGGGGCCAAATTGTAAAAGTATAACACCTATATATATGGGGTTATGGTCCCTAATCTAGGGTTACGTTCTCTAATTCTCTTCACCCCCATCTAGAGAGAAATTTAGCTATAAAGAGACCCTCAAGATTAGAAGATCTCAAACCCTAATTCAGATCTTCATGGATTCAGTTACGCTTCCACTTTTGTTCTTGTTAATCTCTGTGAATTAATCATGGTTATAAAATCCAACACTTATCTCCTTCAATGACCTCTCTTCCGCCGTCACTGATCTCCCCATCCTCTTCCGGTGCAGGGTCAGACCTAATTTCTCGACCCTCTCTTGCCTCCTCTTACCATGCTTCCGATCAAACTTTATAAATTAACATACGATCGGAATCGGTCTTAACCCATTTAGATTCATCTTCTTCTTTCTCTCGTTCCTTCTCTTTGTATTCCAATTTCCCCACTGATTTCATCACCAAATACTTTTTGGCCAACCTTGCCGTAGAATTTTGAGGGTGTATCTGCTTTTGGAGTAAAATCCTCATTAACTATGTAGAAATTTCCATCAAAATGTTAAAAATGCTAGGCTGCCAATATTTGAATAGAGATATGCCATGCATTTAAGTTCGTAAATGTACCTTCTCCATCTTTGTCTTTGAAAGTTTATCTCTTAAGCTTGGAGCCGGAGCGAATCTACTATTACGAACAAACATCTTTTTAAGCAGAAATGACAATGATAACTTAATTGCATTACGTTTGTCTACTAAAATATCTTTGACTTACTTTATATAATTTTGCTATCAAGTAACAGATCACCATTATTTTCTCCACTCTCCTGATCATCTGAAAACTTAGCACAATCTCTGCGATCAACCTCCAAGCTTGATATGCAAATTAGAAATCTATTCAATGGAAGATTAACTTTTTTTCCTCCTTTTTCTGACCCATCAATGCTAGACTTTGGCTTATGTGACAATGATTTTCTTTCTGTAATTTGATCACTTCTTCAATAGAGAAATCTAACTCTTTAGAGGAGTGTGAGTCCTCAGAAGCATCAAGTATTTGTGCATCTTCCTAAAGGTTCGTGTTACCAAGAGCTCCTAATATTAAATAGGCTGCTACATTTCACTCATTAGCATGATTGTCAGATATATGAGTCCTTAACGATATCCATGAACTATATATGTGTCCACATATTTCCCATGTTTCACAATTCACATATATGATTAGTTGTTAGATATAAAAACTGGTTGTTAATGTTAAGAGTTAGTTGTCAGAGTTAATCATTGGTTGCTAATGTTATGAGTCAATCGTTAAACTTAAAGATTGGTTGTTAAAATCATAACTTAATTGTTACAATTTACTATTGATTGTTACCTTATGAGTCACTGTTAAACTTAACTATTAGTTGTTAAACTTGTTACTTATTTATTAGTTTTATAGGTTATGTTGACGTCATATATCAAATGGGGTTTAGTGTGGATTATGTAGGGTTTTTGGGTTCCTCAATCTTTTGGCGGTTGATTCTTGGGCAAAGGATCCGGTCCTGCATACAAACAACATGTAAGAGGGTCGGAGTTGAGTTCTCCGGGGGTTCCTCTGACGATCAAGTTAGTATTGATCTTAAGTGGAGGAGAATACAGTTGCAGTGTGTTCTATTGGCAGTAATCACGTACTTCCATGCAATAGGCAAAGCACCTATTTATAGCAGATCAGGGAGGGCAATTTTGTAACTTCGACAGAGTCCAAGCAGTCAGCTTACTCGGCTAATACTTTACAGGTGTCGGTCGTGGATGGTATGAGTCACCTTCGTGATTAATGCGAGAGTGACAGGGGAAGTCAGGTGCTGACGAGGTCCTATGAGTCATTAAGACTCTCATGATCGGAGTAATGATGACTTCGACCATGCATTTAATGTGATGGCGATCAGCTATCGGTGTGGGGTTTGAGAGTGGCCGCCTTTCAACTTGGCTTTGCGAGTGGGTCGATAAAAAGATGCCTTTTGATTCGGCCATCTTGGATTGAGAGCTTCTCGACTGAGTTTTGGAAAATGAAGAGGCATAGATCTGTCCTTAACTACGGGGCCCGAGTGAGGACACCTTTCCACTCGGTCCTTCTTAGTAAGGGTCGAGTGATGACGTTACTGGACTCGTCCTACAGCGGGTCGAGTCGATATGATGCATAGTTAATTCGGGACACGTGTCAACTCCTAGGGGAGGATTAATATTTGGTCATTTTCATATTATAACACTAGCCCTTTTCACTTGAACTTGGGGGGCCGAGTCTGAGTGAAATCATACCATCGTCTGTTGGAGTTCCGAGACGCATTTATGAGGGGTCGTTGATGGGTCGCTGTCGATGTGTTGTTCTAACGTCAGGGGAGATCGTGCATTGGCATCGCCTCGGTTAATGAGCAGGGATTGCGTGATGGTTAGAGTGGCGCTTCGGTTATTGAGTAGTTGTCTCGAATTTTAGGGTCAATCTCAGCCGTCCATCAACAACCGAGTTGGCTGTTGTGATGTCAGCACATGTCCGCCTCCTCGCATATATATACACTTGCTCTTTCAGAGGGGCAGTTTTATTTGCTCTCAAAAACTTTGCATGTGGATGTATGTCCAGACGTTTACAGAACCAAGCTCAAATGCAAAACTAAAAGTTTCAAAAACGATCATAAATCAGGCGGTTTTGTTGAACTTCTAGACAAGGGGATTTGGTTAAAAAGAATAGGGTATAAATGAATATGGTTTTATGTAATTTCTCTAAAACGGCAAATATAAAAATGAATAGACATATCCTGAAAAGCATGACAATTTATAGAACATCTTCACATCAAAGTTATTTTTAACCATCCCTTTTCGCATTCTAAATATATGCATTCTAAAATGGGTGCGAAGAATGAACAGGAAATATTTTTCCATGGAAAGAATATTCAATTATCCCATAAATGTTATCTAACTAATTGAACACAAATGTTTGAAGGAAAAAACTGTGTTGTTCTCTAAGGTGGTGATTTTGTGGAGCTCACAGAGGTAGTTCTTGGCAGCATTGCATTTCACAAAAATATGGCAGGGGGTTAAATTTGCACCGATATCCACCAACAACCGTCCATCAACAACCGAGTTGGCTGTTGTGAATCAGGATGGTAACATTGATAATCAATCAATTGAATTAACTCTAAGCTTAT
Source organism: Asparagus setaceus (assembly GCA_012295165.1). Lineage (NCBI taxonomy): Eukaryota > Viridiplantae > Streptophyta > Magnoliopsida > Asparagales > Asparagaceae > Asparagus > Asparagus setaceus. The sequence continues at coordinate 27,921,965 of CM022709.1, read as the reverse complement.
CCACACCGATATCCACTACTAATAGCAAAGGCGAAAAGAATATTTGAGATGTGTCACCTATTGCTACGCTTGACTCTTCTGCATTTAAAACCCCACCTACAACCAGTGGAAAAATAAGGATACGATCAGGTTGGCTTATTTATACATTAATTAATTTTAATATATAATTTTTTAATGTTAAATTTACTAAATAAACATGTTCTTTATTTTACAGAAATGGACAAAGAACCAGCTCTTTCAACTTTAAAGAAAAGGATTAAGTTCGGAAAAAGTAATTGAAAATTATTGGAGCTTTTCTTAATGTTTTGCTTATTATATCCTATGATTGGTTGATTGATTGAGAACCTTTTTTTTCGTGATGCATCATTTGCGAATAATATTTTTGAACATTAAACTATCTTATATCTTAATTTCATTCAAGTTGCAAATAAGTATATTTTAATTATCTTCATTTTATTCATGTATTGTGAAAAAATTAGTTTAAATAATCTAAATTTTAATCATAGCTTTATATAAGTTGTTCAATATCATTATTTTCAGGCGGGGGTATATTCTCTAACCTCAATAGGGGTAGGGGAAGGTGTGCTTCGAAGGGGGTTGAGTCATTAGATCTTTTAAATTATATTGAGATAAGAGCCATTGAAACACGATGAAATATAGATAAATTGTAATAAGACCGGGTTCAGCATAGGCTAAAATACTAGTATTTATAGAAAGGGCCAATAAAACCATTTAATTGAGCCTTAGAGGGCAATGAGCGCGCCAGTGGTCGTCACGCACCGTAGGCTAAGGTCAATGTTTGTTTGTTTGATTCCTTCGTCCAATAGATTTTTTTCACAAAATAAAAAACTAAAAGATATTTTTGCCTACTCGAGCCAACACAACCCAGCCAATAGTTGGCTCAGTAAGATCTAATGTACCAACCTTCGTATTAGGATGTAGAATACCTTAAGTAACCTTCGTATTAGGATGTAGAATACCTTAAGTGTTCATAATGGGATAAGGTATCTATTAAGCACATAAGACATTTCGTCGAACTCAAGCCACTATATGACATCTCTATTTTGTGAGATAAGTAGAACTGGCATGACTAACAACAAAATATCATTACTCTTTTAGGCTACATAACATATATTTATCAATAGAATCTATTTCATGATTTAAAATGCAGGGACCAATAATGAAACAAGTTACTACTTTTCTTTTCAATTTTCTGTTTTTTGGGTTCGTACCAAAAGTAAAAGACGAAAGAAAGATGATATATTATTTTTTTCCACCACATTTAATATTATAATTTGGGATTAAATAGAATTATCATGTTAACACAATGAGCAATTTGGTTCAATAAATTTTTCTCCTTTAGCCATCACATTATTTTATGTAATTGATTATTATTGATTGGGTCTTTACCTTGTCCGTACTGGTTCCATTATGCAGGGGCCAATTCAATTACTAATTAACAATTAAAAACGTATAGAACTATCACTATACTAACTCAAAATGTCAAGTCTTTTTTTTATTATTAAAAAGAACTAAAAATATCAAGGGGCGCTCGACATTATAAGAGATGTTTACGTCTATGAGATCTCAAACAACAAATTTATACTTTATATGCAACATTACAAAAAGTCAGTAGTACTAAGGAGATCCTCGTTCAAATAAATATATAACCTTTATTTTAGATTAATCTATTGAATTTGGTGGCTACTGGATCAAACTGTACTTTTATACTTCTACAATTGGTATGATGCAATCCAATTCCAACCAAAGTGCAATAGTTGAGGCCAATCGAGCCACTGTATAAAAATAATAATGTAATATATTCTCAGCACTAAATAGACCCAATATTTTCTTGAAACCCAAAAATAAAAAACAATATCTATTTTCTTAGTGATTGTAATGATTAAAGAGCTCGATCCCTCCCAAATAATGCTTAGACTTAATTATTGTATCACCACAGCATGATGGTGCAGTATAAATCTTTAACTAGGACGCTAGCCCTACACAGATAGGCTTAGCTTTTGATGAATAAGTCCTTCATATTAAAAAGTAATAGGAGAAGAGACGCAAATGTGTTAGAAACTTTTATTTCTAAACGTGAACAAGTTTAAGAATATGCCAAATTCTAGCACCTCTCACTAAATTTAAAATATTAGGAAATTTGAAACCAATACTTTTAGATACATTTTAGTGCATTTCGTTTTGAAATTCAACCTATAGCGAATTTCTCAATAATTTTTTTTCTTATTTCATTCTTGTCCAGTATTCAACTAGCTTCAGTTGTTGACACAATGATAAAAAGAGTCTTTAATGTAAAAATAGGGCAAGTTCCTCTTTAATATTTAATCTTCAATGTTTACCTTATGTCTTTCAAGCCATTATTCGATGTTTGTACTGGTGTATATGTTACAGATCGAAAATTTTACTGGTCAACAATACATATTTATTTACATATGATTGAAAAAAAACCACAAATAATCAATAAATTTCAATTACTTGAAGCAATCAATCTTTTTTTTCTCGATCAATAAAATTTGTTTATTTATTGTTCACCGGTTAGAGTCACCATTGCTCTATTATACTATTTCTCGTTGGATATGACATTATCATAATGTAATAGGAGAAGAGACGCAAATGTGTTAGAAACTTTTATTTCTAAACGTGAACAAGTTTAAGAATATGCCAAATTCTAGCACCTCTCACTAAATTTAAAATATTAGGAAATTTGAAACCAATACTTTTAGATACATTTTAGTGCATTTCGTTTTGAAATTCAACCTATAGCGAATTTCTCAATAATTTTTTTTCTTATTTCATTCTTGTCCAGTATTCAACTAGCTTCAGTTGTTGACACAATGATAAAAAGAGTCTTTAATGTAAAAATAGGGCAAGTTCCTCTTTAATATTTAATCTTCAATGTTTACCTTATGTCTTTCAAGCCATTATTCGATGTTTGTACTGGTGTATATGTTACAGATCGAAAATTTTACGGTCAACAATACATATTTATTTACATATGATTGAAAAAAAACCACAAATAATCAATAAATTTCAATTACTTGAAGCAATCAATCTTTTTTTTCTCGATCAATAAAATTTGTTTATTTATTGTTCACCGGTTAGAGTCACCATTGCTCTATTATACTATTTCTCGTTGGATATGACATTATCATAATGTAATAAGAGAAAACAATATTTATAAAACAAAACAACATTGAAAATTTTCATGAAATTGTAGTATCGAAATGCATTAGGTTTAGCCGAGATACTGCTCTTTTGAACCGTAATTTCATACTTATGTTCATGCACTTTTACAAATAATCTGATTGTAGAAATTTGTAAGTAGTCGTTTAAAATTCAATCCCGTGACGGCAATCAATCATTTTTTTAACCTATGATGAATATGAGTTTGTTCTATTTGTCTTTCACTGATTGAATCAGTATTAGTCTTGTAGACTGTTTCCCATTTGGATATGACATTTATCATAATTTTATGACGACAAGAAGATAACAATAACAATATATCTCTATACAAAACAACAAAAAGAAAAGAAATCTCCCGGATCCGCAAACAAAGGGCCGAGTACACAAGTAGCGTCTCATCGCATCTTTGGGAACGGGCGAAGGAGACGTTGGCTCGTGGCAACCAGCAAAAGTGAACGTCGCAATGAGGTCGGTTGGCTCTTTGGTGAGGGTTGGAGTCAACTTTGGGGTTTGGGTCACGCTAGCCAGCTGTTGCCATTGGCCCTTGGACTTCTCCATGAGTCGAACTCCCCACAACTTCACCACATAGCCCTGCATTCCCCTAAACCAGTAATGACCCTTTAATCACCTCCCCACTAATCTTAATTAATCACCTTAACCTATCATTATCTTCTTAATTGTTTTTAAGAGCAACGTGTGGACACTAGATACTGAGTTTTGTCCTTTTCTGGATTGATGAGGGTGTTGTTTGGTCTGTTACAACTACAAGGTTGGTTAATGTAGTTTCACGCAACTGAGATATATCGAATCAATTGTAGCTATTAGTTCACTATAACTAATAAATACAGTTAAACTAGAGTTACAAAATGAGTTCCAATTGCAGGTGACAACTTTTGCAAGTTTATAGTAAAAGGCGATTGCAAGTTAATTTTTGACTGCAAATAAGGTTTAAATTATAACTTAATTTGCAACCAATAGAAATCTAAAATCTTGACATCTCGAAACAGCTATATGCAGCTGGAACTACAGCTGCAGTAAAAACTATAAGAATTTAAATCTAATCTGCTACATGCGATAATAATTTAAGCAAATGCAACAGCATGAAACTGCTACTTGCACTTATAATAACCAAACGACCATTTGAACCGTGTAGTACAGGGCTAGACCAGAATGCACTGCTGGAGGAAAAGGTATCACCAGGTAATGTATTTTTTTTTTAATTTTTTTCTTTTGGCCTTTTCTTTATTTAATATTTGGAAAGGGAAATGGGACTTGTCTTGCTATTTGTCCGCACATGGGCGTTGGCTTGAAAGAGGTGAGAGGGACAGTAAGAGTTCCCCAGTGTGTTTGACTTCATATTTTAACATGGAAATGTCGGTCAACTCCTATGAGGTTGGAGGCACTGCCATCACCATAATGAGAAAAACTTATTAAAAGTAGATTTCGGGTGACATTTAGTTAGTCGCATTATTAAAATGCAAATGGGGCCAATTAATAAGGCCCAAATGAATCTAAAATTATAAAGGGATGGTGATACTAGATTCATGGAAGCTTTCAAGTCCCTGAATAAAAATTAGAATTTAGACTGTTTCCCATTTGGATATGACATTTATCATAATTTTATGACGACAAGAAGATAACAATAACAATATATCTCTATACAAAACAAAACAACAAAAAGAAAAGAAATCTCCCGGATCCGCAAACAAAGGGCCGAGTACACAAGTAGCGTCTCATCGCATCTTTGGGAACGGGCGAAGGAGACGTTGGCTCGTGGCAACCAGCAAAAGTGAACGTCGCAATGAGGTCGGTTGGCTCTTTGGTGAGGGTTGGAGTCAACTTTGGGGTTTGGGTCACGCTAGCCAGCTGTTGCCATTGGCCCTTGGACTTCTCCATGAGTCGAACTCCCCCCACAACTTCACCGCATAGCCCTGCATTCCCCTAAACCAGTAATGACCCTTTAATCACCTCCCCACTAATCTTATATTAATCACCTTAACCTATCATTATCTTCTTAATTGTTCTTAAGAGCAACGTGTGGACACTAGATACTGAGTTTTGTCCTTTTCTGGATTGATGAGGGTGTTGTTTGGTCCGTTACAACTACAAGGTTGGTAAATGTAGTTGCGCGCAACTGAGATATATCGAATCAATTGTAGCTGTTAGTTCACTACAACTAATAATTACAGTTAAACTAGAGTTACAAAATGAGTTCCAATTGCAGGTGACAACTTTTGCAAGTTTATAGTAAAAGGCGATTGCAAGTTAATTTTTTGACTGCAAATAAGGTTTAAATTATAACTTAATTTGCAACCAATAGAAATCTAAAATCTTGACATCTCGAAACAGCTATATGCAGCTGGAACTACAGCTGCAGTAAAAATTATAAGAATTTAAATCTACTCTGCTACATGCGATAATAATTTAAGCAAATGCAACAGCATGAAACTGCTACTTGCACTTATAATAACCAAACGACCACTTGAACCGTGTAGTACAGGGCTAGACCAGAATGCACTGCTGGAGGAAAAGGTAACACAAGGTACTGTATTTTTTTTTTTTTTTTTCTTTTTGCCTTGTCTTTATTTAATATTTGGAAAGGGTAATGGGACTTGTCTTGCTATTTGTCCGCACATGGGCGTTGGCTTGAAAGAGGTGAGAGGGACAGTAAGAGTTCCCCAGTGTGTTTGACTTCATATTTTAACATGGAAATGTCGGTCAACTCCTATGAGGTTGGAGGCACTGCCATCACCATAATGAGAAAAACTTATTAAAAGTAGATTTCGGGTGACATTTAGTTAGTCGCATTATTAAAATGCAAATGGGGCCAATTAATAAGGCCCAAATGAATCTAAAATTATAAAGGGGATGGTGATACTAGATTCATGGAAGCTTTCAAGTCCCTGAATAAAAATTAGAATTTAGAATCTTTCAATGTTGGAATAATGGTATAAGATTCTTGCATATAGTAAAGAAATCTTTAATTCTTAGACAAAGTAAATTTATAATCTTTTTCCATCTCCATTTATATTGAGTTATTTATAGTAGTTATAGAAGACTAAGTATTTACATACAAAATTTATCGTACAACTTTTGTACTGCAAAAGGCTCAAAAGTTTTGAAGAACTTTTTGTTTCCAATATACTAGTTAGAATGCACGTGCACTGCAAGTGGTCAAATACTTTGATTATTTATGTTATGTTTATGTTTTTTCTATAACCGTCTATCTACCCTCTCTATAAAAATTAGAAAACATTACCCCCCCCCCCATCCCCACCCTTTCCTCTCCCTCCCCCCTCTCTTTCTCTCTCAAATAGCCATGGTTTCCAAACCCAAATATCCAAACCCTAGCCCAATCCTCAAATCCTAACCTTACACCCCACCCCACCCCACCCCCACCCCCGCCTCAATCCTCTCTCCCTCCCACCCTCCAATCCAAGAAAACCCTCCCTCAATCCTCCCCCAAACCCTAACTTCATCTCCTAGTAATCTTCTCTCCCTCCCACCCTTCAATCCAAAAAGCCCCCGAAACCCTAGCTGAGGAGCAAAAGACCGATAATCTCATCTTCCCCATAACCCTCTTTGGCGAGAATGACATCGATTTGGGAGACTATATCAAAATATAAAATATTTGGGGGACTAATGTTGAAAAAACCTTATTTTTTAAAATTAATTGGGACCCACGTGCTTTGCACGTGCTTGGGTGAGGGCATTTTTTTTGGAATTTCACATCTTTTTTGAGCCGAAAGTCGATTAGGTGTGACATTGCAAATATGTATGTAAGTAAAGGTATTTTTGATAATTAAAAAAATATGACAAGTATTAATTTGAACAAAAGTTAAGATAGCTTTTATTTAAAAACCCCTTATTTTAAAGCAGATGAGATTTGGGGGTCCAATATCTCAAAATCCCTTTTATAAATTAATATAAAATATGATAACACCCGCACCACACGAAGCAAATGATATTGCTGGGGAAGGTAAGAATACAAAACCTCCCCAAATAAGAACAAAGCGACATCTCTAGCACCCTCCCCAAATAAGACATTATTCAAATGTAGTGATGCTCCTCCTACTGCTTCTGCTACTTTACTTAACATTAAAGTTTGTGTTCATTGAATGATAAAGGTAAGCTTTGAGTTCCTCTTCAAGAATAAACAAAATTAATTACATTTATGCTCTTACTGATCTATGGACAAAAGCAATCTCAGTAATACTTTAACAATAAAGCATTAACGCGACTGTATTGTAACTAAACTTCTTATTAATTCATCCCTCACTCGGAAATTATCCACTGCAAAACTAAGCTCCTACTTCTTGATGGGACTTTCTAATTACTCCTAAAGTTAAGGGTGTTTCCTGATATTTTGAAAGTTATGAGGGCCGGTTATATGAGTATCTTTCAGAGTTAGGGTTTTTTCTAAAATTTAGCCTATTTCTGCCATTATACAAGAAAAAAGAAGAATGTGTGTTGGATCTTTTTTTGGTGATGATTTTAGTTCAAAGATTTCCATTGTAGTTAAATGTATAGCAACATAATACGAAAGTATCACAGAAAAGACATAAGTATAGCAACATAATATTGAAAGTATAGCTTGAAAAGACATAAATATAGCACAAAAATAAAAGTATAGCAGGAAAAAGACCAAAAGTATAGCATGTAAAGATATAAGTATAGTGTTAAAATGTTGATAGTATCTATACTACTATATTAAAATTTATAATAGTTGCTACAGGAAATGTCCTTCAAATCTTCTTTGTCTATTCTCCCACACTCCCTCTCTCTTTCTCTCAATAATTTTGTCCTCATCCCCAACCCCTCTCTCTATATATATACACTAAAATTATTTTACACATATCCCATATGAAATATAAAATTAATAAAATATTTCTTAATTTATTAAATCTATAAATTAACTGAAAATGTAAAGCTATAATATATAAATATGTCTTTTGTTGAAAATTATAAAAATTGACTTCTAATATTACATTTGTTATCAATAACTCTCTTCTACCACTCTTCTTTCATGTAAACAAAATTTGCACCACCAAATTTTTTAAAAGCATTTGAATAATTTCTACTCTTCTAATTATACAAGTCGAAAGCTATATGCAACCTGAAATGTACTATGTCAAGATACTATAAAAAGTTGTTCTTTTAATTTAAAATAAAAGAAATATTATTATTTTCTTTCTTTACAAATGGCTCAGGGATAAAGAGCACACATATCTACACTATTATCTATACTACTATATTAAAATTTTAGTGGAGTACCAAAAGATTGAAGGACATTTCCCATCATAGTAGGAGAGTAAGGGGCATATTGGTAATTTTGCACAAGAAAGATTTTTCCCTTTCTTTTGTTTCTTTTATTTCCAAAATATTCAAAAGTATGAATGAGAATAGGATTCATTCACAAAAATTAATATTCATTTTTTCTTATTTCTAGAATAATTTAAATCATGAAAGAAAATTGAATTTGAACTAATATAATTAAATATTCATCAAGTTATAGATTAAAATATGAAATTGTACGTTTTTCCAAAATGATTTATTTAAATACCTATCAATAACAAATATAATGATTAAAAAATTGACCATGATCACTTTAAATAATACTTTTAATTTTAAGTAGTAGAAATTTTTAATAGAAATTTCTAACAACTCCTTATAATTTTTATATTATTGGTGGAAAACTATTTTGTAAAATTATTTTGCTTGAAATTTAGTAAGCGTAAAGCTTCATTCTCATACTCGAACAAGATTACAATATTATATTTTTATAATATTATATCTTAACTATTTTGGAGTATAATATAAATGTTATAGAAACTAATGAAGCTCTAGGGTATTAAAATATAATTCGCTCATTTTATATAAAATTTAGAGTAAATAAGTTTAATATCTATGACACTCATTTGCATGTGCAATAATGCTACTAGCATGAAAAGACATAAGTATCTATTACCTCTTTAAAAGAGGGAGTGAAGAAAAACTTCCTCTTTCCAAAAATATCCTTAAAATTTCATCAAAATCACTAAATTAGCAAGCCCCAATCTTTTACCAAATATTATTTCTATTTATTAAAATCACTATCTCATAAGCAAACCCATCTACAAATCTCATGCATTGCAAATAACTTCATACACAAATTCTTTAAATTACAAAATAGTCTTTCAACTTTTAAAAATTACAAACTCACCATGGAATTCGGGAACAACCCCCCAAGTTTGCTAACATTAGTCTACACAAGTGTGGTTAGCATCTTGATTATTGCTATATAATTTCATACGATCTCTCTGCTAAAGAAATCATGCTTTATTCTTGCAAAATTTTATCAATTTAGTGCTTTAGGGTTTACTTTGAACTTTGCATGAGTATCTGCATGATTGTAAAAAAGCGTATATTTTTTTGTTCTTAGAATCATGTTTCAAGCTTGAATAAGAATAGAGTTCTGGAGAATTTTCTTTTTTTCCTCAAAAGATAAGTTTTTTTTAAAGTTAATGAATTTGACCTTTGATTTAGAGTATATGAATCTTGGTCATGAAATGCTTATGATCATTCAATCGCTCTGTAGTATTTTTTAGGTCATTTTGAGCAATGTGAAATCCTATCAGTTTATGTAAATTAATCGTGACTCTGACTATCATGGACATGATTCATGGGTTTGGCCTGTAGGGCCAAACTAGAAAGGTTTTATTGAGGGATTGGATGGATTGCATTAATGTTTTGATATTTTGGTATTTAGTACTCTGTCTTTTAGTTTAACTTGGTAATTTTTGAAGATACAAGTGGGATTTAAACTTCGAATATATTTGTTGGGAGTGATCTTTTATTTTCAGTTAAGACTTTAAGCGTTAAATTATATTTCAGCATGGAAACTACAAAAGAGTCCAGAATTTACAGCAACTCTAAAAGTATATTTAAGCCCAAAAATTGCAAAAAAGTGCCCAAAAATTGCAAAACAGTCCAGAACTTGTGGTTTACTCCCTGAAAAATTATAAAAATTGCATATAAGCCTAGAAACTGCAAACAGTCTCGAATTTGCAGTTTATAATCTAAAAAAAACTATGGAAATTGTATTTTAGTCCAGTTTTATAATCCAATTCAGAAATTGCAATTTGGTCCCCTTGTGAAATTCAGAAATTGCAAAAATAGTTTATAATTTGCATAAATAGAATCTGGTGTAGAAAGAAAACCCATAATACTTTGTAATTTGCATAAAGCACCCTAAAGGTTTCAAAAAAAATACCATTAAAGTTCTTATTATAAATAATTATGTTTCTATAATTTAGAGCATAATATGCACGATGTTCAGTTTACTGGTCAACAACAAGATTTGACAAAGTAAAGCTCATTAGGGTAAATACATTTAGAGAAGCTTTTATGATAACATTTCATTGTTTACTTACATGATAAGACTAGCTCAAATTAGTTTTTTTTCTCGAGATAAATTCCAAATTACGTGTGTCGTTAGTAACTCATCGATAAGACTTTTATGATAACATTTCATTAGGGTAAATACATTTAGAGAAGCTTTTATGATAACATTTCATTGTTTACTTACATGATAAGACTAGCTCAATTTTTGTTTGCTCGAGATATATTCCAAATTACGTGTGTCAGGTTAGTAACTCATCGATAATTTGTATGCTTCAATTATGATCATTACAGTTCAATGTCCATATATATTTGTAGAGTAATCACTTGGTTTTCCTTTGTAGAAATTTATTCTCTGGTTTATGGATTGCATAATCACTACATAACAGCTTTTAGCATAAACAATCTTACTCAAAATGACTTCAAACTAATATTCGAGTTTGATTTGTTTTCGCATGTTGACATATAAAAGGATCTCTCTATAATATTATCATGAAACATGTACGGATAAGTGTACAAATAAGAAAGAAATATGACAACACTTGAAGATAAAATGAGTTTTAAGTGATAATAAAAGGTGACAAAATAATAATTAACTAACATGCTACAATACGTAAGGTATTACAAAAAGACAAAAAGTTTTATTAGTTACTCAAAATAAAAAATTTCACAACTACACAAAGCACACCGGCCTTTCAAAAATTAAAACAACTAAACAAATGGCCTTTCAAAAATTAAAACAACTAAACAAAATTTATAGCCCTTAAAAGTTTAAAATTTATAATTTTACACCCTCAAACTTTGAAAAATTATAGAAAACTCCTCAAAATATCATAATAACGAAAAACATCATGAAATTCGAATTCTAAAAGTTGCCAACACCATTGATAAAACATCTGAATTACCATCATCTTTGGTGATAATTTAAAATTGAAAAAAAACACACAAAGTTTCAAATTTGTAAAAAAGCGTCAACATTTCAAAATTGCAAAAACCTAAAATTTCAAAATTTATGTCTAATACTAAAAATCGAGAATTATCAACAGGCCCTTGAATGTACAATTTTTACACAAAATAACCCAAAGTTTCTAAACTTATAAAAAACAACCTCAGCAGTTCAAACCTAGAAGTATCCTAAAGTTATAAAATTTCGTGACAATGCATGAAATACAAAAATTAGTAGCACCTAGTCGACAATTTAAAATTTGTAAAAACGCTACCAAAGTTTTAAAAGTTTTAAAAGCAACACCTCTAAAGTTCAGAATCACACCAAACCCTAAAATTTAAAAATTATACAAATAAAAGAGAAATTATTTAATATTATTTCATTAAAATATGTAAATTTAACTTTCAACTTAAGATTTTCTTGGCCATTTTACTATCTTAAAATAATCTAAGTTGATGTTGGTGAAAAAATAGAAATAATATTAGATTAAAAACATCCCGTTAAGGTATAAAGTTTGAAAAAATATATTAATAGATTAAAGAAAATGTTACTATATAAATTAACGTAGTGAATATAATTTTACACCAAATTGAAGAAGCATTTCTATGGAAGATACAAGAAAGTTTAGTAAGTACTTATTATTTTCATACTTTAATCTTCAATAAAAGGAAACATAAATTTATAGAATCATAAACTTATTAAATAATTACATACGATGTTCTTGAAGGCCACTAAACATAATATTTATCTTATGATTATCTCAAATTGGCGGGAAATAAGCAGATCATCGCAAAGAATATCAACAATATGTATCAATACAAAGATACAACTTACTAAAGAAATAATAGTACGCATTGTAGAACAAGCATACCTCTATATTACAAAATAAATAAATAATATTATATTTTAATCTAATATTAAGGGTTATTTAGAAGAAGCTACCAAAACAAAAGGATCTCCATTAGCGGTCTTTATAAATGTAAAAAGTTTAAATTAGTGATAATATGCACATCATAGAATTCGTCTGGTACAATATTACCAAACCTACTCTCATCCACACGATTAAATCTAACTAAAATTTATCAATATACAACCACAAAATTCCACATTTAAGTCAAAGATAACTACCATTTTAAATAGACTTGAGCCCCGATCTACGCTTGCAAATGCTACAACAAGAAGGTGGATAAAAATGTTAATAACGAGTGTCTAAATGATAAATATCATAGCATCATGAAGACTCGATACCAAGGTTAAGTAATATCTTTTTATATAACAATATCAAATTTTAATATTAACATATAATCTAGAAATCAACAATGAAAACTTCATGTTTGTAGTTAAGATTCTCATGAAAAATAACACGAAAAATGCAAAGACAATATCATTTAATGCAATAGAACCTCTTGTTGGATGCACAATTAAAGAATTCTACAGAGAAAAAAGAGGTAATTTCTAACTCTATTTAAGTAATAAGTTTGAATATCAAAAAATATTCCTACATATGATGTTAACCTTTGTTCTCATTAAAATAGAAAAAAATTAAAAGATAAACAAGTCGTAGGAAATTTAATAGCATAAAAGTCTAGCTTCAACCTAATATTATAATTAATGTAGACGATGAAGACATTACTGTATAATTGCCTTGGAAAAAGATAAATATGGAGAAGGATTGATCTTAGTTCAATTAAATATGAAAAAGAAGGAATAAAGGATAATATATTTTTGAATATTTTATAGTAAAGCTTAATTTTTGAGTAAAATTAGGAATCTTTAGAAGGGATTTTCATGCAAAATTTTTAATATGCTTATGTGAATGTTTTTGTCATATAAATTATTCTAGAGTTATCATTAATCTTTAGTTTTTAATTTTTATTTTAAGTCTATTAATAATTAAGATGTCTTGTAGTCTTGTGAAAAGTATGTGCTCTGTCTTGAGCTTATACAAACCATCTTAATATTAAGTATTTAGTTAAATTTTTATTAACACATCAACAATGTATTATTGTATTTTTTCAAACTTAATACTACATTTAATGACTAAGATAAAGAAATTGGAGATCGATTATTTGATCCGATAAACAAGTGTGTTACATGAAGTTTGATATATACAAATTTTAAAAATTAATATTGTGTATGCAAGTATATAAAAGTATATTGATCCCAGTTTAACACACAAATTTATTTCATAATTTTTAAAATGTTTAAATAAAATTTATGGCAAATGTAATAATCCATGTTTTAAAGATTTCAACTCAAAATGAATCTGATTTATTTTATAGTAAGAAAATAAATAAAAACTAAATAATTTTGATATTTAACCACGTGCATTGCACGTGCACAACAACTAGTAGCAATAAAAATTAAAGTATAGCAAGAAAATATATAAGTATAGCAACTTGATCCTATAAGTATACCACCAAAAGGCTCACGTCTGAAACATAAGCATTAATAATTCCCACTTGACATTCAAACTTAATAACAATATGTTGAAAATTTTAAACTTACAAGTAGTGCAATAGAAATCTTGGAACTAAAGCATCCCCAAATTTTTTGAGATAATGCAGAAAACACCTAAATGTTTTGAGAATTGCAAAAAAAACCCTAAAATTCAAAAGTTATTAAAAACGCTCTAAAATTTTAAACTTACAAATAGTACATCAAAAATCTAGGAAATACAAACATCCCATTGAAAAATTTGCAATTTGTAGAAAAACATCCTAAAAGTTTTAAAATTACAAAAACACCTTAAACTTTTACAAAAATACCCTAAAAGATAGAAAATTACAAACATTTATAAAAACACTTTCTTGAAAGTTTTGATCTTTTCAGGGTGTTTTTATAAATTTTAATTTTTGAGGGTTTTTTGCATTTTAAAATTTCTAGGGTGTTTTCTACAAATTTAAATTTTTAGGGGTTGTTCATAACCCGAGATTTTTAATTTATTTTTGTAGGTTTGAATATGAAATTTATTATAAATTTTAAAACTTTCAGTGTGTTTATTTCAACTCAAAATGAATCGATTTATTTTATAGTAAGAAAATAAATAAAAACTAAATAATTTTGATATTTAACCACGTGCATTGCACGTGCACAACAACTAGTAGCAATAAAAATTAAAGTATAGCAAGAAAATATATAAGTATAGCAACTTGATCCTATAAGTATACCACCAAAAGGCTCACGTCTGAAACATAAGCATTAATAATTCCCACTTGACATTCAAACTTAATAACAATATGTTGAAAATTTTAAACTTACAAGTAGTGCAATAGAAATCTTGGAACTAAAGCATCCCCAAATTTTTTGAGATAATGCAGAAAACACCTAAATGTTTTGAGAATTGCAAAAAACCCTAAAATTCAAAAGTTATTAAAAACGCTCTAAAATTTTAAACTTACAAATAGTACATCAAAAATCTAGGAAATACAAACATCCCATTGAAAAATTTGCAATTTGTAGAAAAACATCCTAAAAGTTTTAAAATTACAAAAACACCTTAAACTTTTACAAAAATACCCTAAAAGATAGAAAATTACAAACATTTATAAAAACACTTTCTTGAAAGTTTTGATCTTTCAGGGTGTTTTTATAAATTTTAATTTTTGAGGGTTTTTTGCATTTTAAAATTTCTAGGGTGTTTTCTACAAATTTAAATTTTTAGGGGTTGTTCATAACCCGAGATTTTTAATTTATTTTTGTAGGTTTGAATATGAAATTTATTATAAATTTTAAAACTTTCAGTGTGTTTATTGCAATTCAAAACTTTTAGAATGTTTCCTACAATATTCAAGATTTCTTAGAAGGGGTGGGGGTGGGGAGGGATGGAGGGTAAAATGGGATAAAATGAGTTTTTAACAAATTTTTAGGTGGTACCACATAGTCATGTATAGTTTTATTGGGAGATTAGGTTTATAAAAAGTTGTTTGGGTTTATAAGTACAAAATAAAATAACTTGGTTTTAAAAATAAATCAGGGTAAAACTTTGGGTTTAAAGGCAAAACCCTTATTGTTAACATATTATTGACACGAGTTGTATTTTAGTAAATTTTATGACATATGTAAAAATCCCATTAGTGTTTGTTCCTCATATATATTTTGATCTAATGATGTTCCCTCCTACTTTATGGTATTTTGTATGGTCAAATCTTATTTTATACTTATATGAAAGTGATTTTATTAGTTCACATTCTTTTGTTACATCGCTGAAATATTTATATTATTTGTTGAATCTTGCAATAATATGTTTTCCTATTTTTATTTCGATAATAATAAAAGGGGAGAAATAATTAAAATAAGAGAAATGGGGAGAAGAGAAATAAGTGGAGAGTGTTTTTGAGAGTATAGGACGAGAGTGTTTTTGAGAGTGAGGGTTGGGAAAATTTGAGAAATTGGAGGCTTGTTTTAGGGGGTCTTAATGTTTTGACATAACTCTCTCATACACATACACTCATGATTCATGCATGCTTAATGTTTTTATTTGTATTTATTACATTTTTTAGTTTTATGAAACTAGGATGGCTTGATTTGGATTTCGATACTTTATGTATTTTGATTTCCATTTATGAGTTGTTATTATCAAAAGGAAGAGACTGTTGGATGTTTATCATACAATCAACTTGATTTGATTAATAACAAATATTATATATATATATATATATATATATATATATATATATATATATATATATATATATATATATATATATATATATATATATATATATATATATATATATATATATATAGAGAGAGAGAGAGAGAGAAATCTTCTATAAACTTAAGTTTATAGGGAATAGCCATACACCAACTTTTCTATCCATTGATGTTGCCTTGGGATCCATGAAATATATGAAGCCCATTTTGAGATTTGTGCATCTCTTGATGGCACAAATCTAAAGGCAACATCAATAGATAAAAAGGTTGTGTACACTATTCCTATAAACTTAAGTTTATAGAGATTTATATATATATATATATATATATATATATATATATATATATATATATATATATATATATATATATATATATATATATATATATATATATATATATATATATATGTGTGTGTGTGTGTGTGTGTGTGTGTGTGTGTGTGTACCTTTTCTTGCCATATATATATATATATATATATATATATATATATATATATATATATATATATATATATATATATATATATGAGGCTTGCTATGATCCACTTAAGTGGATAGACTAGCTCATCCTCCTAACTTTTAACCCTTCATCTTCTCTTGAGATTTGTAGTAGGAACAAATAAAAATGGAGCTCATATCTTTCATGGATCCCAAGGGAAATCCAAGGGAGAAAAAGTTAGGAGGACACTTTTGCTTATCCACTTAAGTGGATTATAGTCAACTACTATATATATATATATATATATATATATATATATATATATATATATATATATATATATATATATATATATATATATATACCTTTTCTTGCCAAAACCTCAAATTTTCTCTCAAATAATTAGCTAGAAGAAGAAGAAGCAAAGACAAACGGTTGCAAGAAAGCTTGGCAAAGGAGTCTAGAGCCACTATTAGGTGAAGTTTTCACTCCTTTTTTAGTTTTAATATTTCAAGCAAGTATAAGATCTCTAAAGAAAAGTTTCCCAATCCATAAACGGTTAAGCTTAGAAACAACATTCAGAATTTCAAGATAGTCCCGGGCAAGCCATTCTGAAAGTATTTTGATAGGTTTAAGGATCTTCTTATCTAATATCCTCACCATGGTCTAGAAAAGTAGCGAGTATTCCAAATCATCTATGAAGTATTGGATTATTCTTCAAAAACTTCCTTAGAATCTATGTGTCAATGAGATTTCATGAAGAAAAATGCCGATGAAGCTTGGGAATCCCTAGAGAATTTATCTGAGAAAACCATGCAGTGGGAATATTGTGAAGAAAGAGTTTCATCAGTTCTCCTAGTGGTCTTTCCCTACAGTCAAACAAAGTCTCTGAAGCAAAGATAGCTACAATCCTGCGTAGGTTAGAGGCCATAGAAATCAAAGAACAAGTCACAGCTCAAATCAGTCAAGTTTCTACCCCAGGAAGTCATAACTGCCTATCTTGAACCCGTGTTTTAGAGAAATATCCTCTCTTAGAAAATAATCAACCACTAGGATAGGTAAATGCTGCAATTCAGCATTTTGTGAATAATCCGTTTTCTCCAACCTACAACCCGGGTTGGAGAAATCATCCAAATTTTACATGGATTCAGAGAAACTTCTTCGAAAATTAAAATTTCACTCCCTCTTCAACTCCACAATTTTCTAGAGGAAACGTAATTTCATTCAAAACACCAAATAACTTTTTACAACCCAATTCTGTATATCAGAATCAGTCTCTTTCAAATCAATCAGTAAATTTGATTCCTCAGAGTTCTGATCTTGAGAAATATTTTAGTGTCTTCAAAAAAGGTTTAGAGGCCATGATAAAATTTTTCACATAGTCCACCAAGATGTCGACTCAGTCTTCTAACACTCTAAATTCCTTCATACAAACAACAAGTCAAATTCTTAACTCAAACACTCAAGTCATAGCTAGGTTAGAAACCCAACTTGGTCAACTAGCTAGTGCCTTGAGTGAAAGAGAAAGAAAATTTTTTGAGTCAATCTGTTATAAACCCTAAGGATACTAGATCAAATTCAACCTACCAAGCTCAAGTGAATGCAATCCATTCACTACGGTTAGGAAAATAGGTCAATAATCAGGTTAGAATATCTCTAGATCAAACTCCTTCTTCCTCTTCTCCTATTCAAAATATTGATCCTAAACAAACTCTCTCTCCTTCTGATAACTCTGTTCAACAATCACCCCCTTCAAATGACCAAGAGCATGAAACCAAACTTGAGCTCAATTTTGATAGATTTAAACCCATTGCTCCCTTTCTAGATAAACTCAGGCCTAGGAAAAAATCTCCCCGGGTAGAGAAAATCCTAAAAACTTTCAAGTAGTTTAAGATCAACATTTCTCTCTTAGATGCAATCGAACAGATCCCCTCCTATGCAAAAATTTTTGAATGATTTGTGCACTAAAAAAAGAACCACTAATGTCCCCAAGAAAATTTTTCTAGCTGCCAATATCAGTGACATGCTTTCGAAGCCCATGCCTTTAAAATATAAGGACCTCGGTTGTCCTACCATTTCATGTGTCATAAGAAATACCTTCATTGATAAGGCACTTCTAGACTTAGAAGCTAGTGTGAATCTTCTTCCCTATTCAGTTTTACAACAACTAGGGTTCGGTGAATTAAAGCCAACCAAATGTACCCTCCAGTTAGCTGATAGATCTGTAAAAATTCCTAAGGGAGAGATAGAGAATGTTTTGAACAAGGTAAGAGAATTTTTTTTCCCGTTGATTTCATAGTCTTGGAGATCCAGCCCATCTTCAATCTCAAAGTCAGATACCTATCATTTTAGGAAGACTGTTCTTCGCAACTTTCAATGCTTGGATCAATTGTAGAACTGGTCAAATAAAGCTGTCCTTTAAGAATATGACTGTTGATCTCAATATTTTCAATCTAGGAAACTAGCCGACTGTTTTATCATATCAACCCCTAGAAGCAAACTATATCCAAAAAAATTCGAGTGAACAGTTAGAAGAGTAGAGTGAGTCAGACCTGAGTTTTGAGGAGATCTTTGGTGATGAGGTCAAAATACTAGAGGAGTTTGAATCAAAACTAGTTTTCACGGAGTCAAACATAAGTTCCTCTAATCTTAACTTTGAAGAACTTTTTGCTGATAAGCTTAGGTTCCTAGAAAATATAGAACAAGCAGGTTATCATACCATGAATCTTGAGTTTGAGGAATTTTTCAGAATAGAACTGGTCGTGTAAGGACAAAATCTCAATCATAGGGAACCTGAGTTTAAATTTGAGACTAACCAATATCAGAAATACAAGAAACATATCTACCTTCAAATGCTACAGAAATCATTGACAACCTCGGAGTATACAAAATTTAGCACATCTTTGACTTTATCATTTTCGACTTCTTTAAAATCAGTGGTAGATTTTCTAGCAATAAGATAGGATTTAATGTAGAGTGTGAGTTTTTTATTTTTAATCTTACTCTTTGTCTCATAATAATAAGAAAAATAAAAAGAACTTATTCTTCTCCCTTTGAGAGTTTCTTATTCTTTTCAGGAAAAAAAAGAGGAAAAGAAAAATGGTTTAAAAAGAAAATTTTTGAAAGGAAAAAAAGAAAAAGTAAAAAGGAAAATTTTGGCTACATCCTCCTCATACCAAAGGTAATTGCAGATTTTGTCATTGTTCAAGGTCGATCGAATAAATACAAGTGCATCATTTCCTTTCTTCTGTATTTTGTGCATCATAAAATTTTCATTGAAGATAATACAAAATTTAGGTGTAGGGGTGGGGACTAGTCATCTTTTCTCTTTATTTTACCCAATGTTTTCTTCTTTTTATTTCATACTTTCTTTTCTTTTCTTTCCCTTAAAAATTTTGTCACTTGCCAACTTGATCAAGTTAATTAATAATTAATTTACCTGATGAATTTTAAACTTTCCAATTCTAAATTAGTTTTATACTCAAGTTAACCTTTTATGATAACTCTAAAAATTCTTAATAAATTATTTTTAAAATAATATACTTCACTATAGTCCAACGTAGACTTTTAATTAAGGTAGTGAGAATTTTTGCATGCTTAGCTTAGAGTGGAAAATAAAATTTCAAGTTCTCTTGATCTGAATACTTTCCAATATATATATATATATATATATATATATATATATATATATATATATATATATATATATATATATATATATATATATATATATATATATATATATATATATATATATATATATATAATAAAAAATATTTTTAAAAGAAGAGTGTGAAAATAGGCCAATAAAAACTCTCTTGAACTCCAAAGTGGTTCTAGGCTAAGTTGACCGAGTGATTAAGCCTGAAGAGTATTTTTATAATTAATTACTTAAGCCCAATTGGGTTGGAATCCATTGGCCCAAAACACATCACATGGTCACTTAGAAAGCCCGATAAAGTAGAACAAAATCACCATGGAATAAAGAGAGAGAGAGAGAGTGAGTGAGTGTGTGTGTGTGTGTGTATATATATATATATATATATATATATATATATATATATATATATATATATAAAGAAAATTATATTTTTAAATATATAGTGTATTTATATATATGTTCTTGAAAAATAATTTCATCAAGAGGCTTGAAAATTGTTCAAAACAAAGTGCTAGCATGTTCTTTTCAAAACTTTTAACTAAATCACTAAGTTAGACTTAGTTTTGTATAACTATAATGAAAATATTTTCTAAGAAATTTGCTTTGGAGTGATACATAAAAATATTTTCTTGAGTAAAAAACTACCTTCAATTAGATTTTTAAATATATCAAGTGAGTTAATTACACATTTACTTCTTTAAATTGGCAAGTTGATCGAATTTTATGGGTATATTCACTACATACCCTCACGAGACTACAACTCATCCTCTAGGGTAATCTATGGGTTTAAAGGCTTGTTATATGTGCTAAATACAATCGCGATTTCTGTAAAAGTGAGTTAGGATTTTCTTTCTTTCTTTTTCATTTTCTTTCTTTGCTAGAGGACTAGCAAAAGTTTAGGTGTGAGCATATTTGATCATCATATTTTATTACACGTTTATACCGTCATTATCTATTTTATTTGAATAAATATATCATTAATAACGTGTTTTTCTCTTAATTTGTAAGAAAAGAAGAATTAATGAATAAGAGCCCAAAGAATAAAATTCTCCCATTTTTCTACCACTTATTGAAGCTCAATATCAAGCCAAGAGGAGGGCCACAAAAGTCCAAGTTCAATATCAACTAACCGATTAATTCTGTTAGGAACCAATCGATTCGTCAACCGATTGGCCAATCGGTCGGCCAATCGATTGGCTAACCGATTGGTTCATAACATAACCAGTAAATGGCTAAGATTTATTTTTTGGAGCCCAATGCTAATCCAAGGGTTCTTATTGATTGTTGTAGGCTATAAATAGGGATAGAGGGTAAGATGTTTGAGTGTAAAAAATTTTGTAAAAACTCCACTTAGAGAGAGGGTTACTCTTAATTGAGAAGACTTTAAAAAATTATAAACTTTGTTTACAATTAATAAAAAAAATTATCCACCTTTTAAGTTTGCTTTTCTTCTTCTTTGTTGATAAAGATGGAGATGAAGATTTACTTTCATTGGGCCAACCCTTGCAATGTAAGTTTTATTTTTCTCTATTATTTTTTATTTTAGAAATTTATGTTTTCATATTTTATTTTTATTTTTATTTTTATGTTGATAGATTTGATTTATTTCATGCCTTGTAGTGTAAATTTATTTTCATGCTCTTTTTATTTTGTTGTTTATTTTTCATGCTTTGTAGAATTTATTTTCTTACATTCTTGTATAGATTTACTTTTATGCTCTTGTATTTTTAGTTCGATTTGCTTATTGCTCATAGTTTAGATCATTATTACCTTGTTCTTGTTCTTATTTTTGTAGTTAGTTTTATTTTAGATCTCTTTCGTTTATGCTTTCTAGCCTAGATTTTATTTTTATTTTTATTTTCTAAAATGTGCAACTAAATCTTGTAGGAATTCTATAATTGTATGAAACTAGTTTGATTTCTTTTATGATTTGTTGATTGCACACTTTGTACTCAAAATGATCATACTTAAGATAATCAACTAGAGAACTAATTGGTAGAAGAGAAATTTGATAATATATGTTTATCTTGAGTGGTTTGATAGGTTATGTATAAATTCTAGAATTATTATCTAGTTGTTTATTATTTTCATGAATGAAAATTTTATTTGGATGATAATTTGATAGGTTATGCTTTCCTTAAGTGGTTTGATAATCTATGCTTGGTAAATCTAAAGTAAAATGTGATAAAAGAGAGGAGCTCAAAATCCTAAAATGAAATTAACTAGTGGATTCAATCTAGATTCCTATCTTCTACTTGATTTTCTCCATATTTTACTTGTTTTGTTTTTCTCTTTTTGTTATTTTTCTAGACTTGATTTTGTTCTATTCTATTTTCTTTATTTCTCCTCCTTGTTTATTCTTTATTTTTTATTTGTTCACGCTCTTTCTCCCTCTTGTTCTAGTTTACTTTTTATGTGTAAATAATCACACACTCTATATCTCTTCACTTTCACTCCCCTTTGTCCACACACATTTTTAGGATCCAATTTAGAACTTTTCCTACACACCTTCCTTATAGGTTCGACATTGTACTACACTATAACTTGATTGTGCACTTGCAATATTGACACTATTTTCACAACACATCAGTATGTCAGGTTTGTCATGTTTGACGGACTTAATTGGTATCAATGATCCGCTGGGGATATATCTTAATTTAGTGCTTCCCTCATTCACAAAAGATATGCTGAGATGAGTTTCTGACATTGAAAATTCTCTGGGAATAAGTCCAGACTCAGTGTCTTTTGAAAGAAATGATCTTGGAGGAGTGAGTCGCACTACTGCCAGGCGTGCCGTATTTGATGGGCTTGTATGAAATGAAGAATTTTATAAGGATGGTTTTCAATCTCCACGCTGAACTCCACTCGGGATGTGCCCAATTTTTACACCTCCATACATCGTTTCATGAGACGCCTTCTTTAGCTTTTTGGCCAAAGCCAGAGGCTTCCTCATTACTCCATGCTAGAACCTTTTGCGAGTGCGAGCAGTAAAAGACTCAACAAGGCATATCGAGGTGCTGGTTGAGTTTGACGCCTTAGAAGGTGGATTCATTGAACATTCTCTTCTTTAGCTAGACGGTCGTCATATCGGTGATCATGAGGAGTGATAGGCACTACACCCCCCCAACAACTTTGTTGAGCTGGAGAGAAGTTTACAATTTCTTATCCTTTAACCAATACACAAATGTCATATCATATTGACATAACAAGAATTTGGAGATTCCAGCTTCATCATGAATACCCGCAGAGGTTTAACTCTTAATAGCATGTAGGACGTAAAGGCTGCCGTCAAAGATGTAATATTGAACTTGACGACTAATTATTTTGGTAGATGTTGTACTATTCGACATAAGAAATAAGGTGTTGTTGTTCAAGGCTAATCCCCTTCGAGACGAAGTTGTAAATGGCTGGGCTGGCATTGCTGAGGAAGCGTTGCCATAGCCGTAGGAGGTTGGGTTGGTGATGGGTAAATTTTGAGTGATTACCTTAGTTGCAAGTATACAACCTTTATCAAGTTATAGTATTTAAGATTATCGATCCCACGAGGAACGGGAAGTAGGAAGAGTTTTGTTCAAGTTTTAGTTCTCAAATTATGCGCATGACAATTAGGAGTTATTCAAATAAAATGAAAGTGAGAAAATGGTGAAAGTGGTGGTGAAGAGACTAGAGAGAGTGGTTGTGGATTATGTGCAAAAGAGGAGAAAATAAAGTTGAGAATGTGGTTGTGGTTATATGCACATAATAACAAAACTAGGTTTGAGATTATATGCACATGGAGGGAATATGAGATTGAGAGAGAAGTAAAAATCAATGAAATCAAGAATCAAGAATAAAGGAAAATAACAAACAAATGAAAAGCAAGGATAAGAGGAAAATAAAGAAGGTAAAGTATGGAGGATTAATTAAAGATATGAGGAATCTAGAGTAGATCCACTTAGCTTATCTCAATCTCACAAGAATGAGTTGGATTTGTTAGCTAGTTTCAAACAATCTCTAGGGATCCCACAAGTATTAGCTCCACACTTAGAAAAGGGTAATTCCCTAGAGGGTTCTAGCCTCAAGGTGAATTAAAGAAAAGAAAAATCTATTCTAGAAAGTAAATACATTGCATGAAAGTAAATTGCATGAAATTAAATTGCATGAAAGTAAATCTAAGCTACAAAGCAATTAAATGAACAAGAAAGAAAATGAAAAGAAAATAAAAGGAAAACCAACAACTCGATCTTAATCTAATCCTCCTTTTGGTCCTTGGATTAGAAGAAGAGAAAGGAAATTGAAGGTGAAAAATTTCATTTATTGTGTAACAAAAGTTATAATTTTTAGAAGGTCTTCTCAATTAAGAGTAACCCTCCTCTCCAAATGGAGTTTTAAAAATATTTCACACTCAAAACCCTCAAAGATTCACCCCTATTTATAGCCCAACGGAGTTGATGTGAACCATTGGATCAAACTTGGCCAAAAGGAAGAGAAATCACCATTGATCTGAAATCTATTGGGAATCGATCGGTTGGTCGAGGTTATTAATGGTTAACCGGTTAGCTAACCGGTTGGTCAACCGATTGGTTTCAACCGACCGTTAGCCAACCGGTTAGCCAACCGGTTAGCTAACCGGTTGGTCAACCGATTGGTTTCCAACCGACCGGTTAGCCAACCGGTTAGCCAACCGGTTGGCTAACCGGTTGGTCAACCGATTGGTTTCCAACCCAATTTGTCTTTTCTTGATTTTTCTTCACGAATTTCTCTTGGATCAATTTGGTATCTTGGGCCTTTGTTTGTCTTCAGATTTGGGCTTCAAAAATTGGTAGAAATTCAGAGAATTTGAGTCATTTGGGCTTTTATTCATTATTTCTTTATTAGCCTGCAAAATAAGATAAAAATAATTATTAGTAATATCGTTATTCATATAACATAGGTAATAAGGGTATAAAATGTAATTAAAATATGATAATCAAATACCCCCACACCTAAACTTTTGCTAGTCCTCTAGCAAAGAAAATAAAAAGAAAACCTAACTCACTTTCAGAATCGCGGTTGTATTTAGCGATGCAACAAGCCTTTAAACCCCTAGGTTACCCTAGTGGACGAGTTGTAGTCTCGTGAGGGTTTGCAAAGGAATATACCCACAAAATTCAGTCAAGTTGCCAATTTAAAGAAGTTAATAAAATAATTAATTCATTTGATATCTTCAAACATTCCAATTGAAGTTGGTTAATACTCAAGAAAACGTTTTATCATAACTCCAATGTAATTCTCTTAAGAAAATCCTTCCATTATAGTTATACAAAACCAAGTTTAACTCAAAAATTTAATTTAAAAGTTTTGAAAAGAACATGCTAACTCTTTGTTTTAACAAACTTCAAGTCTTTTAATCCATTTAATTTTTCAAGAACATATACAAATATACTATATATAAAAACATGGTTAGTATGCTATTATTTTTTTAAACTCTTTATTCCTTGGTGGTTTTGTTCTTTTAATCGGCTTTCTAAGTGACCATTTAGCGAGTTTTGGGCCAATGAATCCCAACCCAATTGGGCTTAGGTCATTAAGCATAGAAATACTCATCGGGCTTAATTACTCACCAACTTAGGCTTAGTAAAATAGAACCACCAATGATTTTAAGAGAAATTTTTCTTCTTTTATTAAGTTAGTATAATATATATATATGTGTATATGTATATATATTCTGAACAATATTTGGATCAAGACAACTTGAAAAATTATTTTCAACTCTAAGTTAGGCATGCAAAAATTTCATTACTTTAATTAAAAATCTAAGTTAAAATTTAAGTAAAGTATACTACTTTGAAAATCATTTCTTAAGAAATTTATTTGGAGTTATCATAAAAGGTAAACTTGAGTATAGAACTAACTAAGGATTAGAAGACTTAAATTCTATCAAATAGATCAATTATTAATCAACTCTATTAAGTTAGCAAGTGACTTTTTTTTATGAAAAGAGGAAAAAATGACATAAAAAGAAAAAAAATTGGTAAGAAAAAGAGGAAAAAATGACTAAGATAAGAGCAAAAATGACTAATTCCCACCCCCACACCTAAATTTTGCATTGTCCTCAATGCAAATTCTATTATGCACAAAGTAAAACAGATAATAATTGAAGCACTTACATTTGTTCTATTGATTTAACAATGATAAAAATTCTGAATTACCTTTGGTATGAGAAGGTGAAGTCAAAAATTTATTCTCTCTTTTTTTCTTTCTTTTTTTTTGAAAAGAACAAGAAACTCACATGAGAGAAGAATAAATTCTTTTATTATTATTGTGGGATAAAAAATAAAATGTAGAATAAAAGATAAAACATGAGAAGCTCACATTCTACATTAAATCCTACCTTATTGCTGAAAATTCTACCCCGAAATTTAAAGAATTTCAAGATGATATTATCAATGATGTTCTCAAATTCTGAAAATTTCAAGGTTTGCAATGTGTTTTGCAGCAAATTAAGGTAGGTCTTATTGGTGTTATGCATTTTGAACTTAGATTTTGATTAATGAAAATTTGACATTTTGGTTGCTCTTTCAAAAATCTAAGCTCATCGAAAAGAGTTTTTCAATGTTGCATTCAAGAGGCATGTATTCAACACAGCTTCTCATTTTGAAAAATAAAACCGGAATTTTTTAAGATTTCCAGTTCCTCATGAAAGATTTCCTCAAAACTAATGTCAGATTCATTCTCTACTTCTGTTAAACTTTCTTGGATGTAATTGATTTCGAAAGGCTGATTATCAATATTATTTCCTGGATTGAAAATATTAAGTTCAGCAGTCAGATTCCCAAAAGATGCCTTCATGTGACCGGTTAGGTTGATGAGAGCATTAGAAGTGGCTAAGAACGGTCTTTCTAAGATCACGGGTATCGTCCTTTGGGATTGGAAGCGGGTTGCGTTTCGGGACTCTGAAATCAACAGAAAAATAAAGTCTCCAACCTTTATCGGTACATCTGTTATTTCACCCATAGGGACCTTAATGATCTATCGCCTAATCAAGTGTGCATCTAGTTGGCTTGAGTTCCCCGACACCTAGTTGTTGGTAGATCGAATACGGAAGCAAGTTGACACTGGCCCCTAAGTCTAAAAGTGCCTTATCGATACGAGTATTACCAATGATACATAGGATGGTAGGACAACCTGGATCCTTATGTTTCAATGGTACAGACTTTGAGAGGACTTCACTGATATTGGCGGCGAGAAAGACTTTCTTTGGAATATTTATTTGCCTCTTTTTGGTACATAATTCCTTTAAAAATTTGGCATAAGAAGGAATTTGTTCAATGACATCTAAAAGAGGAATGTTGACCTTAACCTGCTTGAAAGTCTCTAGAATTTTCTCCTTCTGAGAGGAGTGCTTCCTAGACTTGAGTCTATCTGGGTAAGGAGCAACTGGTTTAAACCGATCAAAATTAGACTCAGTTACAGTTCGGGTTACGGGTCATCAGAAGGGTGTGATTTCTGAGTAGAGATATCAGAAGGAGAGAGAATTTGTTCTGGTTCAAGGGTTTCACTTAGAGGCATTCTAACCTGATTATCGACCTGTCTACCTGATCGTAGTGAATGGATTGCATTCACTTCAGCTTGGTAGGTTGAACTTGATCCCGCGTCCTTCGGGTTGGGCACGCCAAAAACTTGATGGGTAAATTTTGAGTGATTACCTTAGTTGCAAGTATACAACCTTTATCAAGTTATAGTATTTAAGATTATCGATCCCACGAGGAACGGAAAGTAGGAAGAGTTTTGCTCAAGTTTTGGTTCTCAAATTATGCGCGTGACAATTAGGAGTTATTCAAATAAAATGAAAGTGAGAAAATGGTGAAAGTGGTGGTGAAGAGGCTAGAGAGAGTGGTTGTGGATTATGTGCAAAGGAGGAGAAAATAAAGTTGAAAATGTGGTTGTGGTTATATGCACATAATAACAAAACTAGGTTTGAGATTATATGCACATGGAGGGAATATGAGATTGAGAGAGAAGTAAAAATCAATGAAATCAAGAATCAAGAATAAAGAAAAATAACAAACAAATGAAAAACAAGGATAAGTAGAAAATCAAGAAGGTAAAGTATGAAGGATTAGTTAAAGATATGAGGAATCTAGAGTAGATCCACTTAGCTTATCTCAATCTCACAAGAATGAGTTGGATTTGTTAGCTAGTTTCAAACAATCTCTAGGGATCCCACAAATATTGGCTCCACACTT
The DNA here is from genome assembly GCA_012295165.1 of Asparagus setaceus. Classification (NCBI taxonomy): domain Eukaryota; kingdom Viridiplantae; phylum Streptophyta; class Magnoliopsida; order Asparagales; family Asparagaceae; genus Asparagus; species Asparagus setaceus. The sequence continues at coordinate 27,893,470 of CM022709.1, read as the reverse complement.
AGAAAAGGGTAATTCCCAAGAGGGTTCTAGCCTCAAGGTGAATTGAAGAAAAGAAAAATCTATTCTAGAAAGTAAATACAAGAATTAAATACATTGCATGAAAGTAAATTGCATGAAAGTAAATTGCATGAAATTAAATTGCATGAAAGTAAATCTAAGCTACAAAGCAATAAATGAACAAGAAAGAAATGAAAAAGAAATAAAATAGAAACCAACAACTCCTGATCTTAATCTAATCCTCCTTTTGGTCCTTGGATTAGAAGAAGAGAAAGGAAATTGAATGGGTGAAAAATTTTATTTATTGTGTAATAAAAGTTACAATTTTGGAAGGTCTCCTCAATTAAGAGTAACCCTCCTCTCCAAATGGAGTTTTTACAAAATATTTCACACTCAAAACCCTCAGCCTTCACCCCTATTTATAGCCCAACGGAGTTGATGTGAACCATTGGATCAAACCTAGCCAAAAGGAAGAGAAATCCACCATTAATTCGAATTGCAAACCGATCGGTTGGCCGATCGGTTAGCCAACCGGTTAGCCAACCGGTTGGTCAACCGATTGGTTCCCAACCGAATTTGTCTTTTCTTGATATTTCTTCACGAATTTCTCTTGGATCCTCTTGATATCTTGGGCCTTCGTTTGTCTTCAGATTTGGGCTTCAAAAATTGGTAGAAATTCAGATAATTTGAGTCATTTGGGCTTTTATTCATTATTTCTTTATTAGCCTGCAAAATAAGATAAAAATAATTATTAGTAATATCGTTATTCATATAACATAGGTAATAAGGGTATAAAATGTAATTAAAATGTGATAATCAAATACCCCACACCTAAGCTTTTGCTAGTCCTCTAGCAAAGAAAATAAAAGAAAACCTAACTCACTTTCAGAATCGCGGTTGTATTTAGCGATACAACAAGCCTTTAAACCCTTAGGTTACCCTAGTGGGCGAGTTGTAGTCTCGTGAGGGTTTGCAGTGAATATACCCACAAAATTCAGTCAACTTGCCAATTTAAAGGAGTTAATAAAATAATTCATTCATTTGATATCTTCAAACATTCCAATTGAAGTTGGTTAATACTCAAGAAAACGTTTTATCATAACTCCAATGTAATTTTCTTAAGAAAATCCTTTCATTATAGTTATACAAAACCAAGTTTAACTCAAAATTTAATTTAAAAGTTTTGAAAAGAACATGCTAACTCTTTGTTTTAAACAAACTTCAAGTCTTTAAATCCATTTTATTTTTCAAGAACATATACAAATATAACTATATACAAAAACATGGTTAGTATGATTATTATTATTATATATATATATATATATATATATATATATATATATATATATATATATATATATATATATATATATATATATATATATATATATATATATATATATATATATATATATATATATGTGTATATATATATATATATATATATATATATATATATATATATATATATATATATATTTACTCCTTGGTAGTTTTGTTCTTTTTAATCGGGCTTTCTAAGTGACCATTTAGCGAGTTTTGGGCCAATGAATCCCAACCCAATTGGGCTTAGGTCATTAAGCATAGAAATACTCCTCGGCTTAATTACTCGGTCAACTTAGGCTTAGTAAAATAGAACCACCAATGATTTTAAGAGAAATTTTTCTTCTTTTATCAAGTTAGTATAATATATATATGTGTATATGTATATATATTCTGAACAATATTTGGATCAAGACAACTTGAAAAATTATTTTCAACTCTAAGTTAGGCATGCAAAAATTTCATTACTTTAATTAAAAATCTAAGTTAAAACTTAAGTAAAGTATGCTACTTTGAAAATCATTTCTTAAGAAATTTATTTGGAGTTATCATAAAAGGTAAACTTGAGTATAGAACTAACTAAGGATTAGAAAACTTAAATTCTATCAAATAGATCAATTATTAATCAACTCTATTATGTTGGCAAGTGACTTTTTTTATGAAAAGAGGAAAAAATGACTAAGATAAAGAGCAAAAATGACTGATTCCCACCCCCACACCTAAATTTTGCATTGTCCTCAATGCAAATTCTATTATGCACAAAGTAAAACAGATAATAATTGAAGCACTTACATTTGTTCGGCTAGCTTCGAACAATGATAAAAATTTCAAAATACCTTCAAGATAAGGGGGGTGGAGCCAAAAATTTATTATCTTTTTTTTTTTTTTTGAAATAAAGAACAACAAGAGACTCTCACATGAGAGAAGAATAAATTTTTTTTATTATTATGAGACAAAAAATAAAAATGTAGAATAAAAGATGAAACATGAGAAGCTCGCATTCTACATTAAATCCTACCTTATTGCTAAAAATTCTACCCCGAAACTTAAAGAATTTTAATATGATATAATCAATGATGTGCTTAAATTCCAAAAATTTCAGGATTTTTAGTGATGTTTGCAGCAATGGAAGGTAGGTATTAATGGTTGTATGCTTTTTGAACTTAGATTCGTTATTAACAAAAATTTCATCAAAAATAAAATCTTGTTGTTTTCTATTTTCTAAAAATCTAAGTTTATTGACAAAGGGTTCTTCAAATGTTGGCTTCAAGATGCATGTATTCAACATAATTCTCTCGTTCTGAAGGACTTGATTATTAACACAGTTACATTTGTTGTGAATGGATTGCATTCACTTGATCTTGAAAAGTTGAACTTGACCCCGCGTTCCTTGGATTGGTCACGGGTTGACTCGGAAATGATCCTTTCTCTCTCACTTATAGCGCTAGCTAGTTGACCAAGCTGGGTTTCTAATCTAGCTATGGCTTGAGTGTTGGAGTTGAGAATTTGTCCTGTTGATTGCATAAAGGAGTTCATCGTGCTAGATGTTTGAGTCAACAAGTTCGTGGTCTGTGTAGAGGTTTTAATCAAGGCTTCCAAACCCCTTTCCAAAACATTAAGACGTTTCTCAACATTTGAAGGAATATGATTTGTAGATTGATGATGAGGAAACTGATTTGGAAATGGCTGATTTGATTGTGGAAAATTGGTTTGAGAACTGAAAGAAACTGCGTTGCCCCTAGGGAATTGTTGGTTTGAAGAGGGAGTGAAATTTTGATTTCCCAAGAAATTACCCTGATTCCATGCAAAATTCGGATGATTTCTCCAACCTGGATTATAGGTTGGAGAAAATGGATCATGTCGGATCTTTGGAATCGGCATTTATCTGTTCTAGAGATTGAGTATTTCCTAAGAGTGGACATTGCTCAAGCATGGGTCAGAGAAAGACAGCTATGACAACCTCGAGGCGTAAATTTAATTGATTTGAGCGGGCTCGTTCTTTGGTTTCTAAAGTTTCTAACTGCGTAGAATTGTAGCCATCTTAGCTTCAGAGGCTATGTTTGACTCTAAGGAAGGACCTCTAGAACTGGATTGGGAAGCGATGAATCACGGTGTTCCCCTTGCATGGTTTTCTGATAAATTCTCTAAAAGTCCCAAGCTTGTCGGCATTTTTCTTCATGAAATCCCCTTGACACATTGACTCTAAGGAAGTTTTGAAGAATAATCCAACCCTTCATAAATGATTTGGCATAATTGCCACTTTTCGAGACCATGGTGAGGACATTGGATAAGAAGATCTTTGAATTTATCAAAATACTTCCAAAAGGTTCTCCGGGACAATTCTTTGTTTCTAAGCTTGACTGCTTTGTGGATGGGAAAGAATTTTTCAAAACTGCTACAAATTCACCCCAAGTTGAGATGGAATCATGGGCAAGCTATCTGACCATTTTTGGCTTTGTCCTTAAGGGCAAATGGAATAAATCGAGTTTGATCGCGATCTTCTAAGTCCCTCATCTTGATCATGAGGCAAACTTCTTCAAATTCGAGATGAAAATGTAAGCGCCTTCGGTTTCTACTCCTAGGAATTTGGGAAGCATGTTAATAAAATGCGGTCTAAGTTCAAAATTTGCTCCATTGACCTCGGGAGTTTTATGCAAGAGGGGATTGCATTTCTAGTGGGTTAACAAACATCTTGAAGAACAGGTGGGTTGGTATTGGCCATTTCTTTGGTTCAAGAGATGGATCAAAACGAATTAAACGATTGGTATTATCCCTAACCCAAGTTTGCATACACCAAAATCAATTTTTTTATTTTTATGAAAAGGACAAGAGAAAAAATAAGAAGATGATGAGAAAAAGAAAAAGGAAAAACTAACTAAAAGCAAATCAAGGCAATCACTTTTCAATCACCCTAACACTAGGGTTAAGCCTAAACTTGACTTAGACCAGCTCCTAACCAAAAATTCCCTTAGTGAAAAGATCAAAGTTTACTCGTAATTAGCCGTAAGGATAGTACTAGAGGGAGATCAAAGATCAATTAAGTACCTCTTTTCCATGAGCGCTTCACTAACCCCTAAACCTTGCCTTAGACACCAATTAATCCAGATAAACTTGAACCGGTTCACTTAACGATTTCTTGTTCCTTAATGAGCTCGAATCCTTAGGGGCCAACGTCTAATCAAATTTTAAGAGGCTTGGGTAAGTGTAGTGAGGAATTAGTGATTTTTGGGCTAAGGAAAGGGTGATGAAATCCCTCACCTTATCTTGATTAATGGGTTTTGCCCTTAAGATATTTTCAAGTGTGTGCCAAATCAAGATGCTCAAATCACTTGGTGAATTCCTACTATTATATGAAATGCAACCCTAGGAATTAAAAGCAACTAAAAAGGATGCAAAAATAAAAATCTTTTTATCTTTTATTATGGTCGACAATCAAACAAATGAAGTTTATTAGGGTCGACAAGGGTAAAAATCTTTTTTTATTTTTTATTTTTTATTTTTTATTTTTTTTCCTGATTGTCTCTAATGTGAATGAACTTTCTAAAGGGTGGAATTGAGAATACTAGAAAGAAGAGTTACCCACGCAATCGCTATCCAAAGCCTCGTTGGAGGCAATTCTTCAATCTTGAGTCTTCAACTCTTGATCTTCAAGCTCCAAGTTCCTACACAAAAGAAAACAGACAAAATAAGGAACCAAAGTCAATAAAAATCCTACTTATGCACCGTTCACTGCAAGAACGCCAAAACTTGTTGGGAAATAAATGATTACCTCCTAAGTTGCAAGTATACAATCTTTATCAAGTTATAGTATAAAAGATTATCGATCCCACGAGGAACGGGAAGTAGGAAGAGTTTTGCTCAAGTTTTGGTTCTCAAATTATGCGCGACAATTAGGAGTTTATTCAAATAAAACTAAAGTGATAAAATGGTGAAAGTGGTGGTGAGAGATAAGAGAGAGTGGATTGTGGATTATGTGCAAAAGAGGAGAAAATAAAGTTGAGAATGTGGTTATATGCACATAATAACAAAACTAGGTTTGAGATTATATGCACATGGAGGGAATATGAGATTGAGAGAAAATAAGTGCAAAATAAAAGAAAGCAAGATTGAGAGAGAGGAGAGAGTAAAGGAAAATCAAAATCAAGAATAAAGGAAAATAACATACAAATGAAAACAAGGATAAGAGGAAAATCAAGAATGTAAAGTATGGAGGATTAGTTAAAGATATGAGGAATCTAGAGTAGATCCACTTAGCTTATCTCAATCTCACAAGAATGAGTTGGATTTGTTAGCTAGTTTCAAACAATCTCTAGGGATCCCACAAATATTGGCTCCACACTTAGAAAAGGGTAATTCCCAAGAGGGTTCTAGCCTCAAGGTGAATTGAAGAAAAGAAAAAGGAAAAACTAACTAAAAGCAAATCAAGGCAATCACTTTTCAATCACCCTAACACTAGGGTTAAGCCTAAACTTGACTTAGACCAGCTCCTAACCAAAAATTCCCTTAGTGAAAAGATCAAAGTTTACTCAGGTAATTAGCCAGGTAAGGATAGTACTAGAGGGAGATCAAAGATCAATTAAGTACCTCTTTCCTCATGGAGCTTTACGCAACCCCTAAACCTTGCCTTAGACACCAATTAATCCAGATAAACTTGAACCGGTTCACTTAACGATTTCTTGTTCCTTAATGAGCTCGAATCCTTAGGGGCCAACGTCTAATCAAATTTTAAGAGGCTTGGGTAAGTGTAGTGAGGAATTAGTGATTTTGGGCTAAGGAAAGGGTGATGAAATCCCTCACCTTATCTTGATTAATGGGTTTTGCCCTTAAGATATTTTCAAGTGTGTGCCAAATCAAGATGCTCAAATCACTTGGTGAATTCCTACTATTATATGAAATGCAACCCTAGGAATTAAAAGCAACTAAAAAGGATGCAAAAATAAAAATCTTTTTATTTTTATGAAAAAGGACAAGAGAAAAATAAGAAGATGATGAGAAAAAGAAAAAGGAAAAACTAACTAAAAGCAAATCAAGGCAATCACTTTTCAATCACCCTAACACTAGGGTTAAGCCTAAACTTGACTTAGACCAGCTCCTAACCAAAAATTCCCTTAGTGAAAAGATCAAAGTTTACTCGTAATTAGCCGTAAGAATAGTACTAGAGGGAGATCAAAGATCAATTAAGTACCTCTTTCCTTATGAGCCTTTACGCAACCCCTAAACCTTGCCTTAGACACCAATTAATCCGGATAAACTTGGACCGGTTCACTTAACGATTTCTTGTTCCTTAATGAGCTCGAATCCTTAGGGGCCAACGCCTAATCAAATTTTAAGAGGCTTGGGTAAGTGTAGTGAGGAATTAGTGATTTTGGGCTAAGGAAAGGGTGATGAAATCCTCACCTTATCTTGATTAATGGGTTTTGCCCTTAAGATATTTTCAAGTGTGTGCCAAATCAAGATGCTCAAATCACTTGGTGAATTCCTACTATTATATGAAATGCAACCCTAGGAATTAAAAGCAACTAAAAAGGATGCAAAAATAAAAATCTTTTTATCTTTTATTATGGTCGACAATCAAACAAATGAAGTTTATTAGGGTCGACAAGGGTAAAAATCTTTTTATTTTTATTTTTATTTTTATTTTTATTTTTTTCCTAATTGTCTCTAATGTGAATGAACTTTCTAAAGGGTGGAATTGAGAATACTAGAAAGAAGAGTTACCCACGCAATCGCTATCCAAAGCCTCGTTGGAGGCAATTCTTCAATCTTGAGTCTTCAACTCTTGATCTTCAAGCTCCAAGTTCCTACACAAAAGAAAACACACAAAATAAGGAACCAAAGTCAATAAAATCCTACTTATGCACCGTCACTGCAAGAACGGCGCCAAAACTTGTTGGGAAATAAATGATTACCTCCTAAGTTGCAAGTATACAATCTTTATCAAGTTATAGTATAAAGATTATCGATCCCACGAGGAACGGAAGTAGGAAGAGTTTTGCTCAAGTTTTGGTTCTCAAATTATGACAATTAGGAGTTTATTCAAATAAAACTAAAGTGATAAAATGGTGAAAGTGGTGGTGAGAGATAAGAGAGTGGATTGTGGATTATGTGCAAAAGAGGAGAAAATAAAGTTGAGAATGTGGTTGTGGTTATATGCACATAATAACAAAACTAGGTTTGAGATTATATGCACATGGAGGAATATGAGATTGAGAGAAAATAAGTGCAAAATAAAAGAAAGCAAGATTGAGAGAGAGGAGAGAGTAAAGGAAAATCAAAATCAAGAATAAAGGAAAATAACATACAAATGAAAACAAGGATAAGAGGAAAATCAAGAATGTAAAGTATGGAGGATTAGTTAAAGATATGAGGAATCTAGAGTAGATCCACTTAGCTTATCTCAATCTCACAAGAATGAGTTGGATTTGTTAGCTAGTTTCAAACAATCTCTAGGGATCCCACAAATATTGGCTCCACACTTAGAAAAGGGTAATTCCCAAGAGGGTTCTAGCCTCAAGGTGAATTGAAGAAAAGAAAAATCTATTCTAGAAAGTAAATACAAAATTAAATACATTGCATGAAAGTAAATTGCATGAAAGTAAATTGCATGAAATTAAATTGCATGAAAGTAAATCTAAGCTACAAAGCAATAAATGAACAAGAAAGAAATGAAAAGAAATAAAATAGAAACCAACAACTCCTGATCTTAATCTAATCCTCCTTTGGTCCTTGGATTAGAAGAAGAGAAAGGAAATTGAATGGGTGAAAAATTTTATTTATTGTGTAATAAAGTTACAATTTTGGAAGGTCTCCTCAATTAAGAGTAACCCTCCTCTCCAAATGGAGTTTTACAAAATATTTCACACTCAAAACCCTCACCTTCACCCTATTTATAGCCCATGAGTTGATGTGAACCATTGGATCAAACCTAGCCAAAAGGAAGAGAAATCCACCATTAATTCGAATTTGCAAACCGATCGGTTGGTCGATCGGTTAGCTAACCGGTTGGCCAACCGTTGGTCAACCGATTGGTTCCCAACCGAATTTGTCTTTTCTTGATATTTCTTCACGAATTTCTCTTGGATCCTCTTGATATCTTGTGCCTTCGTTTGTCTTCAGATTTGGGCTTCAAAAATTGGTAGAAATTCAGAGAATTTGAGTCATTTGGGCTTTTATTCATTATTTCTTTATTAGCCTGCAAAATAAGATAAAAATGATTATTAGTAATATCGTTATTCATATAACATAGGTAATAAGGGTATAAAAATATAATTAAAATGTGATAATCACACGGGTTGACTCGGAAAGTTTCCTTTCTCTCTCTCACTCATGGCATTAGCTAGTTGACCAAGTTGGGTTTCTAACCTAGCTATGGCTTGAGTGTTGGAAGTGAGGATTTGCCCGGTTGATTGCATGAAGGAATTTAACGTGTTTGATGTTTGAGTCAATAAGTTCGTGGTCTGTGTAGAGGTTTTAATCAAAGTTTCTAGACCTTTTTCCAGAACATTAAGACGTTTATCATGATCAGCAATTTGAGGAGTGTGATTTGCAGATTGGTGATGAGGAGACTGATTTTGAAATGACAGATTTGGTTGTTGAAAATTGAGAGGAACTGCATTGCCCCTAGAGAATTGTTGGGTTAAAGAGGAGTGAAATTTTGATTCTGAGTAGTTTCCCGGTTCCATACAAAATTTGATGATTTCTCCAACCCGATTGTAGGTTGGAGAAAATGGATCATTCACCGGACGGAATGCGCCGCTTATCCGACCTAGTGGCCGACGGATCCTAAAAGAGGACATTCCTCCAAACATGAGATGGAGACAGACAGCTATGACAACCCGAGGCGTAAACTTGGTTGATTTGAGTGAAGCTCGTTCTTTGACTTCTAAAGCTTCTAACCTACGCATGATTGTAGCCATCTTTGCTTCAGAGGCTATGTTTGTTTCTAAGGAAAGACCATCGGTTTTGGGTTGGGAACCGATGAAACACGGTCATCACAATGTTCCCATCGCATGGTTTTCTGATAAACTCTCTAAAAGTCCCAAGCTTCACAAGATTTTTCTTCATGAAATCCCCTTGACACATTGACTCTAAGGAAGTTTTTGAAGAATAATCCAACCCTTCATAAATGATTTGGCATAATCGCCACTTTTCGAGACCATGGTGAGGACATTGGATAAGAAGATCTTTGAATTTGTCAAAATACTTCCAAAAAGGTTCTCCTGGGACAATTTTAAAATTTTGAATGCTGTTTCTAAGCTTGACCGTTTTGTGGATGGGAAAGAATTTTTTCAGAAAAACTTTTACAAATTCACCCTAGGTTGAGATGGAATCTGTGGGCAAGCTATACAGCCATTTTTTAGCTTTGTCCTTAAGGGCAAATGGAATAAATCGGAGTTTGATCGCATCTTCGGTTAAGTCCCTCATCTTGATCATGAGGCAAACTTCTTCAAATTCGGAGATGAAAATGTAAGCGTCTTCGGTTTCTACTCCTAGGAATTTGGGAAGCATGTTAATAAAATGCGGTCTAAGTTCAAAATTTGCTCCATTGACCTCGGGGAGTTTTATGCAAGAGGGGATTGCATTTCTAGTGGGGTAACAAACATCTTGAAGAACAGGTGGGTTGGTATTGGCCATTTCGTTTGGTTCAAGAGATGGATCAAAACGAATTAAACGATTGGTATTATCCCTAACCCAAGTTTGCATACACCAAAATCAATTTTTTTTATTTTTATGAAAAAGGACAAGAGAAAAAAATAAGAAGATGATGAGAAAAAAAGAAAAAGGAAAAACTAACTAAAAGCAAATCAAGGCAATCACTTTTCAATCACCCTAACACTAGGGTTAAGCCTAAACTTGACTTAAACCAGCTCCTAACCAAAAATTCCCTTAGTGAAAAGATCAAAGTTTACTCGTGTAATTAGCCGTAAGGATAGTACTAGAGGGAGATCAAAGATCAATTAAGTACCTCTTTCCTTATGAGCTTCACGCAACCCCTAAACCTTGCCTTAGACACCAATTAATCCAGATAAACTTGGACCGTTCACTTAACGATTTCTTGTTCCTTAATGAGCTCGAATCCTTAGGGGCCAACGTCTAATCAAATTTTAAGAGGCTTGGGTAAGTGTAGTGAGGAATTAGTGATTTTTGGGCTAAGGAAAGGGTGATGAAATCCCTCACCTTATCTTGATTAATGGGTTTTGCCCTTAAGATATTTTCAAGTGTGTGCCAAATCAAGATGCTCAAATCACTTGGTGAATTCCTACTATTATATGAAATGCAACCCTAGGAATTAAAAGCAACTAAAAAGGATGCAAAAATAAAAATCTTTTCATTTTTTATTATGGTCGACAATCAAAGAAATGAAGTTTATTAGGGTCGACAAGGGTAAAAATCTTTTTTTTAAAATTTTTTTTAATTTTTTATCCTAATTGTCTCTAATGTGAATGAACTATCTAAAGGGTGGAATTGAGAATACTAGAAAGAAGAGTTACCCACGCAATCGCTATCCAAAGCCTCGTTGGAGGCAATTCTTCAATCTTGAGTCTTCAACTCTTGATCTTCAAGCTCCAAGTTCCTACACAAAAGAAAACACACAAAATAAGGAACCAAAGTCAATAAAAATCCTACTTATGCACCGTTCCCCGGCAACGGCGCCAAAAACTTGATGGGTAAATTTTGAGTGATTACCTTAGTTGCAAGTATACGACCTTTATCAAGTTATAGTATTTAAGATTATCGATCCCACGAGGAACGGGAAGTAGGAAGAGTTTCGTTTAAGTTTTGGTTCTCAAATTATGCGCATGACAATTAGGAGTTATTCAAATAAAATGAAAGTGAGAAAATGGTGAAAATGGTGGTGAAGAGGCTAGAGAGAGTGGTTGTGGATTATGTGCAAAAGAGGAGAAAATAAAGTTGAGAATGTGGTTGTGGTTATATGCACATAATAACAAAACTAGGTTTGAGATTATATGCACATGGAGGGAATATGAGATTGAGAGAGAAGTAAAAATCAATGAAATCAAGAATCAAGAATAAAGGAAAATAACAAACAAATGAAAAGCAAGGATAAGAGGAAAATAAAGAAGGTAAAGTATGGAGGATTAATTAAAGATATGAGGAATCTAGAATAGATCCACTTAGCTTATCTCAATCTCACAAGAATGAGTTGGATTTGTTAGCTAGTTTCAAACAATCTCTAGGGATCCCACAAGTATTAGCTCCACACTTAGAAAAGGGTAATTCCCTAGAGGGTTCTAGCCTCAAGGTGAATTAAAGAAAAGAAAAATCTATTCTAGAAAGTAAATACATTGCATGAAAGTAAATTGCATGAAAGTAAATTGCATGAAATTAAATTGCATGAAAGTAAATCTAAGCTACAAAGCAATTAAATGAACAAGAAAGAAAATGAAAGAGAAATAAAAGGAAAACCAACAACTCCTGATCTTAATCTAATCCTCCTTTTGGTCCTTGGATTAGAAGAAGAGAAAGGAAATTGAAGGGGTGAAAAATTTCATTTATTGTGTAACAAAAGTTACAATTTTTGGAAGGTCTTCTCAATTAAGAGTAACCCTCCTCTCCAAATGGAGTTTTTACAAAATATTTCACACTCAAAACCCTCAGCATTCACCCCTATTTATAGCCCAACGGAGTTGATGTGAACCATTGGATCAAACTTGGCCAAAAGGAAGAGAAATCAGCCATTGATCTGAAATCTGTTGGGAACCGATCGGTTGGCCGATCGGTTAGCCAACCGGTTAGCCAACCGGTTGGCTAACCGGTTGGTCAACCGATTGGTTTCCAACCAAATTTGTCTTTTCTTGATTTTTCTTCACGAATTTCTCTTGGATCAATTTGGTATCTTGGGCCTTTGTTTGTCTTTAGATTTGGGCTTAAAAAATTGGTAGAAATTCAGAGAATTTGAGTCATTTGGGCTTTTATTCATTATTTCTTTATTAGCCTGCAAAATAAGATAAAAATAATTATTAGTAATATCGTTATTCATATAACATAGGTAATAAGGGTATAAAAAAGTAATTAAAATGTGATAATCAGTTGGCATTACTGAAGAAGTATTGCCATAGCCGTAGGAGACTGTGTTGATGGTTCCGCTCGACAGAATTCAGAGAGTGTTGAAATACTATAGCAGTGAAGCCGCTAGCAGGCAGAGGGATGCTTTATACCAAAGGCATTGAGCATACATGGGCTTGACAAAACTTTCTCAATGGCAAGTGTATCCTTTCCCTTTGATCAAGAGGATTGTCCCATCTCAGTCTCATCATCGGAGGATTGTCTAATCTCGTTATCATTGTCTTCGCGGCTTGACCATGGATCATATTGATTGAATCTCTCAGCAGATTCCTTAGTAATTTCCGCCTGCTCAATCAAATCTTTCTATGAATTATCCTTGACAGTGATGTGGGCTTTCACTTGGCTGAGAAAGTTGTACCGGCATGTCCGGAGCAACATCGGCAACCGCATGTCTCAGCATCGTAAGGGCAGGTTACAAAACCGTTCAATGGAATCTCTGACCGAATTATTTCTCTCTATTTTTCTAAAAGGAGCCTAACCATTATTACATCAAATTGGTCCTCATGGAATTGGGAGAAGAAATATGATCCAAGTTAGCGCACGATTTAATTAATCGTTCTGCCAGATTCTGGAGCCAGTCAAAGGCTACCCGCCGAAGGGTGCTAATGAAAAGTCATGCCTTAATGGCATCATTCCCTACTACATTTTTCATTTGCTGATGGAAGTAGTAGATGAGCTAGTTTGGCGATCCCTTTCCATTGAACATATCCAATGTCGGCGGCTTAAATTCCATGGGGTAAGGAACCGAGTCCCACTCGATGGGATAAGGTCGAGTGATCCTAACCTTCTTCAGCTCGGTCCTCTATGTAAAAGCTTTGAGTTAGTTTTGGAGGCTTTTGAGCATTTACAATTTATGCCTCGTCTTTAGTGGACTAGATGTCTTAGACTCCGATCGAGGGGAGAAGATAGCTTCTTGGTGCGATGACTCCTCATCGAGGGAGATGTCAACTGGCCGTTTCCCTTTTGAAGTGCTAGCAGGGGGCTGGGAAGTGAGCTGCAATTATTGAAGTATATTTTTGAGTAGCTCGAAGTGCTCATTGGATTCCTTCTTTTGAGCTTCAATTCGAAGAATAAGATCATCAATGGCTTCTCTGTCTGCCATGTTAGTACTCTACTCTCACTTTTGACTTGAGCTAGGAGTTGTGTTTGATGCTATGGCCAAACTAGCATCACTGGCAGGAGTATTATCCACCAGTGAAGGAGGCGATAGACACCATCGATCTCAGGAAGTATGCTCCGCATTCTGGGAGAATATCGTGGATCTATCAGGCTATTATCTTCTTCTTCTTCTTCCAGGGTTACACTGGTCATGTTAACCGTGAACTCTTAGGGATCAAGGTCAAAGTCGCCTTGTTCTTGCGAGATCACCATCGTTGCTTGTTCCTAAACTCTGAAGGTTTGGGGAATGGTCTAAGATGGACAAACACTGACTCTTTGATAGATGGAGACTTACATAAGCAATTTAGTTGAACTTCTAATACTATCTCCTTTAGAGCCGAGCAATGCTAACATTATCGCGCCCCCTTTTGAGAGAGGAACTTCTTAAGTCAGAGGGAGTATCAACTTGGCTATTGATGCGGCGGTCACTCTTCTTGAAATTAACTTTGCCAGACTATCTTTTAGAATTAGAACATTGCTTGAGGCGACATTGCTTTGACCTACGACTGACATGGTCAATTATGACTTCAACACAAGTCTGAACTTGTGATTGAGACTGAGAATCACCATGGGTGATAGTTTTCCCTCTCGGGTGTTTGATTAGAGGGTAACCCCCATTTTTTGCTTCTTTTAAGGAAGCACGATGAGCGTTGCGATATGCTTTAAAGTGAACCCTTAGAGGGGTTGTGGACTGAAGTTTGAATTTGAGAGATATTTGAACATCTTGACCTTTGCACGGGGTGAAGGTCGCTAAGACTTCACTTGGGGTGAAGCTCATTTTGCCTCCAACGCCATTGAGGCTGCTTTTGGTAAGGTTCGCTTCACTTTCGATGAAGCTAGGTTTGTCTTCGCTCTGAGCAAAGTTCACTCTGCCTCCAGCGAAGCTGGGGCTGTGGGCATACCCAGTATTCAACGAATCTTGCGGCAACTTTTGATCATGGTTGTAACTGTCTTCTCAAAGGAGATGAACTCCTCAAAATTTTCTTGGTCAACTTCGAAGACCTACGATTTAGTAAGAGACCCTAAGGCCTTAATGTTAGATTGCAACACGGTCTTCTCTTCAGTTAAGAAGGAAGTCCCTATCAGAATCGCCATCCTGTTTTGTATCTCAAAAATTATAATAAACTAGAGATTACAACTTTGAGATTATAATGAAACAAAAAAGTTTTATAGCGGGTTCTTTTCTGTGTGCCGATAGGAGGTCATTCTTGTCTTCCATTGATGATCTGAGCAGTAGACGATGGGTCTTTTGCTGATTGATGATCTCTGAGTAAATAGATGACTATTTACCTCAAAGAGATACTAACAGATCCTTTCTCACAAGGACTGTTGATTGAGCTAGATGACTAGCTGAAGAAAATGAATCCTTTCTCATAAGGATTGTTGATCGAACTAAATAATTAGCCGATGAGAATGATCTATGAAGATCAATGAGAGTGGAGGAGGGACGGACTCTTTGTTGATATAGCCTTTGAATCTCTCTCTCTCTCTCTCTCTCTCTCTCTCTCTCTCTCTCTTCTCAAATGGCAAAAAGCCAGCTCTCAAATCTTTCCTCCATCCCCCTTTTCTTTATGTTGATCATGCCTATTTATAGACTTGGGAGCATTAAGTGAGTGAGTTAGTGGCCCTTAACTCTCCTTAAATGGGTGAGTTAGTGGTCATTAATTTTTCTTAAATGGGTGAGTTAGTGGTCATTAACTTTTCTTAAATGGTTGAGTTCGTGGGTGAGCCGTTTCCTTAAAAGTAGCTTCTAAAAATGGCTATGGGCGAGGTTCACCAATAACGGCCATGGGTAAAGTTCGCCAATAATGACCACGAGTGAAGTTCACCAATAACGGTCATGGATGAAGTTCATTGAGCGTACTTCGCCAGAATGTGGGTAGCCCACTTTTTTTGGAATGTGGTTGACGTGGCCCACGTGGGCTATTGGGCGATGCTCCCTTAGGCAAGCTTCGATGTGGCTTGGGCGAGCTTTGTTGCAGCTTGGACGAGCTTTACTGTGGCTTATGTTTGGGCTATTTTGATCTAATTCAGTATTTTGTCTATGGGCATCCACTTCTTGAGCTTGTATTGGGCTCAAGTATCAGACTTTTACCGAGTACCGATGCAGGCCTCTCGTGAGTCGAGAGATCAATTGTATATGGAAGGGGCCTGTATATTTTGACCACCTATAGTTTTGAATCGAGAAAGTTATTGGTCAAAAATATTTTGAAACTTGCAGATTTTAGACCGAGTGCATGCACTCAACCTATCTAGGACATGCGCTTAGTGAAACACCCAAAAGTAGTTTGGTTTATAGTGCTTGAGTGCATGTGTCCAAATAATGAGCGCACATGCCGAAGTGGGTTTTCCAGGGATGATTTTCTGATTTGATTTCTCAGTATGCTATCAAAACTTAGTTGATGTGGCATTGGGGTGAGTGCACGCGCCCAACCTCCAAGTGCCCATGCTCAGTTCAAGAAAACAGATTTGCTCAATTTTAGAATTTTGGTTTGTGTGAGCTTGTTTTCGTGATTTTTTGGTTTCCATTCATGTGTTATGATATCAATTATGCAGTATTGCTTGTTGCTGCTATCTTGAGAGAAAATAAATGATAAAATAGTTGCTTGGTTACAACTCTTAGTTTATGCTCATTTTATCGAAATTATTATATATTAATGTTTAAATTCAAGTAAAGCTTATTGCTCTATATTATCGCATAGTGATATATCATATGTTTCTTTCATGCTTTGCTATGTTATGCTAAGACCTAGAATCCATGGACATTATGCATTGTTGACCTAGGTGATACCTTGGACTTTTATTTGCTCGGTTCGATATCATGAGACTTGGCCTAGGGGTGTGAATGATTATGCACCATGGCGTGGTATATACATGATGATGATGATTGCTTATGTTTAGATATTGGGCGTGTCTCTCATGACACGAAATTAAGAATATTTTATGTTTGAATAAGAAAGTTCTCAGTTTGAGATACATTGTGACTGTGAGTGGAGGCTAGTGATTCTCCACCACTAAAAACTTGATCAAGTATAAAACATGATAAACAAATAAAGAGAAACTAAGAAAGAGATCAAATACCTGTCTGTATCAAATTATAAATGAGTTGCTTTGATATTTGATAGGCATGTTTCGTTAACTTTGAAAATCCAGTTGGAGAAGGCATCCACATGATGGATATTCTCTATGGATTGAGTTATTTAGACCTAGTGCATAATATATCATGCATAACCAAATAATAAAAAAGTTCATGTGGGTTAATTAATAGAAGGAAATTTGACAGCTCATTATTTCGGGTCTTTTGTATTGCAATTGACACAGATTATGATTAGTAGACTTACAATGAAACTACAAAAGAATTTATATTTCTTGGGGGTTCTTTTCTGTGTGTCGATGGAGCGTCGATCTTGTACTTAGTTGATGAACCGACTAAGACAATGGGTCTTTTGCTGTTGTTGAAGCCTTGATTGCTTGGAAGATAACTCAATCTTCTCTTAGCACCGAAGCACAAGAAAAATGCAAATGCGAGGGTGGTAAACTCTCTTGAATTTTCTAGTTTGTAAGTGTTGATCTATAGATGATTAGCCTTGCAAAAATGAGCAATCTCTCCTCCTTTTATAGGCTAAATGAGAGAGTTAATAGCCTTTAATTGTGGTTAAGTAGCCATTGATAATCACATTTTTATTACAATTTTACACACTCATTATCTAGTTTATATCAATAAATATACCACTAATAATATATTTTATCTTAAGGTGCAAGTTAATGAAGACTAATGAATAAAAACTCAAAAAGAACTCAAATTTCCTTATTTCTAACCTTTTATTAAAGCCCGGGATCAAGCTAAGCAATCTACAGAAGCCAAAGAAATAAGAATTCAATTTGAAAAGAAATCAAGTGAAAATCATGTTCAAGATGATTAGCCATAAAGAAACGACGATATCTCCCAATCCGAAAGAAGAATTTTAATATATAATATATAAAAATCACCTATCTCGACGAAAAGAAGCGAACTGCATTTTCAGAATTTTAAAATTCCAATTGATCAGCCAACCGATTGGCCAATCGGTCGGCCAACCGATTGGTAAACCGATTGGTGAGCGGCAGATTCAGATTTGTGGTCTGATTTGACTCCTTGATCATCAAGTTTCATCCAAGGGCTCTCCTTCACTACTGTAGGCTATAATAGAGGGATAGAGTGAGGGGTTTGAGTGTGAAATATTTTGTAAAAACTTCATTTAGAGAGGAGGGTTACTCTTAATTGAGAAGACCTTCTAAATTTATAATTTTTTATTACAATTAATAAAAAAATATTTTCACCTCTTCATATTTTCTTTTCTTCTCTTTGTTTGATCATGAAGATGAAGATGAGATGAAGATGAAGATCAAGATGAAGGTTTGCTTTCGCCTTGAGGCTAGAACCCTCTTGGGATGTAAATTTTCTCTTTTGCTAATAAATTTTCTTTTGCTTTCTTTTCTTGTTGTTAAATATCCATGAGGCTAGAACCCTCTTGAATTAGATTTATTTTCATGCTTGTAGAGTAGATTTACTTTTATGCCTTTACTTTCTTGCTTTAAATTCTTGCAATTACTTTTATGTCTTTACTTTCTTGCTTTTACATTTATTTTGTAGCTTAGATTTTCCTTTCTTGCACTATTCACCTTGAGACTAGAACCCTCTTGGTATTAGTTTTTAATTTCTTTGTTTTTCTTTTCTTTGATTCACCTTGAGGCTAGAACCCTCTAGGAATTGCCCTTTCTAAATATGGAGCTAATATTTGTGGGAATTCTAGAAATTATTTGAAACTAGCTTTATATCCTACTTATTCACATAATCTTGAGATTAGCTTAGTGGATCTATTCTAGATTCCTCATATCTTTAATTAATCCTCCATATTTTACTTTCTTGATCTTCCTCTTTGTTCTTGCTTTTTATTTGTTTGTTTTATTTTCCTTTATTACTTTCTTTATTTTCCCTCATTTTATTCATCATTCTTTCTCCTCTCTCAAACTTGTTTTATTTTTATTTGCATATATTCACAACCACTCTTTATCTTTCCACTCTCAATCTCATTTTATTTGTATTTGCACTTTATCACTTCCACACTCTTAATCCGTCCACACTCATTTTTATTCTCATTTTGCACTCAATCACAAACACTCTCTTAATCTCTCCACAATCACATGTTCTTCTATCACACTCCTAATTGTCACACACACAACATAAGAACCGATTTTGATTAACTCATTACAACACCTTTCTCGTGGGATTGATAACTTTTTATACTATAACTTGATAGTTGTATACTTATAACTTTAGGTTCATATTAAAATACCATATCAAGTTTTTGGCGTCGTTGCCAGGGAAGGTGCTTGTATTAGAATTTTTCTATTATGATTCTTTGATTTGTGTGTTTAAGTGTGAAGGAACTTCTTTGAAGCTTGAAGATCAAGGATTGAAGGTTGAAGATTGAAGAATTGCTTCAAGAAGACTAGGATGCTTTTGCGTGGGTAACTCCTCTTTCTAGTATTTTCAATTCTACCCTTAGTTATATTTTTCACATTAAAGACAATTAGGAGCTAAAAATTAAAAAAAATTTAATTTTTTTGTCAACCATAATAAAAATTCACCCTCCATTTAAATATTTACTAACAAGATAATAAATTCAAACAAGAGCTCTTTCTCACATTTGTTTGATTGTTAACCTTAATTAAAAACAAATAGATTTTAATTTTTTTGCATCCTTTTGTAGTTGCTTTTAATTCCTAAGGTTGCATTGCATATAATAGTAGGAATTTACCAAAGTGATTTGAGCATCTTGATTTGGCACTCACTTGAAAATATTCTTAAGGGCAAAAACTCACTAATCAAGATAAGGTGAGGGATTTCATCACCCTTTCCTTAGCCCACAAATCACTAATTCCTCACTACACAAACCCAAGCCTTTTAAAACTCATTAGACGTTGGCCCCTAAGGATTCGAGCTTATTAAGGAACAAGAAATCCTTAATTGAACCTGTTCAAATTTACTTGAATTAGTTGGTGTCTAAGGCAAGATTTAGGGGTTGCGTAAAATGCTCCTCCGTAAGGAACGAGGTTCTTCATTGATCTTTGATCTCTCTCTAGTACTATGCTCTCCTGGTTAACTGACCGAGTAAACTTCGATCTTTTCACTAAAGAAGTTTTTGGTTAGGAGCTGGTCTAGTTGAGTCTACGCTTAACCCTAGAATTTAAAGTGTTTGTCACAAGTGATTGCATTGATTTGTTTTAGTTAGGTTTTTCCTTTATCTTTCTCCTTTTTCTCATCATCTTTTTAATCTTTTAGTTTTTCCCCTCTTATAAAAAAGAAAAAACTACCTTTTGTTTTTCTTAGAATTTTTGTATCCTTATTCCCTTTTAGTTTTAAAAAAGAAAAAAAAATATGCAAAAAGAATTTGTATTTTGGTGTTTGCAAGTTTGGATTAGGGATAATATTGATCATTTAATTTGTGTTGGACTAATTTTTTTGAGACTAAACCAATTTAAAACCTTTATCCACCTTTTCTTCAAGACATTTATTATCCTAAAGAAGAAAATGAGTCGGATATGAGTTTTGGCGAAATCTTTGGTGAGGACACGAAGATATTAGAAAAATCGATCGGTCTTTTAGAACGATGAAGCTGTGTTAAATACATGCTTCTTTGATCCAACATTTGAAGAACTCTTTGTGATGAACTTAGATTCTTGAAAATAAACAACAACCAAATTTTCAAACCTCAAACATAAATCTTGTATTTGAGGAAATTTTAAAGAAGAACTGGTTGTGTTAGGACAAACTTTTATTAATAAGGAATTTAAGTTCAAAATGCATAACACCATAAATTCCTACCTTCAATTGCTGCAAATATCATTGAAAATCCTGGAATGTTCAGAAATTAAGCACATATTTGATTATATCATTTTAGACTTCTTTAAAATTCGGGTAGAATTTTTAGCAATAAGGTAGGATTTGATGTAGAATTTGAGCTTTTATGTTTAATCCTTCATTCTACATCTTTAATTTTTGTCTCATAATAATAAAAAGAATTTATTCTTCTCTCATTTGAGAGTTTCTTGTTCTTTTGGAAAAAAAAAGATGAAAAAAAGAAATGAAAAAAATAAAAAAAGAAAAACAAACTTTGACTTCATCCTCATACCAAAGGTAATTGCAGATTTTTTTGTTCTAGGTCTACCGAATAAATGTAAGTGCTTTAATTCTTATCTACGTTACTTTGTGCATCATAGAGTTTGCATTGAGGATAATGCAAAATTTAGGTGTGGGGGTGGGAACTAGTCAATTTTCCTCTTTATCTTAGTCATTTTTCCTTTTTATCTTACCATTTTCTTTTCTTTTCTTTTCTTTTTATGTCATTTTTTTCTTTTTCATAGAAATATTGTCACTTGCCAACTTAATAGAGTTGATTAATAATTAATCTATTTGATAAATTTTAATTTTTCTAATCCTTAGTTAGTTTTATACTCAAGTTCACCTTTTATGATAACTCTAAATAAATTTCTTAAGAAATAATTTTCAAAGTAGTATACTTCACTTAAGTCTTAACTTAGACCTTTAATTAAAGTAATTTTTGCATGCTTAGCTTAGAGTTGAAAATAAATTTTCAAGTTGTCTTGATCTAAATATTTTCAGGATACACACACACACACACACACACACACACACACACACACACAGATATATATATATATATATATATATATATATATATATATATATATATATATATATATATATATATATATATATATATATATATATATATATATATATATATATATATATATATATATATAATAAAAAACTAACTTTACAAAAGAAGAGTGCTAAAAAGGGGCACCAATTAAAATTCTCTTAAAATCTAAAGTGGTTCTATCTTATTAAGCCTAAGTTGACCGAGTAATTAAGTCCAATGAGTATTTCCATGCTTAATGACCTAAGCCTAATTGGGTTGGGATTTATTGGCCCAAAACTCGTTAATGGTCACTTAGAAAGCCGATCAAGAAGAAAAAATCACCAAGGAATAAAGAGTTTAAAAAAATATTTTACTAACAAAGTTTTTATATATATAGTTATATTTGTATATATGTTCTTGAAAAATAAAATAATTAAGAGACTTTAAAATTGTTTAAAATAAAGAGTTAGCATGTTCTTTTCAAAACTTTTAATTTAAATTTGAGTTAGACTTGGTTACGTATATCTATAATGAAAAGATTTTCTAAGAGATTCACCTTGGAGTTATATATAAAAATATTTTCTTGAGTATCAACTAGCTTCAATTAGAATGTTAAAATATATCATGTAAATTAATTATTCATAAACTTCTTTAAATTGGTAAGTTGACCGAATTTTGTGGGTATATTCACTGCAAACCCTCACGAAACTACAACTCGTCCACTAGGGTAACCTAGGGGTTTAAAGGCTTGTTGTATGTGCTAAATACAACTGCGATTCCTGCGAAAGTGAGTTAGGAGTTTTCTTTCCTTTTATTTCTTTCTTTGCTAGAGGACTAGCAAAAGTTTAGGTGTTGGGGTAATCGATAATCACATTTTTATTATAATTTTACACCCTCATTATCTAGTTTATAACAATAAATATACCACTAATAATATGTTTTATCTTAATGTGCGGGTTAATGAAGATTAATGAATAAAAGCTCAAAAGAACTCAAATTTCCTTATTTTCTAATCTTTTAATAAAGCAGGGATCAAGCTAAGCAATCTACGTAGTCAAGAAATAGGGATCCAATATGAAAAGAAATCAAGTGAAAATCATGTTCAAGATAATTAGCCACAAAGAAACGACGATATCTCGATCAGGAAGGCAAAATTTAACAAATAATATATGAAAACCATCTATCTTGATGAGAAGGAGCTAACTGCATTTTAGAATTTTGAAATTCTAATCGGTCGATAACCGATTGGTCAACCGATTGGTGAGCGCGATTCAGATTTGTGGCCGATTTGACTCATTGATCACCAAGTTTCATCCAAGGGCTCTCCTTCACTGCTATAGGCTATAAATAGAGGGGTAGAGTGAGGGGTTTGAGTGTAAAATATTTTATAAAAACTCTATTTGGAGAGGTGGGTTACTCTTAATTAAGAAGACCTTCCAAATTTATAACTTTTGTTATAATTAATAAAAAAATATTTTCACCTCTTCATATTTTCTTTTCTTCTCTTTGTTTGATCATGAAGATGAAGATGAGATGAAGATCAAGATCAAGATGAAGGTTTGCTTTAGCCTTGGCTAGAACCATCTTGGGATGTAAATTTTCTCTTTGCTTTCTTTTCTTGTTATTAAATATTTATGAGGCTAGAACCCTCTTGAATTAGATTTATTTTCAGCTTGTAGAGTAGATTTACTTTCATACCTTTACTTTCTTGCTTTAAATTCTTGCAATTACTTTCATGTCTTTACTTTCTTGCTTTTGCATTTATTTTGTAGCTTAGATTTTCCTTTCTTGCACTATTCACCTTGAGGCTAGAACCCTCTTGGTATTAGTTTTAATTTCTTTGTTTTTCTTTTTTTGATTCACCTTGAGGCTAGAACCCTCTAGGAATTGCCCTTTTCTAAATATGGAGCTAATATTTATGGGAATTCTAGAAATTATTTGAAACTAGCTTTATATCCTACTTATTCACATAAGATTGAGATTAGCTAAGTGGATCTATTCTAGATTCCTCATATCTTTAATTAATCCTCATATTTTACTTTCTTGATCTTCCTCTTTGTTCTTGCTTTTTATTTGTTTGTTTTATTTTCCTTTATTACTTTCTTTATTTTCCTTCATTTTATTCATCATTCTTTCTCCTCTCTCAAACTTATTTTGTTTTATTTGCACATATTCACAACCACTTTTTATCTTTCCACTCTCAATCTCATTTTATTTTTATTTGCACTTTATCACTTCCACACTCTTAATCCCTCCACACTCATTTTATTCTCATTTTATTTTCATTTTGTACTCATTCACTGCAAACCCTCACGAAACTACAACTCGTCCACTAGGGTAACCTAGGGGTTTAAAGGCTTGTTGTATGTGCTAAATACAACTGCGATTCCTGCGAAAGTGAGTTAGGAGTTTTCTTTCCTTTTTATTTCTTTCTTTGCTAGAGGACTAGCAAAAGTTTAGGTGTTGGGGTAATCGATAATCACATTTTTATTATAATTTTACACCCTCATTATCTAGTTTATAACAATAAATATACCACTAATAATATGTTTTATCTTAATGTGCAGGTTAATGAAGATTAATGAATAAAAGCTCAAAAAGAACTCAAATTTCCTTATTTTCTAATCTTTTAATAAAGCCCGGGATCAAGCTAAGCAATCTACAGAAGCCGAAGAAATAGGGATCCAATATGAAAAGAAATCAAGTGAAAATCATGTTCAAGATAATTAGCCACAAAGAAACGACGATATCTCCTGATCCGGAAGGCAAAATTTAACAAATAATATATGAAAACCATCTATCTTGATGAGAAGGAGCTAACTGCATTTTTAGAATTTTGAAATTCTAATCGGTCGGCCAACCGATTGGTCAACCGATTGGTGAGCGGCAGATTCAGATTTGTGGCCAGATTTGACTCATTGATCACCAAGTTTCATCCAAGGGCTCTCCTTCACTGCTATAGGCTATAAATAGAGGGGTAGAGTGAGGGGTTTGAGTGTAAAATATTTTATAAAAACTCTATTTGGAGAGGTGGGTTACTCTTAATTAAGAAGACCTTCCAAATTTATAACTTTTTGTTATAATTAATAAAAAAATATTTTCACCTCTTCATATTTTCTTTTCTTCTCTTTGTTTGATCATGAAGATGAAGATGAGATGAAGATCAAGATCAAGATGAAGGTTTGCTTTCGCCTTGACGCTAGAACCATCTTGGGATGTAAATTTTCTCTTTTGCTTTCTTTTCTTGTTATTAAATATTTATGAGGCTAGAACCCTCTTGAATTAGATTTATTTTCACGCTTGTAGAGTAGATTTACTTTCATACCTTTACTTTCTTGCTTTAAATTCTTGCAATTACTTTCATGTCTTTACTTTCTTGCTTTTGCATTTATTTTGTAGCTTAGATTTTCCTTTCTTGCACTATTCACCTTGAGGCTAGAACCCTCTTGGTATTAGTTTTAATTTCTTTGTTTTTCTTTTTTTGATTCACCTTGAGGCTAGAACCCTCTAGGAATTGCCCTTTTCTAAATATGGAGCTAATATTTATGGGAATTCTAGAAATTATTTGAAACTAGCTTTATATCCTACTTATTCACATAAGATTGAGATTAGCTAAGTGGATCTATTCTAGATTCCTCATATCTTTAATTAATCCTCATATTTTACTTTCTTGATCTTCCTCTTTGTTCTTGCTTTTTATTTGTTTGTTTTATTTTCCTTTATTACTTTCTTTATTTTCCTTCATTTTATTCATCATTCTTTCTCCTCTCTCAAACTTATTTTGTTTTATTTGCACATATTCACAACCACTTTTTATCTTTCCACTCTCAATCTCATTTTATTTTTATTTGCACTTTATCACTTCCACACTCTTAATCCCTCCACACTCATTTTTATTCTCATTTTATTTTCATTTTGTACTCAATCACTCCACAACCACATGTTCTTTTATCACACTCCTAATTGTCACACACACAACATAAGAACCAATTTTGATTAACTCATTACAACACCTTCCTCGTGGGATCGATAACATTTTATACTATAACTTGAAAGTTGTATACTTGTAACCTTAGGTTCATATTAAAATATCCTATCAGCCATCAAAATAGGAGATAGTGGGAAGCTGTTATCCCCTTAAAAATAGTCTTCAAATGGCTGTTTGGCGGGTTCGATGACTCGATGAAGCTCACTGAAGACGTTTAGGCAAGATTTGCTAAAAACATGGGTGGGCCGTTGCTTTTGAATCGTGGATAGCGTGGCCCATGTGCTTGGCTGCTGGCAAAGTTCGCTGACATCAGGCGATGAACTTCGCATGGTTCACTAATGACTCATTTGACTGAGCCAAAATGGGATGTATGGTGATGTTCGCGTGCTTGTTTGAGCGAGCTTCGCCATTGCCTGTTATAAGCTCAACTTTGGGCCCATTTGAAGTGTTTAGCCCATGGACATTCACTTCTTGATTCCAAACTAAACATTGGCCTAGATATATTATATTTTAACCGTCTACAAGAACCCCCCCCCCCCCCCCCCCAAATTTTTTTTCAAGATCCTACATTTGACTTGTAGCTAGGATTGAAATACTTTGGGTAATAGCTAGAGGTGTACTGTTGAACGTAGCTCGAGTTGTCTTGTTTGGGTTGAAAATTATCCTCAATCTACTTGGCCCCTAGAGGTGTACTGTTGAACGTGACTTCTTTTATTGTCGACTTGTATTAAAGGCTCAATGATGCTTGTATTCGTTCAATTCTGTATTTGGAATGAAGTTCATCCTCTCTTTTGTTGAGGCGAAGTTGATAAATCAGCGTAGTTTGGCTGATTCTGGGTATCGGCGAGACTCGCTTTGCTTTGAGCCATGTGGGTGAAGTTCGTCGATTAGCGACGTTCGCTAACTGGCGATGGTTGTTAGGATTTTGCCTCTGGATTTGCACTGTGATCTGTGTTCGAGATCTCTTGATTGAAGATTCACGAGATCCGGTGTAGATTTGACCGAGTTTTAGGTTAATACTTAGTCTCTTTGTCCGGTCCAATCAAATCTCAAAAGATGTGCTTTTCTTAGAAGTTTGGACTTGGAGAAGGCTATAAATAGCACTATTTCCTTTCAAATTCATCATCCTCATCTCCTTCTTCTTTTTCTCCATGTCTAAGTCTCCATCGCTTAGATCGTAGATGCTCCTCAATAGAGGAGTTGAAATAAAATAGCTCTAACAGGAGGTTGCCCAAGTAGAGGGCAACCAAGCCGATGAACTCCGCATACTTCACCGACAGGCTAATCTGTTGTCGGCTGAGAAGGCAAATCTCGAGCAGATCGTCGAGAACTAGTCGAGAGCTTGGGGCAACTTGAATCACAATAGAGACGCATGGAGCTTCGAGTGCCATGCTTTACGTAAGACCGTTCGATGACAGAGATGGCGTTTGAAGAAGGATCCTTGGAGCTCCACAAGCGAGGATTCCGATAGTAATTAGATTTCACAAGTGTGAATCTAAAATGTAATTAGACGTCGTGTGGCTGTCTCAGGCCCGATGTTAAATTTTGGTTGCAAGAAGTATTTCTTCCTGTTGATATGCTTCAATTCGCAGCTACGGGGGCACTTTTTATTTAACACTTTTTTCTCATCCCCTGACATAGAGCCTTGGGAGGAGTAAGTAGGAGCTGTTATTTCTACATGTGGAAAAATTTTGCTCCCCAAGTTTTGTGAGATTGGAGGAATAAGGACTGTAGCTTGGTGCAGCTCGTGTATATTCCTCAGCTTTCACGTTACCCATATTTAGGAGTATAGGGTAGTAGCAAATAGCAATGAATACCCATCATCCCTGTAATTGGATCGTCTGAATGTCGCCTTTATGTAGTAGATTCTTCGATCAATAACAATAAATTTTTTTCTGAAATTATCCATCTTTGTGTGTTTGATCTGTATGAACTTTACTTCTGTGGTGAACTTGAACTCTGCATGGAGTTGTTGTGTTGGAAGCGAAGCTCAAGCTTCCTTATGTCGGCGAAAATCAAATTGAAGTTTGCCAAGTAGGGTCTCAAACAAATTGAGTTAGAATTTTCTCAATTTGGAGACTTAGTGAAATTTTCCATGTCATTTTGGCAAGGTTCACTTTGAAGCCCAACTGAATGAGGTGGGGTTCACTTACTTATCTTGAGAAACAGTCGGCTAGGCGAAGCTCAGTAAGTCAGTTAGGCGGGGCTTAGAGGTTTTGTTCTGCGGAGCTCATCATGAGGATCTAAAATTTGAATCCTCGATTTCGACACCTGAAATTATGGTGAATTTTGTTCAGAGCGAGATTCTCGGCGAAGTTCAAGGTGAGAATCTTTGGTGAAGCTCGAGGCGAGATTTTCAGTGAAGTTAAGGGTAAAATCTTCAGTGAAGTTCAGGATCAGTCTATAAATAGAACTGTTTACCTCTCTTCTTCTTCACTTTGATTTTCAAAAATCCTATCTTTCTCAAAACCCTAGCTTTCTTAGAACCCAAAAGACCATTCTTCAATGGCTCGCCGTCATACAATCTTGAGAGGAAGAGGAGCTGCTAGGGGGGGGCCTCGTCAGCCAAGAGCAGAAGACGCACCGGCGCAGCTGGAGATGGTCATGGGTAAGCTTCGAACCCATTCATGGTGATCTTCGGATCCATCAAAATTCAGCCCCAATCGTACTTCGAACAGTGTCTTAGGGCACTTTAAAACTTATTCGCTGCCAAAGGCATGATTTTTATGACCACTTGTGGTCTTACCGATGAACTTCTATCGACGGCGATGAAGTTCCGTTAGCGGCCGTTAATGGCGCTTGATGCGGTGAGCTTCGCTTCTCAGGCAGAACTCGTTGTTGTTAGCCTTTTGAGCTTCTGTAGCGAACTTCATTTGTGCAAGGATTAACATTCTGACTTGAGCGACCTTCGCTTGAGTGAGGTCCGCCAGTCTAACTTGAGTGACCTTCGCTTGCGCGATGTTTGCCAGTTTGATTTGGGCGACCTTCGCTTGAGTGAAGTTTGCCAGTTTGATCCATATGATCCCTTGAGTGGATTTGACTATGGTGCTAAAGTTTGCAGCTTTCATTGTGAACTTCACTCATCTTGTCAACACTTGATTGTGATGACACTCACTTATGAGCGAGATTCGCCTATGGCAAACTTCGCATCTGAGTTTGAAGACTTGGTTGATTTCTTTTAATCTTTGTCCTCTAACTCATTTTCTTATTTGCCTCCTACGCAATTTGTTATTCGAAGGCCCCTATCGACCATCATAACCATTATGGTCATGATGGGACTCGTGACCATGAAGTGAGTCATGCTTTCGATGGGCACGTCCCTCTATATCTAGAGGGTAGAAGCCAAGAAAGGGTTGAGGCTATACGATTGTGAGATTATCAAACTCTGCCGGAGATGATTACGGACGCTAAGTTCTCTATTCCCAATGAGGATACATCGGGGAAGCCTCACTTTCTGTTTGGGGATAGTAATCCCAACGGTACTTCCATATTTAACTAGGTGAAGGAATATTGGTATTACACCCAAGGGGACCGTCGTTACTACTTGCCAACGATAGAGCATCATGTATCCTTCATGTACTTGCAGCCTCTCGCCGTGCCTTGCCTGATGCGTTACACCCTCACCATCAAAGAAGATAGCATCAAGGTGGACACTCTGAAGTATGACGGTGGTTTTTATCAAGAAGGACTCTATGGAGCCAATGTCATAGGCTTGCGTCCGGGCTTCGTTCATGAGGATGCCCCCGTTAATGAAGTTCCTGTTGTCCCAAACATCTTCGAGGATGAACTTGCAAAGACCGATGCGCAATATCCTAACGGGGATACTGTAGGCATCAAAAATTGCTGAAGAACCTCAAATATGACTAAATCATGAGAAGATCGAAGGACAACGTCGTCGAAATCTCAAGAAGCCCAATACAGGGAAGATTGTGTCTCGCCACGAAGCGAGACACTTTGATGTGTCTCGCGACTAGCGAGACACTTTGATGTGTCTCGCGACTAGCGAGACACTTATGTGTGCCTCGCCACTAGCGAGACACTTTGATGTGTCTCGCGACTAGCGAGACACTTTGATGTGTCTCGCGACTAGCGAGACACTTTGATGTGTCTCGCGACTAGCGAGACTTACTTGTGTCTCGCCAAATCTGAGACACCGAATACTTAAAATGAGCTCGAAGGGTCTAAATCAATCTTTGGTGGGGCCCACTTGACTTTATCAGCGGAAACGTTGAACCGCGTTAATAGGTGGTTACATCGCTGAAGATACCACTAGGCGTAATTCTAGGCATTTAATCATGCCTAAAAGCGGGGAAACCGTTACGGCGGTGAAGGGGCGATATTGCCTCGCTTGTCGGCGAGGCGGCCCATCTTGCCTGCCGCTAGGGAGGCACCTGCACCTCGCCGGTTAGCGGCGGCTTGGCCAGGCGCTCAGTTGCCGCTTCTGCAAATTTCACGCACTTATGACACTTGTGTTTCAAGAGGGCACGCTTCCCAAAGACTATAAATACCCTCCTCGTCCACTTGAAGTGCGGCCATCGAAAGGGAGAGGAGATTATTTCCGAGAGAGGAGTCCTTTGGTGAACCTTGAAGATCCAAGTGAACTCCTCATCAAATCAAGAGCGTTCTTGAAGCTTCCTTGGGAGATTCCTCGAGATTAAGCTTTGCCTTATTCTTGAGAAGAGTAGATATCTTACCTTGCTAAGATATTTCTTTGAAGTTCTTGTTTCCTTTGAAGCATCAACTAAACCGTCGATTCGGCGATCATTTCGGTGGTCCACGGATTACGCGCCCCCAAGACAGCAAAGTCCCACAAAAATAGGAGATCTACACTTGTAGCGTCTTTTGTTGAGTTTGTGAGAGAGTTATTTAATTTTCTTGTAATTGAGAACCAAAAGTGTAATTTTCTCAAGTTTTACAATGGAATCAACTTTCGACCCAAACACGATGGCGACCACAGTGGGAGCCAACGGTCTCGAGCCCGAGATCGTTGTGCGCAGCCTTGCAGCAATCAAGCCGACCTCATGGTTGATGGACTAGACTACTTCTTCGATCAAGCCAAATTGAAGAATATCTCTCCTCTTCCACATCGAAGTCCTCCTCATCCATCTCATCCCTAAGAGGAGGTTAGTTACATTTGTGATGCGCGATCTTCGTTAGACACTTATGTGTGCCTCGCCACTAGCGAGACACTTTGATGTGTCTCGCGACTAGCGAGACACTTATGTGTGCCTCGCCACTAGCGAGACACTTTGATGTGTCTCGCGACTAGCGAGACACTTATGTGTGCCTCGCCACTAGCGAGACACTTTGATGTGTCTCGCGACTAGCGAGACACTTATGTGTGCCTCGCCACTAGCGAGACACTTTGATGTGTCTCGCGACTAGCGAGACACTTTGATGTGTCTCGCGACTAGCGAGACACTTTGATGTGTCTCGCGACTAGCGAGACACTTTGATGTGTCTCGCGACTAGCGAGACACTTTGATGTGTCTCGCGACTAGCGAGACACTTTGATGTGTCTCGCGACTAGCGAGACACTTATGTGTGCCTCGCCACTAGCGAGACACTTTGATGTGTCTCGCGACTAGCGAGACACTTTGATGTGTCTCGCGACTAGCGAGACACTTTGATGTGTCTCGCGACTAGCGAGACACTTTGATGTGTCTCGCGACTAGCGAGACACTTTGATGTGTCTCGCGACTAGCGAGACACTTATGTGTGCCTCGCCACTAGCGAGACACTTTGATGTGTCTCGCGACTAGCGAGACACTTTGATGTGTCTCGCGACTAGCGAGACACTTACTTGTGTCTCGCCAAATCTGAGACACCGAATACTTAAAATGAGCTCTCGAAGGGTCTAAATCAATCTGGTGGGGCCCACTTGACTTTATCAACGCAGAAACGCTCGACATCGCTAATAGGTGGTTACATCGCTGAAGATACCACTAGGCGTAATTCTAGAGCATTTAATCATGCCTAAAAGCGGGGAAACCGTTACGGCGGTGAAGGGGCGATATTGCCTCGCTTGTCGGCGAGTATCTTGCCTACCTACGCTAAGGAGCAGCCTGCCTCGCCGGTTAGCGGCGGCTTAGCATGGCGGCTCGAGCTGCCTTCTTCAAATTTCACGCACTTATGACACTTGTGTTTCAAGAGGGCACGCTTCCCAAAGACTATAAATACCCTCCTCGTCCACTTGAAGTGCGGCCATCGAAAGGGAGAGGAGATTATTTCCGAGAGAGGAGTCCTTTGGTGAACCTTGAAGATCCAAGTGAACTCCTCATCAAATCAAGAGCGTTCTTGAAGCTTCCTTGGGAGATTCCTCGAGATTAAGCTTTGCCTTATTCTTGAGAAGAGTAGATATCTTACCTTGCTAAGATATTTGCTGAAGTTCTTGTTTCCTTTGCGAAGCATCAACTAAACCCCGCCGATTCGACGATCGCCGCCGGTGGTCCACGGATTACGCTGCCCCCAAGCATGCAAAGTCCCACAAAAATAGGAGATCTACACTTGTAGCGTCTTTTGTTCGAGTTTGTGAGAGAGTTATTTAATTTTCTTGTAACTGAGAACCAAAAGTGTAATTTTCTCAAGTTTTACAATGGAATCAACTTTCGACCCAAACACGATGGCGACCACGGTGGGAGCCAGCGGTCTCGAGCCGAGATCGTTGTGCGACCTGCGACAATCAAGCCGACCTCATGGTTGATGGACTAGACTACTTCTTCGACAAGCCAAATTCAAGAATATCTCTCCTCTTCCACATCAAGTCCTCCTCATCCCGCAAACATCGGAGGATCTCATCCCCTAAGAGGAGGTTAGTTACGTTGTGATGTCGCGGCGATCTTCGTTAAACTGCGGCAGGCGATTTCCTCTCAACAAGATCTCAACCGATTCGACGAAGAGAGCTCGCCAAAGACGACGCCAAAAGATGGCTCGCCATTAGCCAAGGCCCCGAGTCCACGGATGGAGTTCACTATCGCACTAACTCACATGATCAAAGGCGCCAACAAACTAGCCGCTTCAACCCGCCGCATTCTCCCAAGGAAGAATGGGTTCTCGCCAAAAGGACCAGATTGACAAGGAAGGAGCGCTCAAAAACGCCTGCGGCACGCTGCTCGTGCATCAGCCGTTGTTCGCAGCGCTAAGAGTCAAAATCAACCCAAAGAATCGCTCAAAATCGCCAAGCATGGATCCCGGTCGACATCAAAATCGGCCAAGAATCCGCCTCGCAACAACATTCTCCGCCGAGATTAGTAAACGCTTCGCCGCCAGACAAAGCCGCTTCGCCACAGGTAAGAACCGCCTCGCCGCCAGATAAAGCCAGCCGCCGCCAATGGCAGGTATAAACCGCCTCGCCAGATAGCTGAATCGCCGCCAAAAGCGGCACCTCCATGCATTGACAAAAGATGGGCTTTTCGTCCCTTTCTTCCACTTCTCGGATGAGGTATCAACCTTTAAGTGCGAAATCCGACAACTTGGTGTTTAGTCGTCTTGGTCCACAACCGGAAATAAAAGCAAGGTTCAGTGAAGCGCTTGGATTACCCGGTCGGAAGAGTCTGAACAAGCTAAAATATCCCGTGTCTCTAGAATTCCAATTGCATCTCGTTTGAGCATCCCACAAGGGGTCCACGAAGTCCGCCGAGAAGAAGAAGTTGAGGCAAGTGACTTCGCCAAAATCACGAGAGATAACGGACCCTCGTGATTCATACGAAACAACCGGATAGCGAAGCCAGCGGCGGAAGTTGTCTCTCAAGTCAAGCGGCCGGCGTCCCCAAAGAAGCGTGTCTTCCAATTAAGGACAATGTTACACTTGGGGTGAAAGTACAACGGTGATAAACCACACCAACCACATCATCGGTAGGGGTGGCAACACCTGAAAGAGGGCGATCGGCGAAATAGATTGTTCTTGCTCGTGTGCAAAATTGATTAAAACGGCTATTATCGGGATGTGCACGTTACGAGTCGAGCGCTCACCCACAAAGAGCTTCAAGATTCGAACCGCCTCACAAGAACGAAAATCAAGCCACCAAGACGACATCGAAGAAGAAGGAGATCATCCATCCAAATTGATGAGTTTCCGGCGACCATTAATATGGTGAGCAAAGAAAAGGACCGGCGACGGATCACGGATCGATTTCCTCCTGCGGGAAAAGTCGGCACCGAGTTTCCCGGCCGGATGTCGGTTACAATTGCGAGCTACCCAACGCATCGACTATAGAAGGATGCATGAGGGAGAGTCATCTGATGATGAAGCTTCCGACATCAATTCTGCGATAGCTTCCGATGACACAATGTCAAGTGTTGGTTGTCATCCCAGAGAAGCTTTTACCATTACTCCCGATGTCCTGGCTCACATGTTACAAGAAGCCTTAGCCAAGCAAAGAGAAGAGCTTAAGGCCGAAATGAGAACAGAGATGGAGCTAGCCATGCAACAGATGAGGGAGTTGCAAACCCAAACGGTTGCACAACCTGGGTCCAGTCAACAGCCTGAATCCAGTCAACAAGGTGGAGTTACCCACCATAATGCTCATAATGTCGAAGACAGCGATTCGGAGATTGATGAACACATTTATGCTGATCAACCTCCAAAGAAAGCTCCATTTGATGCTCAAGGTGGAAATGGTCCAATTCTTCCTATTGGAAGCGATCCAAAACAAGGGGAGGATGATGGCGAAAGGATGAAAGAGCTTGAAAATAAAATCAATGCTTTGATGTCCACACAGAAGTCAAAAGGACGGTATCCGTGTCCAGATCCGAGAGTGGGACTCAATCCCTTACCCGAAATTTAATTTGATCAACTTCACGCCATTTGACGGAGAGGGTCACCTTCACAACACCCGATTTACTTCAAATCACATTTGGGGTAATCTCGGAAACGAGCCTCGATGGTTCGGTCATTCGTCGGTACTCTTGGCGGGCTGCCGATTGGTATCGAAGACTCAAGGCGGGAGTATTAGCTGCTGGGAGGACATGGAAAGTTCTTTTCTCGGCAACTTCTTCGATGGCGACACGAAGTCTCGATTGGAACTCTCCTAGACGAAAAGCGTAAAGGTGGGGAGACAATCGACACCTTCGTTAGCGATTCATAATAAAGCTATGAATTGCGTGGATCCACCATCAAGAGTTCATATTGAAGACTTGCCACAACAATCTTTCTATAGAATTGCCGGAAGTCATGGGGTCGCCCCACCAACTACGTGGAAAGACCTAAAATACGAGGAGAACAAGCCGAACGTTTCCTCAGAAGGAAGAAAGCTGAAAGAGGCGAAAAGATGGCTGACCCCTCGGAAGTAAATTTTTCCTCTCGTAATAGAGGAAAGACATCTGTGGCTGCTGTTAGTCAAGCGTCGCAACAACGACCGCGTCAAAAGCTTCTAAATCGAATTCCACAGACATACTCTTTCAAGGGCGAAGAAGTTCCAATCATCTTCAAACACCTCCTTGATAACAACAAAATCAAGTTGCCTCCAATTACAAATCAAGAGGAGGTTAACAAAACTTCGGACCCTAAATGCATGCGTACCGGGAGGATCCTCCATCCTACAAAGGATTGCTTAGCTCTCAAGGCCATCATCCAAGCCTTGGTTGAAGCGGCGTCTTAGCCGAAATAAGCTCAATCAAACTTAACTCCGGCTGTATATGAGTATAAGCTGCTCCCTCGTACTCCGAAGCGGTATCTGAGTATAAAGCTGCTCCCTTTCCTCCGATGAATATAAGAGGTTAAGCTGCTCTTCCTTCTTACTCACTCCGACACCCAATTTTAAGAAAGCCGGGTGGATAATCCATGAGCGAGAGGTCCACTTCCGATTGAGCAATCAAACCTTCCGACAGCTTAGGATTGTCTCAAAGCTCCTATCTGGTCAAACCTTCTTACAGTTAGGACCACGGCCAATATCTTCTCTCGATTCCTTCTATGAGCGAGAGGTCCACTTCCAGATTGAGCGATCAAACCTTCCCAGCTTAGGATTGTCTCAAAACTCCTATCCCGATCAAACCTTCCTACAGTTAGGATCATTTTTAATTTTCACTCCCACTTGGTCAAACCTTCCTACGCTTAGGACCACGGTCAAAATCCCTCTCGATTCCTTTTATGAATGAGAGGTCTACTCGATAGCGAGGGTTCGTTTTAGCCCCAAGAGAAGACACAACGGGTTCGCTTTTGCCCCAAGAGAAGACACAACGGGTTCGCTTTTGCCCCAAGAGAAAACACAAATTCCACAAGCCTCATTATTCAAAATCATAGCATAGATGTCATTACCTAATACACGCCGCCGGGTAATCAATTCCCGTGATAATTGATCAAGCTACGTATTCAAAATCGTAGCATAGATGTCATTACCTAATGACACCTAAACTATGCTTTCATGCATAGGGATGTTATCTCTGTCCTTATCGGAGATAAGTCGATCTAACACTGCGCATTTGGGTAATCAATTCCGTGATAATTGATCAAGCCTCATTATTCAATATCGTAGCATAGATGTCATTACCTAATGACACCTAAACTATGCCTTCATGCATAGGATATTATCTCTGTCCTTATCGGAGATAAGTGCATCTAACATCTTTAGGGTAATCAATTCCGTGATAATTGACCGAGCCTCATTATTCAATATCATAGCATAAAGTCTAAGAGAATTCACTCTTTTAGCACAGCGTAACATGTAGAACGGACTCGGATAATCTACATGCTAGCCCAACTCAAGCGGTAGTTGGTAAAGGCTCATCAAATCCGTTGATGGTGAGGGTTTGCCAAAAATCCTATATCTATCATACAAGCAATAACTTGAGGCGGCGGGTTCACTCTTCTGCAGGGGTCAAGCACTTTTTCCTACCGTGATTTTAATGCACTTTGTAACTCATTGCTAATGCAAATGTACCATTACATCGCCTCAGGAAGCTCAAGCATGCTCGCAGATTCGTGGCGGTCCTTTGAGCGAGACACTCGATAGCAGTTCGTTTTGCCCCAAGAGAAGACACAACGGGTTCGCTTTTGCCCCAAGAGAAGACACAACGGGTTCGCTTTTGCCCCAAGAGAAAACACAAATTCCACAAGCCTCATTATTCAATATCGTAGCATAGATGTCATTACCTAATACACGCCGGGTAATCAATTCCGTGATAATTGATCAAGCTTTACGATTCAAAATCGTAGCATAGATGTCATTACCTAATGACACCTAAACTATGCTTTCATGCATAGGGATGTTATCTCTGTCCCTTATCGAGAGATAAGTCGATCTAACACTGCGCATTTGGGTAATCAATTCCGTGATAATTGATCAAGCTACATTATTCAATATCGTAGCATAGATGTCATTACCTAATGACACCTAAACTATGCCTTCATGCATAGGATATTATCTCTGTCCCTTATCGAGATAAGTCCGCATCTAACACATCTTTTAGGGTAATCAATTCCGTGATAATTGATCAAGCTACATTATTCAATATCATAGCATAAAGTCTAAGAGAATTCACTCTTTTAGCACAACGTAACATGTAGAACGGACTCGGATAATCTACATGCTAGCCCAACTCAAGCGGTAGTTGGTAAAGGCTCATCAAATCCGTTGATGGTGAGGGTTTGCCAAAAATCCTATATCTATCATACAAGCAATAACTTGAGGCGGCGGGTTCACTCTTCTGCAGGGGTCAAGCACTTTTTCCTACCGTGATTTTAATGCACTTTGTAACTCATTGCTAATGCAAATGTACCATTACATCGCCTCAGGAAGCTCAAGCATGCTCGAGACGGTCTGTGGCGGTCCTTTGAGCGAGACACTTCAGATTGCCCTTCGCTTTCTTCAAGTGGGACAATTCGGATATTACATATAGAAGCTTTGAACTGATATTCAAAACCGACGACGCTTTTTCCAATGATTCTCAAGGCATTTCAATTATAACCCAAGTGGTGACTTTCAAGATGAAGATGATTGTCCAAAATCGACTTCGACATTTCAATCAATCCAAATACAAATGCAACACTATTGATCCCAAAGTATGGTCACGACGCCACAGAGCCGTGATTCAAGAAACTGAAGCAAAACATGGGCCTCTTCTACAAAGTTCAACGTTGAGCGAAGCAAAGCATCTTATCAAAGTATTCCGACCCTCGATAAAATACGAGGAGTCTCAAAACTTTGGAGGGTATCTGTAGGCATCAAAAATTGTTGAAGAACCTCAAATATGACTAAATCATGAGAATATCGAAGGACAAGCGTCGTCGAAATCTCAAGAAGCCATCTGAGGGGAAGATTGTGTCTCGCCACAAGACGAGACACTTATGTGTGCCTCGCCACTAGCGAGACACTTTGATGTGTCTCATTGCGGCGAGACACTTCGTGTGTGCCTCGTCATGGCGAGACACCTTGATGTGTCTCGCGACTAGCGAGACACTTTGATGTGTCTCGCGACTAGCGAGACACTTTGATGTGTCTCGCGACTAGCGAGACACTTACTTGTGTCTCGCCAAATACGAGACACCCGTAATACTTAAAATGAGCTCTCGAAGGGTCTAAATCAATCTTTGGTGGGGCCCACTTGACTTTATCAGCGAGCGTTGAACCGTTAATGGCGGTTACCGCGAAGATCGCCCACTAGGCGTAATTTAGGCATTTAATCATGCCTAAAAGCGGAAAAACCGTTCTGGCGGTGAAGGGGCGATATTGCCTGCGCTTGTCGGCGAGGCCATATCTTGCCTGCGCTAGCGAAGCCGACCACTACCTCGCCGCTAGCGGCTTCTGCTACCTCGCCGGTTAGCGAAGCTGACTTAGCATGGCGGCTTCGGTGCCAGCGCTACTTGCAAATTTTCGCACTTATGACACTTGTGTTTCAAGAGGGCACGCTTCCCAAAGACTATAAATACCTCCTACGCCCACTTGGGCAGGGGTCGGCCATCGAAAGGGAGAGGAGATTATTTCGAGAGAGAGAGTCCTTTGGTGAACCTTGAAGATCCAAGAGTGAACTCCTCATCAAATCAAGGCGCTCTTGAAGCTTCCTTGGGAGATTCCTCGAGATTAAGCTTTGCCTTATTCTTGAGAAGAGTAGATATCTTACCTTGCTAAGATATTTGTCAAGTTCTTATTTCCTTTGAAGCATCAACTAAACCCCGCCGATTCGACGATCACGCTTCGGTGGTCCACGGATTACGCTGGCCCCAAGACAGCAAAGTCCCACAAAACAGGAGATCTACACTTGTAGCGTCTTTTGTTCGAGTTTGTGAGAGAGTTATTTAATTTTCTTGTAACTGAGAACCAAAAGTGTAATTTTCTCAAGTTTTACAATGGAATCAACTTTCGACCCAAACAGATACTGGATTCCTTAGTTGGATCAAATCGATGGATACCCAGTGGTGGACCCGTCTAGTGAATTTCGCTCTTGTCACTTTTGATGGGAGGTTAAGAAGATCGGGGCTCTACTCCTCAGTAAGAGCCTCAAAATATGGCGTCAAGATTTGTGCACCTATGTTGTATGGTATTTTAGAGTTGTACAACATTGATAGCACTACTTTCTTCACTCCAGCGAGTGAGATTGGGATCACATTGCATGAGATATTTGAAGTGTCGCGACTGCCAATGGGGGATCGTCCATATGAGGAGATCTTCTCGACCAATACAGAGTAGCACTTATTCAGATCTTCCCGACCAATACAGAGTAGCACTTATTCAGAGACTGCTCAAGTCAAGGAGGCATTCCGGGAATTAGTCTGTCACTTCCTTATCTATCAAAGGACTATTGCAAATGCCGGACATGATTCTACCATTGCTCACGTTCCTTGGGCCGAATATCTATTCCCCAATGTTAGTAAAAAGGGGAATGTAGATTCAATCCATCCAGTGGCGGAGGCTAAAATTGGGACCCAAATCTTCAATGAGGGTCAAGTACTT
This sequence comes from Asparagus setaceus, assembly GCA_012295165.1. Classification (NCBI taxonomy): domain Eukaryota; kingdom Viridiplantae; phylum Streptophyta; class Magnoliopsida; order Asparagales; family Asparagaceae; genus Asparagus; species Asparagus setaceus. The sequence continues at coordinate 27,854,321 of CM022709.1, read as the reverse complement.
CATACCGCTGAATCAAATGAATGTGGATTCCATGCGGGCGATAAATTTGAGAGTTTCCACCATCAAGCAAAGGAGTCGATATTTGAGTTAGCCCTGCTTGCAGGATTTTTCTCGATCTGGCTGAAAGGCTGCATTGTGCCTTCCAGACTGAAGGATCGCATCTCTATCAAGGTATTATTCCCTGCCATGTTGCTTGCTGATGGGTATAACTTGGCCCTTCTCCCGGAAATAGTTAGTTACATACGTCATGGACTAAGGGAATTGGCTACCGAATACCTGAATCAGGAAGACAATAGTTTGAGAGATCATGTTTTGAATCCTAGAGTGGAGTTATCATATACGTATTTGATAATATGGTTCACTTCACACTGCTCCTCGTTGATGTCAGTTGCTGCACCAAGTGGAGAAGGCGTCTCATTGCACTAGAGGTATGAACGCTCGAAGTGGATCGTTAAATATCCCGCAGGGGTTTGTCGAATTCTTTAGAACAAAGATCATTACCGCTTTTACTGTTGTTTTCCCGAGATTGATGGTATAATCCCTGGAGACGAGTTTGAAGACAACACAAGTAGTGAAGGTTTTACTTGCCTGCCCATTGGGTGTTTCAACTGGTTGGTCAATATCAGGCAGGTCACCTTGTTACTAGGTTGAATGGAACTGAATGTTACATCGATCCCTACTTGCCTTGCCGATTCACTCGTCAATTTGGATATGACCAGCTCTTCATTGGGAATCCGAATCCAGGATTGCTGTGCATGGGAAGCCTGGTAGATGGTGCTCATGCTTAGTATCATTTTGCTGCCGGGGCTACAAGAACCAGATTCACACTCCCTCGTCACATACCCAAGTGTTATATGACGTTAGGGTTATGCGAGTGGTATAGCAGGGTAATTGTTCCCAATCCAGACTTTTATGTGAACAAGACTGGTTTATGGTGGATCACCTAAAGATACAGGGAGCTATCTAAGAAGGGTTTGAACAGTAGGGCTCCTGGACTTTAAGATTTCCTGGCGGTAGGCATACCAGAAGATGAAAATTAGGAGGCACCGAGTGGCCATCCTACTCCTCGAAGGCCAATTGGTGTTAGCATCCGAAAACTATCTGAATCTGCAATTCGCCAAGGAGTACCTGGTAGAGGCAGGGAAATAAAGGAAAGAGGTCATTGCAAGCTCATCTTCCCCAACAATCTTCGAACAAACAACGCTTAGCACCTTCAGAGCCTGAGCCTGTACCCAGAGGCTCTTCAAGGCTCAGGGAAGAATCTCCTGCGAATCCAGCATAGGAACCTAGAGCTGAACCCTCAGGTGGTTTTACTCATATCATTTTATCAAGTTGTCTAAAGTGTATTTGATGGGGGGTAAAAACGGGATTACTTTTAAGTTGCAAGTATACAACCTTGATCAAGTTATAGTATATAAAGTTATCGATCCCACGAGGAACGTGAAGTAGGAGTTATCCAAGTTTGGTTCTTTTTAGATTATGTGCATGACAATTAGAAGTTATTCAAAATAAAAGTAAAACTTGGTGAAAGTGGTGGTGAAGAGGATAGAGAGAGTGGTTATGGATTATGCGCAATAAAATGAGGAAGAAAATGAGAGTGGAGAGCTTAGAAAATGTGTGTGATAAAAACGAGGAAGAAAGTGAGTGTGGAGAGATTTAAAGATGGAAGTGGTAAAGTAAAAATAAAAGAAAATGAGTTTGAGAGATGGAGAGTGATTGTGATTTGTACAAATAAAAAGAAAAAGAAATCAAGAGAGGAGAAAGAAAATTGAAGGAAAACAAACAAATGAAAAGCAAGGATAAGAGGAAAATAAAGAAGGTAAAGTATGGAGGATTAATTAAAGATATGAGGAATCTAGAGTAGATTCACTTAGCTTATCTCAATCTTATGGGAATAAATTGGATTTGTTAGCTAGTTTCAAGCAATCTCTAGGGATCCCACAAATATTAGCTCCACACTTAGAAAAGGATAATTCCCTAGAGGGTTCTAGCCTCAAGGTGAATTAAAGAAAAGAAAAATTTATACTAGAAAGTAAATACAAGAATTAAAGACATTGCATGAAAGTAAATCTAAGCTACAAAGCATATAAATGAATAAGAAATAAAAAAGAAAAAAAACCAACAACTCCTGATCTTCATCTCATCCTCCTTTTGGTCCTTGGACAAGAAGAAGAGAAAGGAAATTAAATGGGTGAAAAATTTTATTTATTGTGTAACAAAGTTATAATTTTTAGAATGTCTTCTCAATAAAGAGTAACCCTCCTCGCTAAATGGAGTTTTTATAAAATATTTCACACTCAAACCTCTCCCTCTACCCCTCTATTTATAGCCCAACGGAGTTGATGTGAACCATTGGATCAAACTTAGCCACCAAGGAAGAGAAATCAGCCATTGATTAAATCTGTTGCGAACCAATCGATTGGCTAATCGGTTGGCCAACCGGTTGGTCGACCGATTGATTTCCAACCGAATTTGTCTTTTCTTTATTTTTCTTCACGAATTTCTCTTGGATCACTTTGGTATCTTGGGCCTTCATTTGTCTTCATATTTGGGCTTCAAAAATTGGTAGAAAATCATAGGATTTAAGTCATTTGGGCTCTTATTCATTAATACTCCATTAACCTGTAAATTAAGATAAAAACGATTATTAGTAATATCTTTATTCATATAAAATAGGTAATGAGGGAATAAATTTATAATTAAAATATGATAATCAAATACCCCCACACCTAAACTTTTGCTAGTCCTCTAGCAAAGAAAATAAAAAGAAAACCTAACTCACTTTCGCAGGAATCGCCGTTGTATTTAGCGTTTACAACAAGCCTTTAAACCCCTAGGTTACCCTAGTGAGCGAGTTGTAGTCTCGTGAGGGTTTGCAGTGAATATACCCACAAAATTCAGTCAACTTGCCAATTTAAAGACGTTAATGAAATAATTAATTCATTTGATATATTCAAATATTCCAATTGAAGTAGGTTAATACTCAAGAAAATATTTTTATCATAAGTCCAATGTAATTTTCTTAAGAAAATCCTTCCATTATAGTTATACAAAACCAAGTGTAACTTAGAAAAATAAAAGTTTTGAAGAGAACATGCTAGCTCTTTGTTTCAATAAAAATTCAAGTGTCTTAATCAATTTATTTTTCAAAAATATATAAATATAACTATATAGATATATTTGTTATATATATAAAATTATTATTATATATATATATATATATATATATATATATATATATATATATATATATATATATATATATATATATATATATATATATATATATATATATATATATATATATATATATATATATATATATATATATATATATATATTTGACAATCTTTATTCCATAGTTATTTTGTTCTACTTTGTCGGTCTTCTTAAGTGAACATTAAAGAGTTTTGGGCCAATGGATCCCAACCCAAGTGGGCTTAGGTCATTAAGTATGAAAATACTCTTTGGGCTTAATTACTCACCAACTTAGGCTTAATAAGATAGAACCACATTGGAGTTCAAGATTTTTTTTGCATTATATATATATGATGTATATATTTATATATGATTATATGTATATATTTTGAAAGATATATAGATTAGGACAACTTGAAATTTTATTTTTAACTCTAAGCTAGACATGCAAAAATTTCATTACTTTAAAATCTAAGTTAAGACTTAAGTGAAGTATACTACTTTGAAAATCATTTCTTAAGAAATTTATTTGGAGTTATCATAAAAGGTAAACTTGAGTATAGAACTAACTAAGGATTAGAAGACTTAAATTCCATCAAATAGATCAATTATTAATCAACTCTATTAAGTTGGCAAGTGACTTTTTTAATGATGAGAAAAAATGACATAAAAAGAAAAAATGGTAAGAAAAAGAGGAAAATTGACTAAGCAAAATGACTAATTTCCACCCCACACCTAAATTTTACATTGTCCTCAATGTAAATTCTATTATGCACAAAGTAAAATAGATAATAATTGAAGCACTTACATTTATTCGGCTAGCTTTGAACAATGATAAAAACTCTGCAAATACCTTCAAGATGAGGGGGTGAAGCCAAAAATTTATTCTCTCTTTGTTTTGTTTTGTTTTGTTTTGTTTTTCAAAATAAAGAACATCAAGAAACTCTCACATGAGAGAAGAATAAATTCTTTTATTATTATGAGACAAAGAATAAAAATGTAGAATAAAAGATGAAACATGAGAAGCTCACATTCTACATTAAATCCTACCTTATTGCTGAAAATTCTTCCCCGAAATTTAAAGAATTTCAAGATGATATAATCAATGATGTTCTCAAATTCTAAAAATTCCAAGGTTTTCAATATTTTTGCGACAAATAAAGGTAGATATTATTGGTGTTATACATTTTGAACTTAGATTTTTATTAACTAAAATTTGACATTTTGGTTGTTGTTTCAAAAATCTAAGCTCGTCAGAAAAGAGTTCCTCGAATGTTGCATTCAAGAGGCATGTATTCAACACAGTTTCCTCGTTTTGAAAAAACAAATCTGATTTTTTTAGATTTCCAGCTCCTCATGAAAAATTTTCTCAAAACTAAGGTCTGATTTATTATCTTCTTCTTCTATCTCTTCAATCAAGCCTTCCTGGATGTAATTTATTTCTATTGATTCATTATCCGGTTGGTTTCCTGAGTTAAAAATATTGAGATCAACAGTCAAATTTTCAAAGGACAGCTTCATTTGACCAGTTCTACAGTTGATGAGAGCATTAGAAGTGGCTAAGAAAGGTCTTCCTAAGATAACAGGTATTTGTCCTTTGGGATTGAAAACAGGCTATGTTTCCAAAACTACAAAATCCACAGGAAAGATGAAATCCCCAACCTTAATCAGAACATCCGTTATTTCACCCGTGGGGATCTTAACAGATCTATCAGCTAACTGTAGGGTGCATCTGGTTGGTTTGAGCTCCCCTACATCTAGTTATTGGTAGACCGAAAATGGGAGCAAATTGACACTAGCCCCTAAGTCTAAGAGTGCCTTATCAATGAAACTATTACCAATGACACATGAGATGGTAGGGTAACCTGGATCTTTATGTTTTAAAGGTACGGACTTTGAGAGTATATCAGTGATATTGGCAGCAAGAAAGACTTTCTTTGGAACATTTATTTGCCTCTTTTCGGTACATAATTCCTTCAAAAATTTTGCATAAGAAGGAATTTGATCAATGATATCAAGGAGAGGAATATTAACCTTAACCTGCTTGGAAGTTTCTAGAATTTTCTCCTCCTGAGGGGAGTATTTCCTAGGCCTGAGTCTATCTGGCTAAGGAGCAACTGGTTTAAACCGATCAAAATTAGACTCTGATTCTGGTTCAGGTTTCGGGTCATCAGAAGGGTATGATTTCTGAGTAGAGACACCAGAAGGAGAGAGAATTTGTTCTGATTCAAGGGTTTCACTTGGAGGTATTCTAACCTGATTATCGACCTGTTTACCTGACCGTAGTGAATGGATTGCATTCACTTGAGCTTGGTAGGTTGAACTTGATCCCGTGTCCTTCGGATTGGCCACGGGTTAACTCGAAAATGTTCCTTTCTCTCTCTCACTCACAGCACTAGCTAGTTATTCAAGTTGGGTTTCTAATCTAGCTATGGCTTGAGTGTTAAAAGTAAGAAGTTGTCCGGTTGATTGCATAAAGGTATTCAAAGTGTTGGATATTTGAGTCAACAAGTTGGTGGTTTGTATAGAAGCCTTAATCATGGTTTCTTTTCCCTTTTCTAGAACATCAAGACATTTTTCATGATCAGGATTCGGAGGAGTGTGATGAGGAGACTGATATGACAGATTTGGTTATTGGAAATTATTTTGAGAAGGAAATATATTTCTCCTAGGAAATTGATGGTTTGAAGAGGGAGTGAAAGTTTGGTTACCGGAGAAGTTTTCCTGGTTCCATGCAAGATTTGGGTGATTTCTCCAACTTGGATTATAAGTTGGAGAGAATGGATCATTCGGAATCTTTGGAATCACGGCGTTTACGACCTAGTGGTCGACGGGTCCTAAAGAGGACATTCCTCCAAACATGAGATGGAGACAGACGATTATGACAACACGAGGCGAAACTTGATTGATTTGGCGGGAGCTCGTTCTTTGACTTCTAAAGTTTCTAACCCACGATGATCGCCGCCATCTTTGCTTGGCGGCTATATTAGTTTCTAAGGAAAGACCACGATTTTTGGTTGGGAACCGATAAAACTCGGTCATCACAATGTTCCCACTGCATGGTTTTCTGGGATAAACTCTCTAAAAAGTCCCAAGCTTCATCAGTATTTTTCTTCATGAAATTCCCTTGACACATTGACTCTAAGAAAGTTTTTAAAGAATAATCCAATCCTTCATAAATGATTTGGCATAATCGCCACTTATCAAGACAATGGTGAGAACATTGGATAAGAAGATCTTTGAATTTATCAAAATACTTTCAAAAAGGTTCTCCCGGGATAATTTTAAAATTTTGAATGTTGTTTCTAAGCTTGACCGTTTTGTGGATAGGAAAGATTTTTTTAAAAAAAACTGTTATAAATTCACCCCAAGTTGAGATGGAATCTGTAGGCAAGCTATACAGCCATTTTTTGGCTTTGTCCTTAAGGGCAAATGGAATAAATCGGAGTTTGATCGCATCTTCGGTTAAGTCCCTCATCTTGATTATGAGGCAAACTTCTTCAAATTCGGAGATGAAAATGTAAGCATCTTCGGTTTCTACTCCTAGGAATTTGGGAAGCATGTTAATAAAATGTGGTCTAAGTTTGAAATTTGCTCCATTGACCTCGGGGAGTTTTATGCAAGAGGGGATTGCATTTCTAGTGGGGTAACAAACATCTTGAAGAACAGGTGGGTTGGTATTGACCATTTCGTTTGGTTCAAGAGATGGATCAAAATGAATTAAACGATTGGTATTATCCCTAACCTAAGTTTGCATACACCAAAATTATTTTTTTTAAGAAAAAGGACAAGAGAAAAAGTTAAGAAGATGATGAGAAAAAAAGAAAAAGGAAAAACTAACTAAAAGCAAATCAAGGCAATCACTTTTCAATCACCCTAACTCTAGGGTTAAGTCTAAACTTGACTTAGACCAGCTCCTAACCAAAAATTCCCTTAATGAAAAGATCAAAGTTTACTTGGGTAATTAGCAAGGTAAGGATAGTACTAGAGGGAGATCAAAGATCAATTAAGTACCTCTTTTCTTGCGGAGCGCCTTACGCAACCCCCAAACCTTACCTTAGACACTAATTAATCCAAATAAACTTGGACCGGTTCACTTAAGAATTTCTTGTTCCTTAATGAGCTCGAATCCTTAGGGCCAACGTCTAATCAATTTTAAGAGGCTTGGGTATGTGTAGTGAGGAATTAGTGATTTTTGGGCTAAGGAAAGGGTGATGAAATCCCTCACCTTATCTTGATTAGGGGGTTTTGTCCTTAAGATATTTTCAAGTGTGTGTGTGTCAAATCAAGTTGCTCAAATCACTTGAGTGAATTCCTACTATTATATGCAATGCAACCCTAGAAATTAAAAGCAACTAAAAAGGATGCAAAAATAAAAATCTTTTCATTTTTTATTATGGTTAGCAACAAACAATGTGAGAGAGGTGGAAATTATTTGAGTTTATTATCTTGTTAGTCAAAGTCCAAGTGGAAGATGGATTTTATTATGGTCACAAAAGTAAAATCTTTTTTTTAAGTCTTAATTGTCTCTAATGTGGTGAACTAACTAAGGGTGGAATTGAAAATACTAGATAGAGAAGCTGCCCACGCAAAAGCAATGCAAAGTTTCGTTGGAGGTAATTCTTCAATCTTGAATCTTCAACTCTTGATCTTCAAGCTCCAAGTTCCTACACAAAAGAAAACACACAAAATAAGGAACCAAAGTTAATCAAAATCCTACTTATGCACCGTTCCCCGGTAACCGCCAAAAACTTGATGGGGGTAAAAACGGGATTACCTTTAAGTTGCAAGTATACAATCTTGATCAAGTTATACTATATAAAGTTATCGATCCCAAGAGGAACGTGAAGTAGGAGTTATCCAAGTTTGGTTCTTTTTAGATTATGTGCACGACAATTAGGAGTTATTCAAAATAAAAGTAAAACATGGTGAAAGTGATGGTGAAGAGGATAGAGAGAGTGGTTGTGGATTATGCGCAATAAAATGAGGAAGAAAATGAGAGTGGAGAGATTAGAAAATGTGTGTGATCAAAACGAGGAAGAAAGTAAGTGTGGAGAGATTTAAAGATGGAAGTGGTAAAGTAAAAATAAAAGAAAATGAGTTTGAGAGATGGAGAGTGATTGTGATTTGTGCAAATAAAAAGAAAAAGAAATCAAGAGAGGAGAAAGAAAATTAAAGGAAAACAAACAAATGAAAAGCAAGGATAAGAGGAAAATAAAGAAGGTAAAGTATGGAGTATTAATTAAAGATATAAGGAATCTAGAGTAGATTCACTTAGCTTATCTCAATCTTATGGGAATAAGTTGGATTTGTTAGCTAGTTTCAAACAATCTCTAGGGATCCCATAAATATTAGCTCCACACTTAGAAAAGGGTAATTTCCTAGAGGGTTCTAGCCTCAAGGTGAATTAAAGAAAAGAAAATCTATACTAGAAAGTAAATACAAGAATTAAAAACATTGCATGAAAGTAAATTACATGAAAGTAAATCTAAGCTACAAAACATATAAATGAACAAGAAATGAAAAAGAAATGAAAAAGAAATAAAAAAAAACCAACAACTCCTGATCTTCATCTCATCCTCCTTTCGGTCCTTGGACAAGAAGAAGAGAAAGAAAATTGAAGGGGTGAAAAATTTTATTTATTGTGTAACAAAGTTATAATTTTTAGAAGGTCTTCTCAATTAAGAGTAACCCTCCTTTCCAAATAGAGTTTTTACAAAATATTTCACACTCAAACCTCTCCCTCTACCCCTCTATATATAGCCCAACGGAGTTGATGTGAACCATTGGATCAAACTTGGCCACCAAGAAAGAGAAATCAGCCATTGATCAAATCTGTTGCGAACCAATCGGTTGGCCAACCGGTTAGTCGACCTATTGGTTTCCAACCGAATTCATCTTTTCTTCATTTTTCTTCACGAATTTCTCTGGGATCACTTTGGTATCTTGGGCCTTCGTTTGTCTTCATATTTGGGCTCCAAAAATTGATAGAAAATCAGAGGATTTGAGTCATTTGGGCTCTTATTCATTAATACTCCATTAACCTGTAAATTAAGATAAAAACGATTATTAGTAATATCTTTATTCATATAAAATAGATAATGAGGGTATAAATTTGTAATTAAAATGTGATAATAAGTATTTGACTGGCGTGCGCTTCTTATATGCAAATAAAGAGCCCATTCTTCTCGATCAAGAGAATCCAGATGATGAGGAGAAGGTGGATTACGAGGACGACACTGACGCTTATTTTACTGAGCCTGACGATACAGGCTTCGAGGGCGACATTGACGGATCTTCTTATATGCCAAGTATACTTTTCTCTGACCAATCTTGCATAATTTCTTTGCTTCGATAATTGATGCTTTTTCTATCTCTTTAGCAAATGATGAACCCGGTTTAGAGACCATGGGTGGAGCGGCTCCTACATCTCTTCTTATTAGTGGATAGCTTGAGCCTGTAGCTGATTTTGACAATGCCTCCGGTGTCTTAGAGTCTGATCTGGCTGTTGATATGACAATCTGTCCTGCTCCTACACCCATTTTAGAAGCACAACACCGATTGGTTATTCTTGAGTCATCCGATGAAGATGATGATGCATCAGTCCTTCCAATTCTAGTAGGAGTCAGAATGGTAGCGTCGTCGAGTTCTGAGCCTTGTTTTGACGAGAACGCGAGCAGCAGATGCGTCTGATGAGCCAGCATCCGATGAGCCAGAAGTCACAACTACGGGCTTTGAAGTTGTGCCTACAGATGTGCCGATGACCACGACACTAGTTGGGAGGACTGTCGTCCCATCAACCGAAGTGACATCTGTGGCTTCTACCACGATAGATGTTTCCAGTATGTTGGCCACACTTGCTCCATACTTCCTATCAGACGGCGAACAAATGCAAGTTCTACCGACTTCTTCAACCACGAATGCGTTGGTAGTTTCTGCAGGAGTGGGTTCTTCAAGCCGTGTGGAAATTCCCCAATCTCCCGACTCCGATGATTTGATCAAGTTGGAGATTCAGATTATTATTGAGAGCTTGGTGAAGTTGTTCAACTGAAGCATTAAATTCGCTTTGACTATATGGAAAGGCTTATCTGCTCGCACTCTTGTCTTGTTGAGAGATTAGCTTGGCCTTCTGACGTCAGTCGCAGGTCCTGCACATACTAAACTATTCAAGATGATGATCGATGGTCGAGCTTCAGTTTCAAGAATTACAATGGCTTTGCGCGGCTAATGTTGATGGCATTGATGAGCTTGAATTCCGTCAGCTTTCGGTGAAGCACCGTGAGGTTGAAGAATATGCTCGCAAAGAAATAGAGCAGATCAAAATGAAGCTTCAAGGGTTGAATGATAACCTTGCGTCAGTTGATGGCAATCAAACAGAGCTTCAGAACGCCATTCTGAAGAAAGAAGCCACTATAAATGAGGCCAAGGCAGTTATTGCTGCAGCTCAAGCACGGTTGGAAGCAGCTCAATAGCAGAAAGAGGAGCTTGAACTTAAGTCAACCGAGTTAGCTAAGGAATGGGATCTTAGGGTCGCTGAACTTGAGGCTAAGATGATGAGGCCGGCGGCTGTTAGAGCACAAGCTATGCTCATTGATCCCAGGGCTCTGAGGGAACGGGCTCAAAAGAATGCTAGGGATTCTAGAATCGCTGAATGTATTACGCGAATACACTCTTTTTATCCATATTCCCTTTAAAATGATTGTAACCGGTTGGTTCTTTCAATAATAAAAGAACTTTTTATCGCCTTTGACATGTATACGATAGAGGTGTAATGTTAACGTATCGTAGTGACATCTTAGCTAGGGAGAAAAATGATAGAATCAGATTGATAGAGGTGTAGTAATAACATATCAATTTTGATTAAGTTGATACTGTTCAGAGGTGTAATATTAACATGACAGTATTAGGATATTTGACAGAGGTGTAATATTAACGTGCCAAATGAAATGATCGACAGAGGTGTAATGTTAACCAATCAGTTTTGAAGGAGTCCAAAAGACGACTACCGTTTGGAAGTGTAGTGTTAACTTAACGGTAGAAAATCGATAGAAGTGTAATGTTAACTAATCAATTTTTGGTAAGGACGGATTAACAGAGGTGTAATGTTAATCGGCCGAATCCAAAAAGACAAGACGACAGAGGTGTAATGTTAACCGATCGGATCATTTGAATGGAAACCGTTCAGAGGTACAATGTTAACATGACGGTGATGAGACATTTAGAGTCAAACAGAGGTGTTAACATGATGACTCGTTGGAGATTTTGATTGGATTTTTAGATCAAGATGATCAACAATGTAGGTTGAGAACTTATTCTCATGGTCAAAGGTGGAAACTTGAACATGACCAAAATTTCTGTGGGGAGATAATGTCAGCCAAAATCGAGGGTAATATTTTTTTGAGAAACTTCCCGTTGATTGGTGCCATGAACCTATTGCCATTTTGGTCAATTAAGTGATACGCTCCATTTGAGTAGACTGTCTCTACTACAAATGGGCCTTCCCATTTGGGTTGAAATTTACGCTTAGTCTTGTGCGTCATGACCATGGGTTGATGAACGGCTAAGAGCAGGTCTCCTTCTTTGAAGGATCGTTCTCTGACTCTCCTATTGAAGGCTCTTGAGATTTGTGACTGGTAGATCTCGATTCGTTGCTAAGCTTAAAGTCTCAATTCATCTAGCGCCTCTAGTTCTTGGAGACGTTTTTAATGATATTCTTCGATCGTCATGTTCTCAGTAAGGGTGATTCTTAATGATGGCACCTAAATTTTCAGAGGGATCACAGCTTCGCATCCGTGAACTAAGAAAAAAGGCATAGAACTAGTGGGAGTACGGACTGTTGTTCGATAAGCCCATAAACACTCTTTGAGTTTCTCGTCCCAATCTCATTTGTTGGAGGAGATAAACTTCTTCAGAAGTTTGATGATGGTTTTGTTGAAAGCTTTAGCTAGACCAGTAGCAACTGTGTTGTATGGCGTAGAAGCCACATCTTAAATTTTAAACTTGTTGCAGAATTTAAAGAACGATCGACTGATGAACTGCGGACTGTTATCGTGGACAATCTTTCTAGGGACGTCGAATCGATAAATCATGTGATGTTTTAAGAATTTGATCACATGAGATGTCTTGACTTCTCTGAGTGGAATAGCTTCGACCCATTTGGAGAAGTAATCAGTAATGACCAGGACGAATCGATGGCCTTTAGCGGACGGTGGACTGATAGGCCCAATGATGCCCATACCCCATGTTTCGAACGGCCAAGAGGCGATACTTGGATGCAATTCTTCTGGAGGTTGGTGTAGAAAATCGGCGTAGACTTGACACGCATGGCATCATTTAGCATAGGCTACTGCATCTGCTATCATAGTTGGCCAGTAATAGCCTAGATGATAAAATCGGTCCTGAAGTTTGGGACCCAGTTGATGAGCTTCACTTGTACCATCGTGGGCTTCCTTTAATTCTTCTCGAGCTTCACTTGGTGATAAGTATCGGAGCAGCACACCACGGAATGATCGTCGATACAAAGTCTGCATAGCAGAATCCTAGAAGAAGCGTGAAGCCCTTCTTTGAATAGAGATTCCTTGCTTTAGATTATCAGGTAATATTCCATGCAAGATATAATCAATGATCGAGAAACGTCAATCATTAGTCTCAAAGTGAGTTAGCATGACATACACTTCGTTAGCTTCCAGAATTTGCACTGGGGAGCATAATTGATGGCATGCCACTGTGATGCACCTAGTAGATTTGGGCGTCAAGGCAAGAGTGGCTGCAATGGATGCCAAAGCATCTGCATGAGTGTTTTCAAGGTGGGCTACATAACTGATGTAGAAGCCTTTGAATGACTGGGCAAGCTTCATTGCTGCTTCATGGTAGGGTATAAGGTCACTGTGGTAGACCTCATATTCTCCTTTGATTTGGTTAACGATCAACTTGGAATCGTCGTAGGCTTCAAGGTATTTGATGCTCATGTCTTGAGCAAGTTGTAGGCCAATTACCAGGGCCTTATACTCGGCCACATTATTGGAGCATGGCTAAGTCAATGAGTAGGCCCGAGGAAGGACATGTCTATGGGGATCGATCAGCACTACCCCCACTCCTGCAATAATTGCTCCTCTGTGGTTGTATCTTGATGTACCGTCAAAGTAAAGTTGCCATATCTAGTGGTCCAAGATAACATTTGACTCAAAGACTTCATCCGGGATGTCTTCACAGAGTTTACAAGATTCGAGGATGGGGTGGTCTGCTAAAAAGTCAGCTATTGCTTGGCCTTTTACTACTTTCTATGGTACGAATGTCATGTCGTATTGTAAAAAAAGTATTGCCCATTTGTCTGACCTGGAGTTTAGCGATCCGAGTTTCATCATGAGTATCCATAGAGGATTAACTCTTGAAATAATGTGGATGGATTGACCAATGAGGTAGTGTCACATCTTCTGAACTGTAAAGACCAATGCTAGACATTCCTTTTCTACTAGATTGTAGCGATGCTCGGCACCAATCATGGCCCAGCTGAGGTAGTAAATAGTTTGCTCGTGGCCATTGTCATTCTTCTAGGCAAGAAGTGCTTCGAGAGAGTGATCCATTATCCTGATGTAGATCAAGAACGGTTTACCTAATACTGGTGCGACTGGAACGGGTGGCTTCGTGAGATAACCCCTGATCTCATTGAAACCTTCTTGACAAGCGTTGTCCCAAATGAACGAGAAACCTTTCTTCATCAGTTTTTGAAATGATTGATATTTTCCAGACAAGTTAGCGATGAACCTGCGGATATAGGCTAATCGTCCTTGTAAACCTCTAAGTTCTTTAAGATTTCTCGGAGGTGGTATCTCTTGGATGGCTTTTACTTTTTCAGGATCGACATGTATTTCTTTGGATGTTATAATAAATTCTAGGAATTTACCTGATAATACCCCTAGGAAAGACTTACTTGTATTCATCTTGAGTTGATGTTTTCTCATGATTTCGAACACCATTCTCAAGTCATTGACATGGTCTTCTTTGTGATGACTCTTAATTGCGAGATCGTCGACATAGCACTACACCGTCTTGCGCAAATGCTCATGAAAAATTATGTTCATGGTGCGCTGATAAGTTGCTCCAGCATTTATTAGGCCGAAGGCATTATCAGATAACGTATCACCCCAAGGGTGTCCGTAAAGTCAGATGCTTCGATCATCCGATGTATTTTGATTTAGTTGTATCCGAAAAACCCATCCATGAATGACATCCTCTCGAACCTGCACGTATTATCAACCATGACATCCGTGATAGGGAGAGAGAATTCGTCCTTTGGACAAGCAAGATTAAGATCCCTGAAATTAATACAGATTTGGATGTTGTCATTCTTCTTCATCACCACGACGATGTTGGCCAGCCAATCCGGATGTTGTTCCTCACGGATGAATCCACTTTCGATGAGTTTGCGAATTTCTTTCTCGATCTGCTCCATCAGCTCATGACAAAAGCGTCGTTGTTGTTGCTTGACCGGTTTAACATTAGGGTCAATATTAAGGCGATGTACGACCACATCGGGATCTAAACCAGGCATGTCTTCGTAACTCCAGGCGAAGACGTCAATGTACTCTCGAAGGAGAGTTATGAGTTCTTCTTTTTCAGCGGATGATAAACTTTCGTTGATGAAGATGGGCTTGGGATTGACTTCGTCACCTGTATTGACTTGAACCACTTTATCTTTGGTGAGTGGTTCACTGATTTCAAAGCGCGACTCCCATTGTTACTCAAGGTGTTTTGCCCATAATTCGTCCTCAGACTCTTCAAACACTTCGGATTCGTCAAGATCCATAGTTAGACTGCATGAGACCATGTTAGCCATGAATTCACTAATCATGGCTCCGAAGCTGATGTCCAAATCCCAGTTAGACGTATCTAAAGAGCTGCTTAGGGAGTCATCAAATGATGATCCTATATGTGACTTGGCTTCAGGGGAAATATAACTGAGTCCACATTTGGTTCGATTATAATAATCAAAAACCTCTCCTTCTGGTACGAAAGGGATAAGAGGAACTTTTGGTCCTTGATTAAAATTCAACCCTTATTTTATAGTGAGGTTGTATCCCATTTTTGCCATTATGCGCTGAGATTGTTGGCTGTAACGGGAGAATTCTAGTACTGCTTCGGCTTCCTCATCTGAGCTTGATAAGTGAAGTCGCAACTCAACTTTTCCAAAGATAATTGGATTCTGAGCGCCTCTTTTAGCTTGGACCATGAAGGTGATATCTTCTGAGTTACCTAGCTGCTGATGAGTCGAGTACGACTTGTTTATAGGTATGTACAATGCTGGTTTCGAAGCTAACCTAGACATCAGAGTTTTGGCTCTTGAGTTTTCATATCTAGAGTCTAAAGAGTAGTCGTAAGCAAAATATTCTTCATTAAAGATTCAGTCGCCCTGATCTCCGGCTGACTGGTCAATACATAGGTCCTCGAGGATAATTACAAGTGGATCCATTTTCCAAATTGGATCATCGCTGGGATCTAGCGCGTTGTCTGCTTCATTACCATTGTCCTCATCATTGGAAAGGACAATCTCAATTGTATGATTTTTATCGTACAAGAGAGAGTCAGTAAAGTAATTCTCTACTCCCTTAAAAGGATACTTTTCAGTTTCAACTCTTTGTTGGACCCGCTGTCCATCAATGTATTTGAAACACTGATGAAGTATTGGGGGAACGATCTTGTTGGAATGGATCCATGGTCGTCCGAGGGGAAGGTTGTAGGGTGTTTCAACGTCAATAACATAACAAGTCACTTTCATCTTTAAATCACCAATCTGATATTTAAGTCGGATCTTCCCAAGAGATCGGCTACTGCTAGAGTTGAAACTGAATATGGTGGCAAAAGTCTTTGAGAGCTTGTGAAGGGGAATACCCAAAAAGCTCAAGAGTCTCCGTGGAATTATGCTCAATGCAGAGCCTGGGTCGATGTGAATCTTCTCAACCTTTGTCAACCCTACATATCCAGTATAGTAAAGGGGTCGATTATGATGATGATCTTTGATGAGCATGTCTTCTGGAGTGAAAGTGATATAACGCGTCTGCCGTTGGCACTGATAACACTGCTTGTGTTCTTCATCCTGAGGAGGCTCGATCATGTGGGTGAAAAATGCCTCACTGTCGTTCAAAGCTTCTTTTAAAGCTTCCCTTGTTTCCTTGTCGAACCGAGTCTCCTTTGTTTGGTTGGTTTAGGTAGCTTCGAGGGGGTCCTGGCTGATCATAATTCTTCAAATAATCTCGGCCGGATCTCGTTCCTGCCATGACAACTTTCTCTTCCTCTGAATCAGTGAGTGAAAGGACTCATAGAGATTCCTCTCCAATGATTGCAGAGATGATATTGCAGGACTTCATATTACGCTTGATTTTTTTTCTTAGACTTCGGAAGAGTTCAATGCTCGTTTTGGAGAAGATCGGGATGTACCCACATCATTTCTCCTCTTGCTATAGTAAGAGGGACTAAGCCTTGGCTTTGTCACTTTTGTTGGTTATAATTGACCACTTCCATCCTTGTAGTAGGAATGGGGACAATGCCGTCTTGGGTTTGGATTTTCGGTATGGAGCCAAATTGGGGAGTTACCATATTGACAGTGACTTTCTTTTGCTCAGGCTTGAGCTTAATGATTCCTGACTCACCAAAGGTATGAATTTTATCCTTAAGGATGTAGCAGTTCTTCATCGGGTGACCCAACAATCTGTGACAAAGATAGTAGTTGGGATTGTTAGTCTTTCCAACTTCTTCAGGTCATCGAGCTTCAGAAAGCTTTAACTGATTACCCTTATTGAGAACATGAAAGATGGCCACTGTATGTTCATCTTTGAATGAATAATTGCATTGAGCATTCTTTCTTGGTTCCCTTTTCTGGTTGTTGGCATATTGGACCTCGACCGTGAAAGTTTCTTTGGCTTTCGATTGGAAGGTCTGCCCTTATTTTCCTTTATTGCCCTCTAAGTTAGTATGGGGCTCGAACTTATTGAAGCGTTCTGATAACTTTTCGGCTATCTCAGCTTGTTCCATCAAATGCTTCCATGCGTGGTCCATAATAGTACCCATGTGAGCTTCTATATGTCCCATGAAATTGTGCCGACAAGTTTGGAGTAACATCAGTAAAGGCATATCTCGACATCGTAATGTCAGATTGCGAGACCTCTCAATGAATTCCCTGACCGTCTCATTTCCTCTTTGCATTTTAGAGAGGAGTTTGGCCATGGTTATATCTGATTGTTCCTCATAGAATTGTGAGAGGAACTTTGATTCTAGATCTGCCTAAGATTTGATTGAACCCTCGGGCAGGTTCTGGAACCAATGGAAGGCTACCCCTTGGAGGGTGTCAATAAAAAGTTGCGCCTTAATAGCATCGTTACCCACTACATTCCCAGTTTATTGATAGAAGTAGTAGATATGTTGGTTTGAAGAACCTTTGCCGTCAAACGTATGCAACGTTGGCGGCTTAAATTTCATCGAATAGGGAACCATGTCCCACTCGATGGGATAAGGTTTGGTAATTCCAACATTCTTGAGCTCAGTTTATTGAGAAAGAACGTTGAGCTATTTTTGAATGTCCTTCAGAGCCTTTGCTTCTTTGCTTGGTTTCAAAGGCATTGATGTTTCTGATCCCAAGTGATCAAAATCTACATCATTTTGATGTGCTTGATCTTCTTCTGGAGAGGATTTGTCAACTCGTCTCTTCCCCTTTGAAAAACTTGGGTGAGGTTGAGATGCTGATAGGAATTGCTCAAACATCTTTTCAAACGCTCAAATCGCTCATCTGAAGCTTTCTTTTGAGCTAACATTTGAGTAAGAATATCTTCTCGGTCCATCACGTCTATCACCCATTATCATTCTTGACTTGAGGTAGGAGTCGCATTCGATGCTATGGCGGAATTGGCGTCACTAGAAGTAGGTTGGTCCACTTGAGATGGAGCTTGCGACGTTCATGTTTGGAGGAAGGAGTAGTCAAAAGTAATTTTTGCTCTTTGTCTTAGTCTGGTGTGACGATACACACCATCGGTTTCCGGCAATATGCCTCCGATACCAGGAGAGTATACTGGGTCGGGTGAGCTATCCGCGCCTTCTTCCTCATATTCAAAGATCACACTAGTCATGTTGACAATGAATTCTTAGAGTTTACCCTTTCCGGTACGTCTTCATCTTTTAGTCTGAACCTCTGAAGGCTCAAGATTGTGACTAAGACGATTGAAAACTGATTCCTTTTTAGGAATAGCTTTGCATTGCCAACTCTTTTGAACTACCGTAACTACTTCTCTGAGGGTCGCACAATGTTGATATTTGGGAGCTTTCTTCAGAGATAGAAACTCTCTTAGATCACCAGTAGTTCCAAGTTGATGGCGAAATTCAGAGCCAACTTCGCTGCTTTAAGCCTTAGTATGCGAACGTCACTTACGGCAACGTTGGCCAGGCTTTTGTTTAGTGAGTTTAGACGAATCACCATCAGTGATGTTATTCCCTTGTGGGAATTTAGATGAGGGATTACCCCCATTCTTAGCTTCTATCGAGGAAGCATAGCAAGCATCACGAGATGCTTTAAATCAAACTCCTAAAGGAGTTGTGGACTGTCGTCCAAAATCAAAAGACGTAGTAACGTCTTGACCTTCGCTCAAGATGAGGGTCGAGGTTTCTTCGTTCTGAGTGAAGTTTGTTTGGCTTCCAACTAAGCTCAAACTGTCTTTGGTGAAGGTCGCCTTTACACACGCGAGGGTCGATTTATACCCGAGATTCGCACTGCGACAAATTTTACGACACCTTCTTACAATCACCATAGATGAAGATTGGTTCGAATAAATGAATTCCTCAAACTTTGTCTGGTCAAATTCAATGACCAATAATTCAGTAAAAGACCTGAGGGTCTTAGTGTCGATTTGTGATTCTATTTTCTTGTAGGAGGAGAAAGAAGTCCCCAGCGGAGTTGCCATCCTGTTTCGGGTCTTTTTATTATAATTGACACATATTACAATTAAAAGACTTACAATGAAACTAAAGAAAATTTTATATTTTCTGGGGGTTCTTTTCTGTGTGCCGATGGAGTGTCGATCATGTACTCCGTTGATGAACCGATTAAGATAATGAGTCTTCTACTGTTGATGAAGCCTTGGTTGCTTGGAAGATAACTCAGTCTTCTCTTAGCATCGAAGTACAAGAAAAATGTAAATGCGAGGCTGGTGATCTCTCTTGATTTTTCCCGTGTGTAAGTGTTGATCTATAGATGATTAGCCTTGTAAAAATGAGCAATCTCCCCTCCTTTTATAGGCTAAAAGAGAGAGTTAATGGCTTTTAATTGTAGTTAAGTGGCCATTAAAATAGGAGATAGTGGGGAGCAGTTATCACCTTAAAAATAGCCTTCAAACGCCTATTTAATGGGATTCGCTGACTCGGCGAAGCTCGCTGAAGACGTTTAGGCGAGGTTGGCTAAAAACATGGGCGGGCCGTTGCTTCTGAATCATGGATAGCGTGGCCCACGTGGATGGCTACTGGCAAAGTTCGCTGACATCAAGCGGCGAACTTCGCATGGTTCACTATTGATTCATTTGGGCAAAGCCAAAATGGGTTGTATGGCGATGTTCGCGTGCTTGTTTGAGCAAGCTTCGTCATAGCTTGTTGTGAGCTCGACTTTGGGCCCATTTGAAGTGTTTAGCCCATGGGCGTTTACTTCTTAGTTCCAAGCTGAACATTGGCCTGGATAGAATATATTTTAACTGTCTACACTCATCAATAATGTGTGGCTCTGAGTTGTGTTTGAGCGCTAGTGCAAGATGAGCTTGTGCAAATAAACTAAGTAAGAATCTAAATAAAATCCCCAACAGGTACACCAAATATACATTATCCAATGAGAGCTTTCCCTGCACCAAATTAAGAAAAATCTGAGAATAATTAGATGCACACACTACCCTTGCATCATGCTCAAGGATCTAGGTGCACTCTCATTTTGTAATCTCTATGCTATTGTGTATCTGGTTGTCTGCTAGTCTTATTTTATTATCTGGATTTTGAGATGCATGCTTCTTGTTCATGAAAGAAAGTATAAAAGAAATAGTTACATAATCCTTCTTACAATTATAACAGTCATGCATTCATGATACGTGTCAGATGTGCACAAATCACTCCTTCATTTTATTAATTGCTAGATGGCTTTTTGACTGTCCTGGTTTGCACACTAGTAAAAAATCCAAATATGCCACCCTTGCTTTCAGGCACCCCGGAGTCTAGTGACCTTCCATAGATGAGGTTCCACCGATAGCTTATCTATCAGTTCATCCAATTTTTGTTCCAGTTTGCTTGTTATTAGACTCTATTATTTTTTGGACTATGTTTATGCTTTTGGCTATTATGTAGTGACTCTGATGTATCTAGTTATTTTAGTTGTTATACCAAATTTGTATGGCCGTGTGGCCTTGTTATTATATTTCCTATGATGATAACATTGATATCAGACTCCTTTATGTTATTTAGTATCTGTGGGACTTATTATTTATTTTTGTTGAGTATTCTTTAGTTCTACTGAGTACTTATAGTTTATACTTCTTTTTGCTATATATCAATTCTTTATATTTGTATACTTATTTTTTGCTGCATACCAGTTCTCTGTATTTATGATTATGTATGATTCTGTGATTTTGTTATGGATATAGTGGATTAGATTTATTTACTATAGGCTTAAGTATATGCTTTCGGATAGTGTTTGACCTAATTGTATATGTTGCCTAGCCTAGTCACGTGCCTGTTAGGTGATTATAGGACACGAGGTGTACTAGGGTGCAAGCTTATCGGGAGATTCCAAGCATACCATGGGACAGTATGGCTAAACAGGTTCATTATAGGGTAATAGGACTCGGGTCGGAATTCATTTGATGATGTATGCTCTCAGAAAGAGAAAAGTAATACCATAGCACGTAGTCATACGACGTGTGTTGGACTAGATATAAGGAGGTTTAGGGATGGATATCCCTGCTCCCTTGTTGTGTGAGCCCTTATAGACGACCACCAGTGATGGAGGGCAGTTATTGTACCCTTAGAGACACTAGGCTGTCCGGAAAAGCTGTTATGAGCATCTGCTACTTTGGCTGCTATGATAAGACAATACCACACATATGGGATAATGTCAAGAAAGCGGTGATTAACATGCTCAACTATTCAGGGCCAAAGGAAGATCGATTGATCTTGATTACATTGCATGCGCAACTCTTATTTATGTCAGGGGTAAGGTTTTAAGAGTGTGATGAATCAAGGGCAGACCCGGGTATTTATGTACGCTTCTTCGAGGGATTGAAGGTACTTGAGCAGACATAGTTTATCAGATTTGGGGTACGAGATAATACATATTTACACTTTTATTTGTGTATAATTACTTTCTTCGGGGAGATCATTGTGTCGGTCCTAACGAATTTGGTTGCAAGGATACCCGCTTACAGGCTCTCAACAGTCCACGCCGCACGAACAATGTAAAGATGCAGTATTAATAAGGAAGGAGATTCTCGGGAGATTTTTAACTCAGGGAGTCAGCGACTCAGGGAGCTATGGATGACACCCGCTCATTTGTGTGAGTGGGAGTAAGTTACTATGGTTGGATAAGAATACACCCCAATATGTGGGATTTATCTTATCTTAGAGATAAGATATTTAATTCTGATTGGATCAGAATTTCATCAATTCTCTTTAAAAAGGAATGTACTGTAAAAAAAAAATAAGCGAAAAGAATATTGTCATCTTCTCCTTCCTCCTCTCAATATGTGTTTAAGAGTCAGTAGCTGGGTGATTCATGGAAGTTTTTCAGCGTTTACGGTGTGATTGTTTCCTGACCGTTGTTCATACATCGAGGTGCATGGCAATTCTTCGAAATGATCCGGATAGGTAATCTCTAAACAAAAGATTTATTTTTTATACATGACACTTTTGAGAGAGACTAAGGTAGAGAGAAGAAGCGTGATCAATTCTTTTGGGGATTTGCTATAGAGGGTTTGTGTTTGATAAAGCTAAAGGGATTTCCTTCCCCTTCTCCCGTGGATGTGGGCATATTCTCGAACCACGTAAATCTCGCCTTTCTTATTGTGATTGCATGCTAGTTTCTTTGTGATTGTTTTTGCTATAGAGGGTTTGTGTTTGATAAATGCTCATCATTTTAAATCCGCGCTGTTGATGTATATAATCACAGTCACTAACCTCGGATGAGTTTAGCTTTAAAGAGAGCGGAGTCCGCTTTCTCTCCTAAAGCCCAGCGACGCTGACTCCAGCCAAAGAATTCGCCTACAACAGAAAGAAGGACCTGCGGAAGAGGCGGAGTTGGGATCTCCGGTGGTTCCTCCGACGGTCAAGTTAGTGGAGTGGGGGATAGTCTAATAGAGTGGGAATTCACTCGGAAGAGATTGCTTACCTCGCTAGTCGCTCACGCTGCTCTTTATATCTAGGGTTGGGGGTATTTCCGTCTTTCCATCAGTTGAGGAACCATCGATGAGTCAGCCCTTTCCTCCACGCGGTGAGCCCGTGATTGGCCGAAAGCATTTTATTTGTCCGCTATGGGGCCGGCCTTTACAGTGTCAAATTGCGGGTAGTTTGAGGGTTAGTGTGGTCTATTCGCCATTAATGGGATGGGATTGACGGCTACCAGAGCTGCATGGGTCCGAGGTGCCTTAAATCTTGTGAGAGATGGGGAATTAAGGGGTCAGCCACGATTTAATGCGATGTTGATGGGCTCGAAAATCGTGATAACCGCTGCTCGAAAGTGGAGGGACCACATAGGATGAGAGAGAGGGAGTTGAGGCCGGGTGGCCGACTCGACGCCTCTTAGGGCGCCCTTGGGGATGATTCTTTGAGGGGCGATTGGGGCGCCTTATCGTCGCCCTAGAGGACGAAAGTGGCCGAAGGGTAGGCCCGATTTGTTCCACATTGTTTGGAGAAGTCGGTAACTTGTAGGAAGGGATCGAACGGGCGGCGGTCGAAGGATGATCGACACCGCCTTCGCCGCCCGAGAGAGAATCGCCGATGGCCGACTCGCGACCGCCTTCGCGTCGGTCATGGCGATGGTCGTCGATGGGCCGGGGCTGGTCGGTACATGCGAGGCGGTCGGTGGGTTGAGTGTGGAGGTTCTTGTCGGTCCTCATTGGTAGACAAGCGTTAGTTCGAATCGGCGCTTGGTTTTCTCTTTAATCAGCGATTAGTGGTTATGACCATAACAGTTGGCCCTTTCGCTGGAGTCGGTTGGAAAGCGAGTCCAAGTGAAATAATAGCGTTATACGGCGGTTCGAGGGTCGAATCGATACATCGATGGGGCGTGGTGGCGTCGTGGCGGTTTCTTGGCCATTGGCCGGTGTTTTGAGATGGCGATTCGGTTTAGGGGTGACCCCTCGAGTTCCACACTCTTAATTTCTTCCGTTGATCACGAGGGGGCTTAGCATTTATGGGTCCTATTATAAATAGGGGAGGAGACCATTACTTATCGTGCTCTCGTTAGGTTGGTGGCTAATTCGCCTTTACTCCATCTCTAAGGTTTCAAATTGGGAACACGGTGAGTTTTCTTTGAGAGATGGTTAGAGGCGTGGGGTGGATTCTCTCCCGAGTCCACCACCTTCGGGTTTTCGTGAGTCGCGGTAGTTAGGTTATCTGTGAAGGAAGGGGGGAAACCCCTCGTTTGCATCCAACAATTGGGGCACGGTTTGTGATTGTCATTGTATCTATTTTAGTGATTGAGAGTGGGAGCGTTGACTATATCTCCGAAGAAGGGCTGTTTTGTTTACATCCATGGATTCTGATTTATTGTCTTGATATGGAGCCATGGGGTCAACACCCAAAATCCTTTAGCGTGCTTCACTTTTGAGGCAAAGAGCAAGCTGGCGGCTCCGTGGGGCGGCGACTCCGTATAGGGCGACCGCGTAGGTGGTGCGAGACTTCGTGGCGCTGGGTCTTATTCGGCGAGCCGATCTACATTTTGAGGCAAAGAGCAAGCTGGCGGCTCCGTGGGAAGCGGCGACTCCGTATAGGGCGACCGCGTAGGTGGTGCCGAGACTTACGTGGCGCTGGTCTTATTTCGCAGAGCCGATCTCGCTTTGAGGCAAAGAGCAAGCTGGCCGGCTCCGCGTGGGGCGGCGACTCCGTATAGGGCGACCGCGTAGGTGGTGCCGAGACTTACGTGGCGCTGGTCTTATTCGGCGAGCCGATCTCTATTTTGAGGCAAAGAGCAAGCTGGCGGCTCCGTGGGGCGGCGACTCCGTATAGGGCGACCGCGTAGGTGGTGCGAGACTTCGTGGCGCTGGGTCTTATTCGGCGAGCCGATCTCTATTTTGAGGCAAAGAGCAAGCTGAGCGGCTCCGTGGGGCGGCGACTCCGTATAGGGCGACCGCGTAGGTGGTGCCGAGACTTACGTGGCGCTGGGTCTTATTTGGCGAGCGATCTACATTTTGAGGCAAAGAGCAAGCTGGCCGGCTCCGCGTGGGGCGGCGACTCCGTATAGAGACGGCCGCGTAGGTGGTGCGAGACTTCGTGGCGCTGGGTCTTATTCGGCGAGCCGATCTACATTTTGAGGCAAAGAGCAAGCTGGCGGCTCCGTGGGGCGGCGACTCCGTATAGGGCGACCGCGTAGGTGGTGCCGAGACTTACGTGGCGCTGGTCTTATTTCGCAGAGCCGATCTCGCTTTGAGGCAAAGAGCAAGCTGAGCGGCTCCGTGGGGCGGCGACTCCGTATAGAGACGGCCGCGTAGGTGGTGCCGAGACTTACGTGGCGCTGGGTCTTATTCGGCGAGCCGATCTCGCTTTGAGGCAAAGAGCAAGCTGGCGGCTCCGTGGGGCGGCGACTCCGTATAGGGCGACCGCGTAGGTGGTGCGAGACTTCGTGGCGCTGGGTCTTATTCGGCGAGCCGATCTCTATTTTGAGGCAAAGAGCAAGCTGAGCGGCTCCGTGGGGCGGCGACTCCGTATAGGGCGACCGCGTAGGTGGTGCCGAGACTTACGTGGCGCTGGGTCTTATTCGGCGAGCCGATCTCTATTTTGAGGCAAAGAGCAAGCTGAGCGGCTCCGTGGGAAGCGGCGACTCCGTATAGAGACGGCCGCGTAGGTGGTGCCGAGACTTACGTGGCGCTGGTCTTATTTCGCAGAGCCGATCTCTATTTTGAGGCAAAGAGCAAGCTGAGCGGCTCCGTGGGGCGGCGACTCCGTATAGAGACGGCCGCGTAGGTGGTGCCGAGACTTACGTGGCGCTGGTCTTATTTCGCAGAGCCGACCGCTTTGAGGCAAAGAGCAAGCTGGCCGGCTCCGCGTGGGGCGGCGACTCCGTATAGAGACGGCCGCGTAGGTGGTGCCGAGACTTACGTGGCGCTGGTCTTATTTCGCAGAGCCGATCTCGCTTTGAGGCAAAGAGCAAGCTGGCCGGCTCCGTGGGAAGCGGCGACTCCGTATAGGGCGACCGCGTAGGTGGTGCCGAGACTTACGTGGCGCTGGGTCTTATTCGGCGAGCCGATCTACATTTTGAGGCAAAGAGCAAGCTGGCGGCTCCGTGGGGCGGCGACTCCGTATAGAGACGGCCGCGTAGGTGGTGCCGAGACTTACGTGGCGCTGGTCTTATTTCGCAGAGCCGATCTCGCTTTGAGGCAAAGAGCAAGCTGGCGGCTCCGTGGGGCGGCGACTCCGTATAGAGACGGCCGCGTAGGTGGTGCAGAGACTTACGTGGCGCTGGTCTTATTTCGCAGAGCCGATCTCTATTTTGAGGCAAAGAGCAAGCTGGCGGCTCCGTGGGGCGGCGACTCCGTATAGAGACGGCCGCGTAGGTGGTGCAGAGACTTACGTGGCGCTGGTCTTATTTCGCAGAGCCGATCTCGCTTTGAGGCAAAGAGCAAGCTGAGCGGCTCCGTGGGAAGCGGCGACTCCGTATAGAGACGGCCGCGTAGGTGGTGCAGAGACTTACGTGGCGCTGGTCTTATTTCGCAGAGCCGATCTCGCTTTGAGGCAAAGAGCAAGCTGAGCGGCTCCGTGGGAAGCGGCGACTCCGTATAGGGCGACCGCGTAGGTGGTGCGAGACTTCGTGGCGCTGGGTCTTATTCGGCGAGCCGATCTACATTTTGAGGCAAAGAAACAAGCTGGCGGCTCCGTGGGAAGCGGCGACTCCGTATAGGGCGACCGCGTAGGTGGTGCCGAGACTTACGTGGCGCCTGGTCTTATTCGGCGAGCCGATCTACATTTTGAGGCAAAGAGCAAGCTGGCGGCTCCGTGGGAAGCGGCGACTCCGTATAGGGCGACCGCGTAGGTGGTGCCGAGACTTACGTGGCGCTGGGTCTTATTCGGCGAGCCGATCTCGCTTTGAGGCAAAGAGCAAGCCCGAGCCGGCCACGGGAGCCGGCGACCAGATAGGACGACCGCAGAGGTCGGGTGCCCGTGACTTACGTGGCGCTGGTCTTATTTCGCAGAGCCGACCGCTTTGAGGCAAAGAGCAAGCTGAGCGGCTCCGTGGGGCGGCGACTCCGTATAGGGCGACCGCGTAGGTGGTGCCGAGACTTACGTGGCGCTGGGTCTTATTCGGCGAGCCGATCTACATTTTGAGGCAAAGAAACAAGCTGGCGGCTCCGCGTGGGAAGCGGCGACTCCGTATAGAGACGGCCGCGTAGGTGGTGCCGAGACTACGTGGCGCTGGTCTTATTTGGCGAGCGATCTACATTTTGAGGCAAAGAAACAAGCTGAGCGGCTCCGCGTGGGGCGGCGACTCCGTATAGGGCGACCGCGTAGGTGGTGCAGAGACTTCGTGGCGCTGGGTCTTATTCGGCGAGCCGATCTCTATTTTGAGGCAAAGAGCAAGCTGGCCGGCTCCGCGTGGGGCGGCGACTCCGTATAGAGACGGCAGCGTAGGTGGTGCCGAGACTTCGTGGCGCTGGGTCTTATTCGGCGAGCCGATCTGTTTTGAGGCAAAGAGCAAGCTGGCCGGCTCCGTGGGAGCGGCGACTCCGTATAGGGCGACCGCGTAGGTGGTGCCAGGACTTACGTGGCGCTGGGTCTTATTCGGCGAGCCGATCTCGCTTTGAGGCAAAGAGCAAGCTGAGCGGCTCCGTGGGGCGGCGACTCCGTATAGGGCGACCGCGTAGGTGGTGCGAGACTTCGTGGCGCTGGGTCTTATTCGGCGAGCCGATCTGTTTTGAGGCAAAGAGCAAGCTGAGCGGCTCCGCGTGGGGCGGCGACTCCGTATAGAGACGGCCGCGTAGGTGGTGCCGAGACTTACGTGGCGCTGGGTCTTATTCGGCGAGCGATCTCATTGGATTAGCTCACAGGCTCCGGCAGCGGTTGGGCAATTCATCTTGACTTCGGCGAGTAGGGTGCGTCGCTT
This sequence comes from Asparagus setaceus, assembly GCA_012295165.1. Classification (NCBI taxonomy): domain Eukaryota; kingdom Viridiplantae; phylum Streptophyta; class Magnoliopsida; order Asparagales; family Asparagaceae; genus Asparagus; species Asparagus setaceus. The sequence continues at coordinate 27,826,801 of CM022709.1, read as the reverse complement.
AAGCGAGCAAGTTGGATCACTGTCGCGACTAGGTGAGAAGGGTTCCTCGATTAGTCCTAGCGAGAGGGATCCGTAGCTTCGACTTAGTGAGGGTAGGCTCGCTGACCGGGTAAGTTGGGTGCTTTGTCTCAACTAGGTGAGAAGGGTTCCTTGACTTCGTCGTGGCGAAGGGTTCCTTGACTTCGACCTAGTAGGAAGGGTCGCCTGAACTACTCAGCAAGGAAGTTACCTCGGCTCAGGCTAAGAGAGTGGGATTTCCCGGCTCGCGTTAGGCGAAAAGGGCGTACCTCAACTCATCCCAGTGGGAAGGGTCCCCTAAGCTCGGCTCCAACAAAGCAGCCATCCCGACTTGACGGATGAGATTGGGTTTTCACCGTTAAACATGGCGAGGAGAGTGTGTCTGGCTGCGGCAGTGATTATTTAAGACGCTCCTTGTACCATTTAAGACAAGGATAATTGTCAGGCAAAATTCTATTTATATTGATGGCTTTTGAACAAGGTTTACAATGCAAATTCATTGAAAAAACTTCCTGAGGTGTTCTATGTTCGAGGGATGTTGTAGGACTCTCCCATCAGGACTTACGGTGATATGTTAGAGTGGTTCTTGAGGGCGGTGTAGGGTCCTTCCCAATTGAAGCCAACTTGCGCGTCACGGTATCTTTATCGAAGGCCGCCTTCCTCAGCACTAGGTCGCCGACTTGGAATCTCCTTGGTCGGACCTTGTTGTTGTAATGTCGGGCGATCCGCTATTGATTGATGACTTGCCTGTGTAGAGCGGTTGCCCGGATCTCCTCCATCAAGTCGGTGTCCTCGAAGTCCCTCGAATTTGCTTCTTCGTCGAAGTGTTGGAGTCGGATGGTGGGCATGCCGACCTCCACCGGGTTACCGCCGCTCCATAAGTCGGCATGAGCGGGGTTTCCCAGTTGAACTCTTGTGGGTCGTCTGTGCGACCATAAGATGCTGGCGGTTCTTGACCCAATTGCCGACCGCTGGTCGACCCTCTTCTTGAGCTTGGAGGATGCATTTGTTAGCGGCTTAGCCCGGCCCGTTGCACTTGGGGTGGGCTACCGAGGCTAACTTGAGCTTGATCCCCATTCTTCACAAAATCTTGGAATCCCCGGCTGAGCGGGTGCGTTGTCGGTGATGAATGAGTGAGGGCGCCGAATCGGCATCGATCGACTTCAAGCAAAGGCTGGTGATGTTGGTCTCCCGATCTTCGCCAAAGGCTCGGCCGATCCATTTGGTGAAGTAGTCGATGGCGACTATCAAAATTCTGTTGCCGAGGCAATGGGAAGCGGCCCCAGGATATCCAGTCCCCATTGGGCGAAAGGAAGTGGGCTGAAGATAGAAGTGAGCTCTGTGGCGGCGGCTCTAGGGATTTCTGCGAAGAATTGACACTTTTTGCATTTGGAGACGAGTTGCTGGGAGTCGGCCACAATGGTCGACGATAATATCCTTGGCGTATAATCTTCTGGGCGAGAGTTCTTGCCCCTGGGTGGTTTCCGCAGGTGCCTTCGTGGATTTCCCTTAGGACATAACCGGCTTCGGCTGGTCGGAGGCACCGGAGATAGGGCCCCACCCCGCTGCCTAGGTAGGACGACCGATAGAGCTGGTCGTCGATCATGAGGTAGCGGCGGGCTGACCCTCTGCAAGCTCTTTGCTTCGGCCAGAATTCGGCGGTAAGAGGCCGTGATCAAGAGTGGATGAAAGGGTCCACCGGCAAGATTCCCGAAGGTCGGTGCATGACATCGATGGGTCTCCGCAATCTTTGGAGTGTGGGAGTGTGTCGGCGAAGATGGGTTGGAACTACTCAAGGAACTAGTTGATGCTAGGGCGGAAATCATGGCGTTGCGGCGAAGGGACTGGATGATCTTGAAGTTGGTGAAGTGGGTGGCGAGGTCCTTGGCGATCTTGGTATTGAGCCATCCTCTTATCTTTGGCGGCGTATTTGCGTTGATCGATGAACGACCAAGCGAGAGTCGGCCCGGCATAATTAGGCTTCGGCCTTGGCGCCCAGGCGATGAGCCGACAATGAGGGCTTCATATTCGGCTTCATTGTTCGAGGCGGGAACTTGAAGGCGATGGGCGCTCGTGGCTGTTCGCCGAGGCTGCGGGGCGGCGCCGGCCCGCTCCTGCCTCACTTGAGGATCCGTCCACCTTCAATTCCCACAAAGAGGCGATTTCTGAGGAGTCGGCTGGTTCGACACGGGAAGCGCTACAGCTCGCCCGGTCGACTTAGAGTATGGATTGGCGAGGCGGTGGGTCATCTGCTCCGCCCGGATGGCGGACTCTATGAGGAAGTCGGCCAATGCTGCGCCTTTATGGTGGTTACGGGCTCGAATTGAACATCATATTGGCTGAGCTCGATCGACCACGCCACCATCCTCCCGATGTGGTGGGACTCCCCAGAATTTCTTCATCGGGAGGCTCGTCCGCACGATGATAGGATCGCTTGGAAATACGGGCGTATCTGCGAGCGTAGTGATGAGGCGAAGGCGCCTTCTCGACCGGGGGTAGTTCAACTCCCTTGCCCTCAAAATCCGGTGACATAGTAGGCCGGCTACGGATGTGGTTCTCTTCTCGACCCGGCGCCGAGCTCACGGCTTGGTGAGGCGGCCAGAAATATGGATCAGAGTCTCCCCTTCCACCGGTTGGCTCAGAGTGGTTTGGTGCTCGGATATGCTTTGAGTTCTCTCGGCGGCGCAAAGATTCTTCGGTCCACTCCAACTTCTTCTTGGAATCTTTGGCCTCTCGAGAATTTTGAAGAAAGGGAGGCTTCTCTCTGCCGACTTGGGCGAGCGCCCAAGGCGGCTATCTTCCCATTGAGCTTGAATGTCCTTCATGGTGCGCTGTTCGAAGTCGCCAATAGCTTCTATCTTCTCGGGTTGATCTCAATCCTCTCCGGGTGATCATAAACCCCAAAATTTTCCGACCGCACTCCAAAAGCGCATTTGGTGGGTTGAGCTTCATGCGGTAATGCCGAAGGGTGGCGAAGGTCTCCTCCAGGTCGGTGATATGGGCGGCTGCCAATCTCGACTTCACCAAGATGTCATCCACGTAGGCTTCCACATTGCGGCCGAGCTGGGCCTTGAAGATCTTGTTGACCAGCCTCTGGCAGGTCGCGCCGGCATTCTTGAGACCAAAGGGCATCACTTTGTAGCAAAGGTGCCTCGATCGGTGATGAAGGGCGTCTTCTCCTGATCATGCCTCGCCATGCGAATCTGGTTGTAACCTGAAAAAGCATCCAAGAAACTTAGCAACTGATGTCCCGCACTTTCGTCCACCAACTGATCAATGCGGGGGAGGGGGTAGCTGTCCTTGGGGCATGCTTTGTTGAGGTCGGTGAAGTCGACGCACGTCCTCCATTTGCCGCTAGACTTCTTCACTAGGGCGGCGTTGGACAACCACTTTCGGGGTATTGGACTTCGAATGAAGTCGGCTCTCGTGAGCCGCCGACCTCCTCTGCTGCGCCTTTTTCGCTCGGGCCCAGTGCCTCTTCTTCGCCGAACCGCTTGACGGTCGGTCGACAGAGAGCTCATGGCAAATGGCGTCGGTGAAATGCGGCATGTCTTACGGAATCCAAGCAAACACATCAAGATTAGCTAAAAGAAAAGCAATTATCGCACCTCGTAATGGTTAGAGGTTGGACCCTATCTGGCGTCCTCTGCGCCTTTGTGGTCGATGGGGATCTCATGGAGATCTTCATTTGAGTCGTTCTCTCGCTCCGTCCTCTCTTCGAGTTGGCGAGCCGTCTTCTCAATGGGCATTGCGGTCGCGACTCCCTTCCCCTTTGTGGTGAGGCGTAGCGAGCTCGGGTTTCCTTACGGTAAGCCGGACCGTCCGACCCCTCTTGGTGTCGGGAATTTGATCATCGATGGTAGGTGGGCGGGATGGCCGCAAGAGGTGGAAGGCGTTGACCCAAGATGACATTGTCGCCGACTTGATGTCCATCACCACTGGCCGGGCGTCGGCGGTTGATTGCATGGCGGTTGACCTCTGATCGGGGAAGGGTGATCTGGCCCTCGGGGCTGAGAGTGTCTGTAAAGCCCGTCGGGGGTCCTATAGGCGGTGGAGCTTGGACGGTCGATGCCCATGCGGTTGAAGCATCCAAAACAATATGTCGGCAGAGCTCGGTGTCGATCATGATCCTCTTTACCTTGAAGCGCAATGTCGGTGATATGACGATGGGGTCGCCGTGAGGCGCCTCGACTCTTCCAAGTCCGCCATCAATGAGATGGACACATCGGCCTTCGCCTCTTGTCGCACTGCTCACCCGCAGGCATGCCTAGCATACCTCTTAGGGCATTATTGGACTCCCCTCTAAGGTCGGACCTCCACCGATGGTGTTGATGACTCCCAGACTCCCTTGGCCGGCTTCCCTCAAGGCCCGAAGCCTGGGTCGAGTCCGGGGACCGAGAGCGAGGTCGGTGGTCGTCCCTCCTGGCTTGCTGCTCTCGGTGGATCAAATTCTTCAAGAAGCCTCTTTGGATGAGGTCTTCAATGTCCTTTTGGAGAACACGGCATTCTCTGGTGTCGTGGCCGTGGTCCCGGTGGTATCGGCAGAATCGCCGTGAGTCTCTCTTGCTCGGGTCTGCTCTCATCGGCGGTGGGGGCTTGTGGAGGAGCCCCTCTCTCTGGGCCTTGTCCAGGGCCCCAGAAAGGGAGGTATTGAGGACTGTGAATACCGGAGGGGGAGCGTCTGCTCTTCTATCCTCCCTCCTGTCGAGCCGACCATTGCGGTTGTTCTTGGGAGGAGGATTTCTTGGGATGTGCCTCGGCTCTTCTCTCCGAGGCGGGTCTGGAACCGACCTAGCGGGATGGGCTGCTGGAGCGGCGTAGGTGGTCGGCTGCGGAGGATGAGGAGAATGCTGATGCTTGATGGTGGGGTAGCGTCGGGGTAGTTGTGGCCGTCTTGTTGGACTCGAGGCTGGCGTGGCGATCTTGTAAGCTTCCGCTTCTTCCATGTTCATGTAGGCATGGGCTTTGGACATCAAGTGCTCGTAGCTCTTGATGGGCTTCTTGTTGAGGGCTTTAGACAGTCGCTGTGTCGCAGCCTCGCCACCGTGAGCCGCCATAGCGACTTGGCTCCCACGGTCTTCGACTTCTAGCCTCTTCGCTGGAACCTCTTGATGTAGGCTCACGAGGCTCTCGCTGGCTCTGGTTGGTGCGAATGAGCACTGCTGGAGGCGGTTTGGGCTTGGCATTGGCCAAGAAGTGGTGTATGAGCTAGGCTCGGTTCTCGGCTGCCGATGGACTTCTTCTCCAACGAGTTCCACCAAAGCTTGGCGCCTCGCCAAAGTAACGGGAAACAGCCGCGATTGTTGCTTCGGTGCTTGCATCATGACCATGGTGTTGTAGTAGTCTGCACATGCTTTCGGACGGGTCCACATCGCCCGCATACTTGTCCATCGTCGGCATCTTGAACTTCTCGGCGGCGCTTGTATGATGGAGTCGGTGAAGGGGTGCTCCTCCGATGGTCGGCGTCGGTGGTATACTTGATTGTAGTCGCCCGGTCTGTTGGTGGGCGGTTGGGAGTAGTCTTCTGGTGCGGTGTGAGGTTTGGAGGCTGTGTCGTGGGCTGCCCACCGCCTTGGCCGGGAGAAGGGCTTTCATCGGTGAGGTCGAATGCTAGGCGCCGTGGTGGCTTGCCTCTGCCTGAGGTGAGTGGCAGCTCTGGTGATCCCTCCGTGACTTGTCAAGGTGGGGAGTCTCAGGAGCGGGATCTCACAGGCCTCTGACGGTGAAGCCGGATGGGAATAAGCGGTGGCGGAAGGCAGCCCGCCGTTATTCTTGATAAGCTTCTTTGCTTTGTTAAAGCGAGGCGAGTGAAGAGGTCACCGCAAAGCTTGGAACCGGGCATGCATGGTGGCTTGCATGGCTTGGGTGATCTTCGGTGGATTCACGGAGTTGGGCTTGAGTGACATAGCACGCTTGTAGGTTCTCGACCGGAAAGATCATCGCCGCTAGACATAGCTACAAGAAGAAGAAAGGAGGCCCCGGTGGTAAGCTGATGATGTATATAATCACAGTCACTAACCTCGGATGAGTTTAGCTTTAAAGAGAGCGAGTCCGCTTTCTCTCCTAAAGCCGGCGGCGACTCCGACCAAAGAATTCGCCACAACAGAAAGAAGGACTGCGGAAGAGGCGGAGTTGGGATCTCCGTGGTTCCTCCGGCGGTCAAGTTAGTGGAGTGGGGATAGTCTAATAGGCGGGAATTCACTTTCGGAAGAGATTGCTTACCTCGTTAGGCTGTTCACGTTGCTCTTTATATCTAGGGTTGGGGGTATTTCCGTCTTTCCATCGGTTGAGGAACCAGCGATGAGTCGACCTTCCCTCCACGTGTGAGCAGTGATTGGCCGAGCATTTTATTTGTCCGCTATGGGGCCGGCCTTTACAGTGTCAAATGCGGGTAGTTTGAGGGTTAGTGTGGTCTATTCGCCATTAATGGGATGGGATTGGCGGCCTGTAGGCTGCATGGGTCCGAGGTGCCTTAAATCTTGTGAGAGATGGGGAATTAAAGAGTGTCGGCGCATTTAATGCGATGTTGATGGGCTCAGTCTTGTATAACCGTCGTTCAGTGGAGGGACCACATAGGATGAGAGAGGGGAGTTGAGGCGGGTGGCCGACTCACGCCTCTTAGGGCGCCCCTTGGGATGATTCTTTGAGGGGCGATTGGGGCGCCTTATCGTCGCCCTAGAGGACGAGTGGCCGAAGGGTAGGCTGGATTTGTTCCACATTGTTTGGAGAAGTCGGTGGCTTGTAGGAAGGGATCGAACGGCGGCGGTCGGAAGGATGATCGACACCGCCTTCAGCGTCGTCAGAAGCTGTCGATGGTCGGCTTCGCCCTTCAGCGTCGGTCATGGCGATGGTCGTCGATGGGCCGGGGCCGGAATGAGTCATACATCGGCCGGTCGGTGGGTTGAGTGTGGAGGTTCTTGTCGGTCCTCATTGGTAGACAAGCGTTCGTTCAGATCAGCGCTTGGTTTTTCTCTTTAATCACTGATTAGTGGTTATGACCATAACACGCGCCAAACCCGTGAACCCTAATCCCCATCTTCCAGGCCTATCACTGGAGATTTTCCTGACCAATTAATCTTTCATCAGAGTCCACACCAAATCACAAATTTCATCAAAAAATTCCAAATCAGACAAAAGAATGGGTGCAGTCGGTGCAGACAAAAACTACCCACCGAACGCATTCTTTTAAAGTGGTTCCCGTGTTTTCAATATTTCTATCCATTTGATAGCGATGGATCATAGAAGTTGCGGCTGTGGTGTGTGCAAGTCAGGTACTAAAGCAATGTAGACCGCTTCGTAACGGGAAAAGTCGCCGATGGTTTTATGTTTGCATGTTGGAAAAACGCAACAGGGGGCAAATAGTAATAGAATAATATACTTTAGTTCGTTTAATTTAGCCCTACCCTCAATGCGTTCAACGCCTCCCCCAAGTCCACCTACAGAATGGACAAGTGTAAAGAACTCTGCTAATAAGTAAGCATTAAGCAAATCCCTTTCACAGCTATAAAATATATTCTAGTTTACGTTCATTGTCTCATTCTCACGTGCATTTGCACGTGCAGATTTTCATGCTCGGACTAAAAGAAACAAGACCAGACGACATGATACCCATTGGTGAAAAGACCTAATATTTGTGTGGATACTTCAAGGAGTGCATTGAAAGACCAGGCGACATGATACCCATAGGTGAAAAGACTTGATATTTGTGTGGATACTTTAAGGAGTGCATTGAAAGATATCCCTTCTAAGATTTGCGCCACAAAATTTATGTAACAAGGGGCAAACTTTTATGTAACCACTTTAAGTTCCTTCTTATCAATTTGGAAAATTTCAAGCAATTTAGATTACTGAAGCAAATAATTTAGGAAAAATTTCACCGAGGCCCCAAAAATTAAAGCCTCAATTGACTAAGATTTAGCGTATTTGAGCTATATGCAAAAGCCTCAAATACATGGCTTTTTTGTGTTTCAGTCCCAAATACATGGCCAACTCAGCAGTGAGAGAAAAGTCTCATGTTCCTTCCCAAAATACCCCTCATAATGTCCCATGTTATTATTGCAGTTAACCCCTAATTTTTAAGAGGCTGTTTGCAAAATTTTCAGGGGGTTATTCACAAAATTTTCGAGATCATAGCAAAATTTTTAGGAGTTTTTTGCAAAATTTTTAGAGATTCTGAAACTTCTAGGGGGTGTTTACAAAATTTACATAGGGTTATTTGCAATTTCTAAACCATTCAGGGGTTTTTAATAAATTTTTAGGTTTTGTTTATAATTTCTGAAACTTTCAGGAGGCTATTTGAAGAATTTCCAGGGGGTTATTTGTAATTTTTAAAATTTTTAGGGGAGATTTGCAAAATTTTTAGAAAGTTATTTGTAATTTTTTAAAATTTCAAGTGTGCTTGCAATTTCTGAATCTTTCAGGGGGGGTATTTGCAATTTTTTCATAGGTTATTTGCAATTTCTGTATTGATGTTGTGTGAAATTTAGTGTCTTTGGAAAGTTAAATATGTAATTGTATATGTTCGTAATGAACTATGAAGGATTAACTGTGAATTTTACCTAGATGATATTAACTTTACTCATTGTATATATTAAGTTTATAGTATAACTATTAAGTTTATATAGTGGATGTTAATTTTGAATGTTGAATGTTAAGTTTACTCATTGATTGTTAAGTTTAGAGTATAGCGCTAATTTATAGATCATATGTTATAGTTAAAAAATTATTATTAAGTTTTAGCCTTAGATGTCAATTTTATTGGACAAATGTTGCTGTAAACTCTTAAATTGTTAAATCATGACTTTGTTTGCTTGATTTGTTTATTTGATTTTTTTGTCAATTCTATTAAACTTAATAGCTAATTGATATAATTACCATCTATCTGCTAAAATTCCTTTGCTAACTCATATATTTCACATTTATTTGTTAAAGTTAACATGTAATCTATATAGTCAATATTTGTGTGTTAAAAGTAACTTCTAATTCATATATCTAACATTTAACTCTTAAACCAAGCTGACTAAGTAGTATAGCTAACATGTTTTGCTTTAATTTTCTATGAATATGTTTAACATCCAATCTTTAACTTTACTACACAACACACAAGATTAATAATAGCCAACGATTAATAATAGCCAAGGCTTAATCTGCCATTCTCAATCATCCCATACGAACTAATCACTGTCATAAATGAATTGTGATTGCAAACAATCTCTTCCTCTCTCATCTTCGGATTAGCCCTCATTGCTTCCTCTTGAAGCACATTCAACGAATAATTGACCATCAAAGTAGTCCAAGAAACAGCATTCCTCTCGGCATCTCCTCAAACGATCTCCATGCAATTATCAATTAGCTCACATTTCCCTATTCTCTCATGTCCATATTATCTCACCTCTCTAAACATGTCCATTCCTTTATTAGCCAAACTAGCTCTAAAGACCTCAGAAATGACTGATTTCCAATTAGCATAAGCATTCGATTGAACATGTTGAGTGCGATTAAGGGCGGGCAACTTTAAGGTACATACTGATGAGGGTGTTATATTGGAACGTACCAACAAAGTTGAGACAATGACGGATGAGAGGAGAACTTAGTCATGACATCATGAATTTAAGAACATATGTGAGGGAACGACTGGAAGCATTTAGCCCCCTCCTCTCATAAATATTCATCCCTCTCAATGCTGGTAATCTTACCACTCACCCGATCCCTCTCCTTGCTCCCCTCCTTTTCAAATAGTCGTCTTCTTCTTTCTCACTCCCAAATCTCTCTCTCTCCTCTCTCTCTCTCTCTCTCTCTCTCTCTCTCAAATTTCAAACTTGAAGAGAGAGAGAGAGAGAAAGAGAGGAGAGAGAAAGCTCTAAACTCAAATCAATGGAAGATCACCAGCAAACCCAATTGCTCAAAGCTCTACATGCCCTCAAAGATGCATTGAAGAACATCAGGTAACCTCCGATGAGTTCGGTTGCAACCCTCTATCGATAAAAGTTGTCCTCAAACTCGATTTGCTCTACAACTCTCCAACAATGATCTGTCTGGCGATCCCAACTTCAACACCCTCTCCTCCCTCCCCTCCCGCCTCAAAACCCTAGCCTTCTCTCTAAGTTCCAACCCCAGCCACCGGTGATGCCTCTATGACTTCCTCCTGTACCACTCTGATGGCGGCGACAGTGAAGATCCCCGCATCACCGGATTGTGGATCGACTGCTCTCTTCAAGTTTTTGAGCCCATGGAGATTTGCCAAATCTTTGAAAAGTGGGGGTAGTTGATCATTACATGTTATTACACTTTTAGACCCTCAGTGTCGATTTTACTTTGAATAAAATATCTGCTAATAAAGTATTTTTATCTTAATTTACAGGAAATAAAGGATTAAGGAATAAGAGCCTAAAAGAACTCAAAACTCCCTCATTTTTTAACCCTTATTGAAGCCTAAGATCAAGCCAAAAGAAGCCCATAGAAGCCAACATAAAAGAGCCCAAGAATTTTAGCCAAAAAATTTCATATCAAAGAAGTATCGACTGCGATATCGATAGCAATATCGATGTTTGTATCGATACTAGTATCAATACCCAGTAAGCAGTTACAGGTTAAAGGCTAATATTGAGTGACTTTGGGGCTAAGTTTGATCAAATGGCTAATAATGATTTGTGTAATCTATAAACAGGGGTAGAGAGTGAGGGTTTTGAGTGTAAAATTTTATAAAAACTCTATTTGAAGAGGAGAGTTACTTTTAATTGAGAAGACCTTCCAAAATTATAAACTTTTATTTGCAATAAATAAAAAAATTTACTCCTTTTAAATTTTTTTCTTTTTATTTGTTGATGAAGATGAAAATTTGCCTTCAAAGGGCTAACCCTTTGCAATATAAGTTTTATTTTCTCCTTCTATTCTTATTTTAGAATTGCATGTTTAGGATTTTATTTTCTTATTTTTATTTTTATGTTGGTAAATTAGATTCATTTCATGCTTTGTCGATAGATTTACTTTCATGCTCTTTTATTTTTATTATTTAGATTTATTTTCATGCTTTATAGAGTTTCATTTCTTGCCTTGTAGTTAGTATATATTTTTCTTTTAATTTTGTTTTGTAGTGTGGATTTATTTTTATGCTCATTATTTTTCTTATTTTATAGTTAGTTTCTATTTTCTTGCTCGTAATTTAGATCTAATTCTTGTTCTTTTATGCTTTCTGGTATAGATTTTATTTCCTTATTTTTATTTTCCCAAATGAGTAACTAAATTTTGTTGGAATTCTACAATTGTATGAAACTAGTTTAATTTCTTTTATGATTTATGGATTGCTCTCTTTATGCTTAAATTGCTCATATTAGGATAATCAACTAGAGAACTAATTGGTAGAAAAAGAATTTGACAATCTATACTTATCTTGAGTGGTTTGATAGGTTGTACTTATGAATTCTAGAATTAATATCTAGTTGTTTATTCTTTTCATGAATAGAACTTTTGCTTGGATGATAATTTGATAGATTATGCTTTCTTTTAGTGGTTTGATAGCCTATGCTTAGTAAATCTAAAGTAAAATATGATAACAAGTGAGTAGTTCATAAATCTTAAATAAAATTAAATAGTTGATTCAATTCTAGATTCCTCATTTTTCACTTATTTTTCCTCACTCTTTCTAGATTTGATTTCTCTCTTGATTTCTCTCTTCTTGATTTTATTTTGTTCCAATTTGTAATTCTTTTCTTGATTTCATTTTCTTAAGTTTCCTCTTTATTCTGTTTTCTTTTTATTTATTTCCTTCTTATCCCCTTCTCCTCTCTTATTTTTATTTTATTTTGTGACAATTCACTCTCTACACACTCTATTTCACTCCTCTTTGTTCACACATTTTAAGACCAATTTTAGAAATTCTAAACACACACCTTTCTTGTGGGTTCGATATCTAAATTCTATACTATAACTTGATAGTTGTTCTCTTGCAATTTTTGTCCATGTTTATTATATCCATATCAAGTTTTTGGCGCCAAGCAGGAAGGTGCTTGTAATTAGGATTTTTCTGTTTTAGTTCTTTGATTTATTTTATTTTCTTGTTAAGCACTAAACTAGAAGATTGAAGATTAAAGATTAAAGATTGAAGAAGAAGATTTGCTTAAAAGGTAAGTCCCCTTTCTAGTATTTTCAATTCCACCATCTAGTTTAGGCTCTTCACATTAGAGACAATTAGGAACTAATAAAAATAACAAAAATTTTATCTTGTCGACCTAATAAAATCCACCCTTCACTTGAACAACTATGAATAAGATAATAAATCCAAACAAAAGCTCTCTTTCTCACATTTATTTGATTGTTGACTCTAATTAAAAAAATAAAAGGTTTTTCTTTTGCATCCTTTTATAGTTGCTTTTAATTCTCAGGGTTGCATTGCATATAGTTAGTAGGAATTTATCAAAGTGATTTAAGTATTTTGATTTGAGCGCTCACTTGAAAATACTCTTAAGGGCAAAAACTCCCTAATCGAGATGAGGTAAGGGATTTCATCACTCTTTCCTTAGCCCACAAATCACTAATTCCTTCCTAAACAAACTCAAACCTTCTAAAACTCATTAGACATTGGCCCCTAAGGACTCGAGCTCATTAAGAAATAAGAAATACTTAAGTGAACTGGTTTAAGTTTACTTAAATCTATTGGTGTCTAAGACAATGTTTAGGGGTTGCGTAAAATGCTCCATAAGAAAAGAGATACTTAGTTGGTCCTTGACCTCCCTCTAGTACTATCCTTACATTGCTAACTGACCAAGTAAACTTTAATTTTTTCACTCAATGAGTGTTTGGTTAGGAGCTGGCCTAGTTGAGTCTAGGCTTAATCCTAGAATTAAGGGTGATTATTTCAAAATGGTTGCTCTTGATTTGTTTAGTTAGGTTTTTCTTTTATCCTTCCTCTTTTCTCTCACTTATTTTTAGGTCTTTCAGTTTTTCTTTTAAAAACCAAAAGAAAAAAAATTTTAATTAACTTTGTTTTTCTAGATCTTTTTCTCTTATTTTTTTAGATATTAAAAATAATTTTGCTTTAGTGTATGCGAGTTTGGATTAGGGATAATACCAATCGTTTAATCCATGTTGAACCAATTTTTTAGACTAAAGAAATGGAAAATCCAAATACACAAGTTCTTCAAGATATGTGTTATCCAACCTAGAAATGCAATCCTATCTTGTATTAGGCTTCCGATATTAATGGAACTAATTTTGAGCTTAGACCTCACTTTATAAACATGCTTCGAAATTCTTAGGAATGAATCAAGATGCATACATTTTATATCCGAGTTTGAGGAAGTTTGCCTTATAATTAAGATTAGAGAGTTATCTAAGGACGTGATTAAGCATAGATTGTTCTCATTTGCTCTTTAGGACAAAGTCAAGAAATGATTGTATAGCTTTCCCACAATTCTATCTCAACTTGGAATGAATTTGTTACCATTATTCTTAAGAAAATTTTTCCAATTCATAAAACGATTAAGCTTAGACATAGCATTCAAAATTTTAAGATAGTTCCAAGGGAGCCATTCTGAAAGTATTTTAATAGATTTAAGGATCTTCTTATCCAATATCCTCACCATGGTTTAGAAAAGTGACGATTATGCTAAATTATTTATGAAGGATTGGATTATTCTTCGATTATTCTTCAAAGTCATTCTTAGAATCTTTGTGTCAAGGTGATTTTCTAGAGAAAAATGCCGAAGAAGCTTGGAAATTCTTAAAGAGTTTGCTTGAAAAAAAACTATGCAGTGGAAACATTGTGATGAAAAAGTTTCATCAGTTTCCCCAACCAAATCCAATGGTCTTTCCGTAGAGTTAAACATAGCCTTTGAAGCAAAGATGGCTACAATCCTGCATACGTTAGAAGCTCTTGAAACCAAGGAACGAGCCCTAGCTCAAGTCAACCAAGTTTCTATCCCAAGATGTTATAACTATCTATCTCCAGCCCATATTTTAGAGGAATGTCCTCTCTTAGGAAATAATTGATCACTAGGTCAACTGAACGTTGCAATCCAGCGTCCTGGAAATAGTTCATTTTCTCTAACCTACAATCAGGTTAGAGAAATCATCCAAATTTTACATGAATCGGGGAAACTTCTCTGAAAATTAAAACTTCACTCCCACTTCAACCCAACAATTTTCTAGAGGAAATATAGTTCCATTCAACTCACCGAATAATTTTTAACAATCTAGTTTGCCTTATCCAAACTAGCCTCTTCACCATCAAACTGTAAATCCTATTTCTCTGAGTTCTAATCATGAGAAATATTTTAGTGTCCTAGAAAAGAGTTTAGAGGCTATGATTAAAGCTTCTACATAGACCACCAATATGTTGACTCAGCCATCCAACACTAAGTTTCTTCATACAAACAACCAGTTAAAAATGCTCAATTCCAACACTCAAGCCATAGCTAGGTTAGAAACCTAACTTGGTCAACTAGCTTGTGCCATGAGTGAAACAGAGAAGGAAAAAAATTTTCAAGTCAACCTGTTACAAACCCTAAGGGCATTCGATAAAGTTCAACCCACCCAGCTCAAGTGTATGGAATCCATACACTACGGTCAGGGAAGCATATAGATAATCAAGTTAGAATGCCTCTGGATAAAACTCCATCTTTTTCTTTTCCTATTCAAAATATTAAACTTGAACAAATCTCTTCTCTTTCTAATAAATCTGTTCATCAATCATCCTCTTTTGATGACCAAGAACCTAAAACCGAACCTGAACTCAATATTGATAGGTTTAAGCCCGTTGCTCCCTTCCCAGATAGACTCAGGTCTAGAAAAACTCTCCTCAGGTAGAGAAGATCTTGTAAACCTTTAAGCATGTCAAGATAAATATCCCTCTCTTAGATGCTATCCAACAAATTTTATTTTATGCAAAATTTTTAAAGGATTCGTGCACTAAGAAGAAAATAATAAATATTTCAAAGAAAGTCTTTCTTACTGCCAATATCAGTGACATGCTCTCAAAGCGCATACCTTTAAAACATAAGGATCATGCTTGTCCTACTATCTCGTGTGTCATAGAAAATACCTTCATTGATAAGGGGCTTTTAGACTGATGGGTGAGTGTCAATTTGCTTCCTTATTCGGTCTACTAGTAACTTGGTGTAGGAAAACTTAAAACATCTAGATGCACCTTACAGTTGGCTGATAAATCTATAAAATCCCTATGGAAGAGATAGAGGATGGTCTGATTAGGGGAGTATTTTTTTTCTGTTGACTTCATAGTCTTGAAAATGTGGCCTGTTTCCAATCCTAAGGGACAGATTGCAGTCATTCTAAGGAGACCGTTCTTAGCAACTTTAAATGCTTTGCTCAATTATAGAACCGATCAAATAAAATTATCCTTTGGGAATATGACTGTAGATCTCAACATCTTCAATTTAGAGAATCGAGTGATCCATCAGACCAAACCCTAGAAGTGAACTTCATTCAAGGAATATCAAACAAATAGTTAGAAGAAGAATGTGAATCAGACTCAAGTTAAGAGATCTTTTTTGATGAACTCAAGATACCAAAGGAGTTAGAGTCAGAACTAGTCTTTAAAAAGAAAAGCATTGAGTCAGATAGAAGTTTCACTGATCTCAGCTTTGAAAAACTCTTTACAGTGGAGATTAGGTTCCTAGAAGATATAGAATAATCAGCTTATCATGCCTCAACCATGAACTTTGATTTGAGGAAATTTTCAAAAAAGAACTGATTGTGTTAGGGCAAACTTTTATTCATATGGAACCTGAGTTTAAATTTGAGACTAGCATTCTGATTGATTGATACCGAAACACAAAATACATACATGCCATCAATTGCTATAGAATTTATTAAAACCTCCAAAAGTACAGAATTTAAGCACATCATAGAGTTTATCATTTTAGACTTCTTTAAAATCTGAGGTAGAATTTTTAGCAATACGATAAGAATTGATGTAGAGTATGTGCTTTTATTTTCAATCTTTCATTCTACATCTTTACTCTTTGTCTCAAAATAATAATAAAAGAATTTATTCTCCTCTCATTAGAGAGTTTCTTATTCTTTGGAAAAAAAAAGAAAATGTAAAAAAATGAAAAAGATATGAAAGAAAAAAGAAATTTTTTAGCTACATCATTCTCATACAAAAGGTAATTGCAAATTTTTATCATGTTATCGTTATTCTAAGTCAACCTAACAAATATAAGCACCTCCTTTACTATCTACTTTACCTTATGCATCATAGAGTTTGCATTGAGGACAATGCAAAATTTAGGTGTGAGGGTGAGAACTAATCATCTTTTCTCTTTATTTTACCATTTGTTGTTCTTTTTATTTCATATTTTCTTTTTTCTTTTCCTTAAAAGAAGTTGTCACTTGCCAACTTGATAGAGTTAATTAATAATTTATCGACTTGATAAATTTTAAATTTTCTAATTTTTAGTTAGTTTTATACACAAGTTAACCTTTTATGATAACTCAAAATAATCTTCTTAAGAAATAATTTTCAAAGTAGCATACTTCACTATGGTCCGAAGTTAGACTTTTAATTAAAAATAATGAAATTTTTGCATGATTAGCTTGAATAGAAAATAATTCTTTCAAGTTCTCTTGATCTAATTAGTTTTCATATATATATATATATATATATATATATATATATATATATATATATATATATATATATATATAATTTGTAAAAGAAGAGTGCTAAAATAAGCACCAATAAAAACTCTTTTGAACTCCAAGGTGATTCTATCGTACTAAGCCTAAATTGATCGAGTGATTAAGCCTAAGAAGTATTTTTTTATACTTAATGACTATTATATCATATAAATGACTAAGTGTTCATCCTTGACGGGGAGTCGACACGTGTTTCATATTAACTAAATACCAGATCAGGCTCACTCTATGCGGGACGACTCGAGCAGAGTCAACACTCGACCCTTCCCAAGAAGGGCCGAGTTGAAAGACGTCCTTACTCGGATCTCTCCGTTAGGAGAAACCCCACGCCTTATCATTCTACAAGGCCAGGTCAAGAACTTTTGAAGCTGAGTAAAAAGATGGTACTTATCGGCCCACTTGCAAGACCGAAGTGAAAGTCTTTATGACTCATTGGACCTCATCAGCACTATGCGGACCTCATCGCCATCACATTAAATGCCTAGGTGACTCACCCCTCTCTACAGCCGACACCTGTAAAGTAGTTGCTGACTGAGCCGCCTGCTTGGACTCGATCGAAGTTATGCATCTGCCCCTTGGATCTGCTATAAAGGAAAGATGATGTCTACTGCATAGGGTAAGCAAACTCTGGCTAAAATACACCACACACTCTCTCTTCTTCTCCACTCAAGCTGAACGCTAACTTGATCGTCGGAGGAACCACCGGAGATCCCAACTCTGACCCTCTCACGTGTTGTTCATGTGCAGGACTGGATTCTCTGCTCAAGAACCAACACTCTGAAGAAGATTAAGGGACCCTAATACCCTAAATAATCCACCCTCAATTTTCTATTTGATAACTAACATCAACAGTTTGAGCCCACAGTGGGGCTTCTTTTTCTTCTTTACATAAGATGGCTGGTTCTGATCGCCCAGGCCGATCCTCCAATCCGTCCGCTGAAGACCAACATGTGGGCTATGTCACTCAAGCCCAAATAGAGTAGTCAGCCCGGAGAATTTCTCAATCTCTCCAACAACAGTTCGCTTCCTTCACGAACGAACTCCTCAGCCGGATTCCTCCTTAGCAGCCTTCTCCGTCGTTCATTCCTCCTCCTCCCCCTCCTGGGGGTCAGGCTGAGCAACGAGCACCCAAAGATTACGCTGAGCACACCTCTCCTCCACTCCACCAACAGGCTCATTTTGTCGCTCCGCCTCGACAGAACTAGTAGTACGTGGAAGCGATGGATGAGAGCCCTAGCTACAACCATGACGGCCATGAGAGAGCTGCATGGACGGCTTCACATGGCCCCAGATACCCCTATGCTGCTCCGGGTCCTTCCACCACTAATCTGGCATCTGGTTATGACCGGACATTCAACACTGTTGCCGACACCATCGAAGGGAACACTCCACTCGCCAACTAGATCATGAATGCTCCCTGCACCAAATTTAAGATGCGTCATATTGAGAAATACAAAGGCGACAGAGATCCAACGGAGCATGCATAAAATTTTTATGACTTGATGAACATGCAGCAGGTGACTGAGCCAATGATCTACAGATCCTTCCCTATCATCTTGACGGAAAGTGCTAAGATGTGGTGGAACTCACTGGACAAGAAGTCCATCCACAGTTTTGAGCAGCTCAGCCAAAAGTTTGTGCACCACTTTTTGGCTGACTCCAAACAGAAGAAGCCCTCCCACGTCTTGCTGCAAATGAGACAGGACCCTTGGGAAAGCCTCAGGGACTACTTCAAGAGGTTCCAAGCCAAGAGGCTGGAAGTCGACAACCCTGGCAACATGGTCGCCATGGCTACGATCTCGGTAGGGCTAAAGACAACTAGCTAGCTGACTCGCTCATCATAGATCGAGTCACCAACAATGAACAGTTGATGGCCAGGGCACGACGGCACATGGATGCGGAAGACGTCCGAACCTATAAGAAGGCGGCCAAAGAAGGTAATGTAGCGCCAGCAAAGAATGACATCACGCGTAGTTTCCATCCCTCTCCAAAGGAGAAGACGGAGAGGGATCCCCCCAGAACTGACTCCAGGTCAAGTAGGGCCGACAAGAGGGATCAAAGAAGAGAAGCAGCCAAGAGGCCAGCCCTCACTTCCCTCAACACTTCTCTCTCACAAGATCTCTACTTGGCCTAGAAGGAAGGATATTTGAACTCCACTCCTCCTCGCATAAAGTCGGACCCCGGATTCAGAGATACCAAGCAGCACTGCCGGTACCACAAAGATCACGGCTGTCATACCGATGACTGTAGAGTCTTCTAGAGAGATATTGAGGACTTGATACAAAAGGGATTCTTAAAGAGACTTGTCTCTTGACGGGACAGGGGTGAACCCGCTTCAAGAAAGTCCGACAGGAGGTCTCGATCTAGATCACCCCGTCCCCAACATCAGCAAGACAAACAACCTGTAGAGATCGATAGTTGGGGCATCATCAACACCATTAGCGATGGTCTGGCAGCAGGAGAGACGTCCAATAACGCTCAAAAGAAGTACACTAGACGAGCGTTGGACGTCAATTTATGTGAGAAGAAACCAAGGATAGATCGGCCTATTTCCTTCAGCAGCACTGATCTGAAAGGCATAGAGATGCCTCATGATGACCCTCTCATCATATCGGTCGAGATTAATGGCTTTCGGGTCACAAGGATCTTAGTCGATACTAGGAGCTCCACTGATATTCTGTTCATTGACGCCATCAACCAGATGGGCATCGACAAGTCCAAACTACAACCTTGCCGAGGCCCCCTCATTGGGTTCACAGGGCACTCGCTCCTACCAGAAGGGCTGATTACTCTCCCCCTAATGGTCGGCAAGTACCCTCGCCAGTCCACTATTCAAACTTAGTTTGTGGTGATTGTTCGCGGTAAAAGTCGGTTTTGTATTCATTACTTTGTTGAACTTGTTTACAGCTTCGTTGGCCTACAACAAAGTTCAAACAAAAAGAAATGCCTTTTTATTTAAGGCGTACAATGAAAACAAAAGATTACAACTTCTTCCTGTATGAACAAACGCTCGGATCTCTATTATACGGGATCCTCGCTTGTGTGGGTTCTTCGCCTGTGCCGGGGACTTTTTATTCGTCCGTGGACCACCGCGCGATTCAGATCCTGGTAGAAACCGGATTACGGAACTTCTGAGGCGTAGAGGGCTCGTTTCACGAAGGAAGCGAAGCGCTAAGGGATCGCACTCACGAAGGAGAGGATCGCTGCGGGGATCGCACTCACGAAGGAGAGGATCGCCGGGCGGGTGAATTTACTAGGAGAAATCACGGCTATCCCGAAGGGTAATCTATAGTCACGACCAGTTAAACACCTCGCGATTGTAGATCGGCGTCGGTGAACTTCGTGCTCGCCGGTGCTCCGGGCGTGCGTCGGCGGCTCGTAGATCTCGCGAGAGCTCTCTCACAAATATCAGTACATCCAACCTCCAGAACTGAGCACCCCCAAGACTATTTATAGGAAAGCGGAAGAGGGGGTCGGTCGGACACTTTTGGTGTCCGCCAATGCTCGGACACTTTTGGTGTCCGGCCAATGCTCGGACACTTTTGGTGTCCCGCCAATGCTCGGACACTTTTGGTGTCCGCCAAGCCGGACACTTTTGGTGTCGGGTCATGGCCGGACACCTTTGGTGTCCGACCAAGCCGGGCGCCATTTGGTGTCGGGCTATCTTGGACACCAAATGGTGTCCGCCAAGCCGGACACTTCGGTGTCAGAGTCTTTGGTCGATCATTTGTTTTGCCCAAGTTTGATTATTTTCCGGACTTTTTGCGGCGTTTGCTCGATCTTGTCGTTGTCGTTCTAAGTCCGTGCTCGATTCATTTGATCGGTTTCAACCCGTCAACGGTTTAGATGACGATTGGTCGACGTTTGAACTTGGTCCGTTGGCGTTCAAATCCGGTCTCATTGACGTTCGAATCGGTCGTGGGCGTTGAATCGATCTCGTTGGCGTTGAATCCGATCGATCTTGCTTCGTCAAATATGGTCGTCAAATCTTATTGACCTGAGGCGCCGTTGTTAGATTAATTCCTCATTACGAAGTCTTTGTCGATTTGTACGCCTCGCCGACTCACATGCATTCGTCGATTCGCTTTATGCATTTTGGCGGAGTCAATCGCTAACGCTGAAGTCGCGTTGTCGGACGGATCGCCGCTTGTCAACCCACCGCTACGAAGTCTTGTTCGCATCGATAAGCAATTTTAACGCCAAAGATACCCCCTCCAAAGCGTCTCAGTCTCGATTCTTGATGAGTCTGGGATGCTTTGGACATGATGAGCCCTTCATCCTTTAGTTGGCGTGATAGGACTTGTGAATGACCTTGGCGTTTGATCTCTCCACTCCCTTCAGTCTTTCCAGTGCTTTGTAGGATTGCTGAAGTATTACGATACTGCATTTTTTTTTGTCTGACCGTTGTTGAGATCTTGACCAGAAGTCGATTGATGAATTTCTTCTTGAGAATAGCCTCAGTATTTTGATTCTTCCAATCCTCTCAGGTTGTCCAGTGCTTTGTAGGATTCTTTGAAGTATTACGATCTTGCATTTATTGCTTGACCGTTTGTTAGAATTTCAAAATGTAGTTAATTGAGTTCATTTGTTGACTCGTTGTTGGTGAATTGTCGTCCAATTGACCCTCAAGATTCCTCCGTTGATCGGGGAATCCTTCGCTGCGACACGTTTAATTGGCGTCAAACTATATAGATTTTAGCCTTCAATCGTCGAGTGCAACGCGTTGACCGGCGTGCGATCTTACGTGGATCCGAACCGTTGATCAATGAATCCTTCGGCAACGACGCGTTGGTTGGCGTCGCTACTGTATTACTCCTTGTTGGAGTACAATTATCCACAGTGGGAGGAATTCTTCTTGGGACTTATTCCAATTCCAAACTGTTGACCGATGGGCCTTCCGGCGGCGACGCACGAATCGGCATTGATACAGTGGGAGGAGTTCTTTCAAGGTAGAACGCGTTGTCCGGCGTCAATATAAGCCTTGTCAGAATTCATCAATTTATCCCTCTTTGAGGTTCCACAGTGGGAGGAAATTGAGGGTTATCGAGTTATCCTTAAGAATATGGTAATATTCTCCAGGAACTTCTCGTTAAGAATTAGGAAATAGTTTATACTCGTAGTCCTATTCGGAGTAGGATTAGGCGACGCGTTGATCGGCGTCGATGTGATCCGCACGATCGAGTTATCTCTAAGAATATTTTTTATGGAAATATTCTTTCGGGAACTTCTCGACAAATTAGGAAATAGTTTATACTCGTAATCCTATTTGGAGTAGGATTAGGCGACGCGTTGATCGGCGTCGATGTGATCCGCGACGATCGAAGTTATCCGTAAGAATATTTTTATGGAAATATTCTTCGGGAACTTCGACAAATTAGGAAACAATTTATACTGTAATCTTATTTGGAGTAGGATTAGGCGTCGTTGATGCGTCGATGTGATCCATACGATCGAGTTATCCTAAGAATATTTTTATGGAAATATTCTTAGGAACTCTCGACAAATTAGGAAGCGGTTTATACTCGTAGTCCTATTTGGGTAGGATTAGGCGAGCGTTGATCGGCGTCGATGTGATCCATACGATCGAGTTATCTCTAAGAATATTTTTATGGAAATATTCTTAGGAACTTCTCGACAAATTAGGAAATAGTTTATACTGTAATCCTATTTGGAGTAGGATTAGGCGGCAGCGTTGATGCGTCGATGTGATCCGCGCGATCGAGTTATCCTAAGAATATTTTTATGGAAATATTCTTTCGGGAACTTCGACAAATTAGGAAGCAGTTTATACTGTAATCCTATTTGGAGTAGGATTAGGCGGCAGCGTTGATGGCGTCGATGTGATCCATACGATCGAGTTATCCTAAGAATATTTTTATGGAAATATTCTTAGGAACTTCGACAAATTAGGAAACGGTTTATACTCGTAATCCTATTTGGAGTAGGATTAGGCGGCGTTGATCGGCGTCGATGTGATCCGCACGATCGAGTTATCCCTAAGAATATTTTTTATGGAAATATTCTTCCGGGAACTTCTCGACAAATTAGGAAACAGTTTATACTCGTAGTCCTATTTGGAGTAGGATTAGGCGACGCGTTGATCGGCGTCGTCATGATCCGCACGATCGAGTTATCCCTAAGAATATTTTTTATGGAAATATTCTTCCGGGAACTTCTCGACAAATTAGGAAACAGTTTATACTCGTAGTCCTATTTGGAGTAGGATTAGGCAACGTGGGGAAATATTTGGAAAATTGAGCCGGCTAAAACTCTTCCAAATATTTGTGAGAGAAGATGGATAAGTTATTGGGCTGATTTGGATTCCTTCTAGATATCCAATTGGGCTCCAATTAGAATTCCTACTTGTTGCGTAATAGGACTCCCTATTCAAAGAGGATTGGATCCATATGGGATTGTTATAAATACCCATAGTTCCCTCTCTTCTCTGACCTAGGCCGGCCCTCCCCTTCTCTATGTTTCCTTCCCGCCGTGCGCCATCTCGTCTCTCTCAAATCACGAGGTATGAGCACGAGGCTATGGTTTGTAAAAATTTCTTCTCCTCTTCTTTTCTTTTCCTTTTTCTTTCTTCTTTCTTCTTCTTTCTTTCTTTCTTTTTTTTTTGTTGTTGCATGCATGCACGGGAGGAGAAGAACTCACCCACAGGGGTGTCGGAGTTCGGTGGCGGAGGCCGGTGGCGCCGGCGGTGGCGGCGCCGGCTTCGGTTCGCGACCGAGCACAGGCTGGCTTCGGTCGCGACCGGCGCTGGCGCTGGGCGAGGCTTCGGTCGCGACCGAGCACAGGCTGGCTTCGGTCGCGACCGGCGCTGGCAGGCGAGCTTCGGTCGCTGGCTCGACCACTGGGCACTCTCGGTCGGGTGCGGTCGTCCGTTGTTCTTGTTGACATGTCGTTGATGCTCGGTCGTGATTGATAGACCATGACGACCAAGCGAGACTTTTGATGCTATATTTGCGATTTTCAGCTGCGTGTTTAACTTTTCATCGTGTTTTTGCAGCTTCCAATGTCGTCGGGAAGATCACGCGCTCCGAGGAGCCGACCGTCTACTCCGTCTCGCGATGACGTGCCACCATCGTTTGCTGGTGAGATTTTCATGTTTAAATGTACATTCACGACTTGCATTCCTATATCGCACGGCCTTGATTCCTCCTTCGTGGGGAGCAGCCCATATAGCCTTGATTTCTCCTTCATTGAGAATCGGCGCTCACATAGCCTTGATTCCTCCTTCGTGAGGATCGACGCTTATATTTCGGCGGACGACGGGGAGCGATTCCATGACGTACTACGGTCAGATGGATAGAATACTTCGTCATTTTATGTGACGGGATATGTTATCCGATAAATCCGTAGTGTGTTCGGCATCGATTTTCCCGTTATAAGGTCGTGACTCTATCTCACGAATTTCGTGAAATGAATTCAATGCCTTGTATATATGTTTGCTGGGTTCTGACTCATTCCGATTTCATTTTTTTTTCAGTTGAGTATCCCTCTGGTGCGCTTCCTTCGCATGAAGGTGATGGACGTCGTGGTGACCACTTCTCCTCCTCTGATGACCCTACTATTCTTATTTTGCCCCAGTTTAGACCGGATACGCCCGCGGAGGTGACTCAGTTAGTACTTGGAGGAGGTCCTCGTGTGTTGAGGTCGCTGATGACTGACGCGCCACTTGAGAAGATTACCGGTTCTTCTCAGCCTTTGGGCAAGACGGACTATTTGTTTGGCGACTCCGTTGAGGACCCGTCGGCTTTCATTGAGAGTGAGCAATGGGCACAAGGATGGCGGTGGATTCTTATATCTCCCTTGGATTCCCGTCATGTTGTTTAATTGAGTTCGGCGGTAGCCGCGGAAGATGTCGTGGCGCTGAGGAGTGTGATAGTATTCATTGTGGGTTTATTACCCATCGGTCGGTTCGGTTAAGCTCGAAGCGAGTCATCGGTTGCACCACGGTATATTGGGACTGGACTCTCCGCCTCGCGACGAGCATTTCGTCACTGGTCAGACTTTGAAGAACCGCCTTGCCCTGTTGGGTCGGGAGATGCCGGCATCTGGTCATAGATTCTTTGGCTGGGTTCATTCTGCGGATAAGCTCGGTGTACTCATTTGACTAGTCACGTTCTTGGCGATGGGGCGAGGAACCGTGCACATGGTTTATCGCGCGATTCGTGCCATCATGTATGGGCTTCCGATCAGTACCAACCACTTCTTCGCTTTATCTGAGCTCTATGATCCTGATTCGAACACCTTCTTGACCAGGCATGGCGAGCTTGGATTAGCCTTGCACGAGATGCATCGTGTCTCGGGTTTACCTATGGGAAGGATGCTATATCAGGAATACTTCCCTTCGGGCCTAGAATTGGGTCGATTGAAGGATATTATGCCTGACGGTTACGACACTCTGTGGGACCTCACATGCCATTATCACATTGCCCTAGCACAGATAGAGCCGTCAGTAAAAAGGAAGTCAATTATAAGTCTGAAGCAGTTCGCCAATTATTTGTTCAAACATCTGGAGGATGATTCTGATGAGCAGATTTGTGAATTGGCTCCTTCTACCCCTTTAGAGTTTAATGAGTTGATCGAAAAGTCCGGCACTAAGTCTTATACCCCGGGTAGTACCGAGTATGGTTTTCCAGCAGGGACCAAATTCTCGACCTTCTTATGGCATGCAATAAAACCCATCCGGCCGATGACTCTCTTAGCCAGTTTCCTCGCCATCTGGTTGAAGAAATGTGTGATGCCGTGTCAGCCTAGCGACGCTTTTCCGTTAGAGGTACTCTATCCTGCAGTTCAGCTTGCTCATAAGAAGGAGTTGTCTCTTCTTCCAGTGATGGTGGCTAACATTCATCGGGGACTTCGTCAAATAGCCACTGCCTTTACTCAGAGGAAAAACAAACCGTCAGATGAAATTCCTCATGTCAAGGTGGAACTCCCGTACACCTACTTGATGGCCTGGTTTGTTCTTCATCGACCTGATATGATAATGGCCGAAGCTTGCGAGATCCATCGTCCCTTTTCTTCAATCTTTAGAGAAATGCAAGTGGCAGGGGCGCGGATTCTTAGGAGTCCGTAGGCAACTGCAGATTCACAAGGGTTGGGTCTTCTCTAGATATTTTCCCCGGTTCTCTGGTCAGTATGGGGAGTCTTTGATCGATGAGGAGAGACATAATATGAACCGGACTTTACTTGATGTTGGCTGCTTTAATTGGCTGACGAACATCCGACCAGGTTATCTTATTTTCCGAGTGAGAAACGAGTGCTACAATGAGCCTTATTTCCCTTCTCGTTTCGCTCGTCAGTTTGGTTACGACCAACTTTACATTGGGAACCGAGCGGGAGCTCGAACTTCATGGCGGTTTGATCGATGGTGTCGGTACGTGGAGTGTAGCGGGTTGTACCAGCGCTAAATTTAGCCTCCAGTGCGATCGTAAAGCTGAGTCGACATATTTATCTGCGGTTGGCTTTTGGCGCCCGATGCTTCGTTCTGTGAAGTCCCTTGGCGAGCGAAGGTGAAGAGGCTTCGGTGACACTCAATGCATTGGGGAACTTTCGGGCACAAAGAAGCGTCGCCGTACCCACGAATCGAGGCAGTGCGATGGGGACATTCATAGTTCAGCGGCGATGCCGAGGAGATGACCGGGAGGAAATTGCAACTCATGAAGAGAACTCTGGTACTCTCTCCTTTAATCTTATTATTCCCTTCTTATGATATCCCAGTCTGACTCTGATTTATCCTTTCAGGAATACCAGAAACAGAAGCGGTCCGCCCTCGCAATGGAACTCCCTCTAAGCGAAAGAAATTGGCTCACAAACCTCGCCCTGCTTCTAGGACCATTATCTTGGATTCGACAAGCGAAGACTCTGCCAGCAATAAAGGTAATGCTCGACTGACCCGTAATCTTTCTGATCATTTGGCTTTTTATGAATCTCACGATTTTTCCCTTGTGTTGGAGAATTTGGTGGCGACACCAATTTTGATTTTTCCCTCCCTGACTTTGCCGAGTCCAGTTTCATGGAGCAAGTACTCAGAGCTATGGCAGGAGAGCCTGAGAATACCAACATAGGACCTGGATCGGAGAATCCAGGCACATCTAACACTGGTACTTTTTCTTATCTGGATAGCAACATGCAAAGACACGAAATTTGTTTTCCTGCAACTCACATCTATACTTCTCGCTCTTATGTTAGCTTTTTCGATGGA
This sequence comes from Asparagus setaceus, assembly GCA_012295165.1. Classification (NCBI taxonomy): domain Eukaryota; kingdom Viridiplantae; phylum Streptophyta; class Magnoliopsida; order Asparagales; family Asparagaceae; genus Asparagus; species Asparagus setaceus. Next base: position 27,799,917 of record CM022709.1, on the reverse strand, counting down.
GGACTTTGAGGATTTGATGCGTGACTTACCCCGAGACGTTCCTCCTCCTGGCAATACTGAGCCTGATCTAGGAATTCCCAGGGATATCGAGGCTGATTCCCTTGAAGGTATAAATCCCTTTCTGATAATCATAAGACTATTCAACTTTGACTAATACTTCTATGACTAAAAGAAAAATATGTATCTTGCTTAATGGCAGGGACTCTTCCTCCTGTTACTCTTAGGTCATTTTGCTACAACCGTCAATATCTTGGGACGTGCGAATTGAGGCATCGTCTGCTGACTGGCGATCGCCACCGGCGATGTTCCTCCACCCGTTCTATTAGAGCAAGAAGCTGTTTGTTCAGGTAAGGCCCCTGCTGTCGACCATCTTGATCTCGGTTTGGGAGTATTTAAAACCTCTTATTCCTCCGCGGAGACCTATAGTGACACTCAGTGACTCGGTGAGAGCCACGATGTCGGCGATGATCCATCGGCTTATCCTCGTGTGGAAGTTAGTTCATTCTTCTCTTATTTAGCCGATGATCGACACACTTCACCGGCACGGACTTTCTCTCCGTCGGTTCGACCATTCCTCGACTCTAGGGTAACCATGATATGAGATCACGGGTTATCGAGTTAGCCCGAGCCGTCGCCGATGATCTCGACCATTTGGAGGTTAAGCTCCGAGTCTGAGGATTTTGAGGCAGCGGACTATCTTCATATATAGAGAGCGGAGCGAGCGGCGGCTTGGCGTGATGCTGCGTGTTATCCTTTGGACTCGAAGTTCGGACTTCAATGAGACCGGTACATCATTTGGAGATTCTTTGCTGAAGCTTCATCTTCCGTGGGACATTTTAGTCTGGCGTGGCTTGGAAGCGAGGATAGTAGAGCTCGAACAGGAACTTTAAGCGGCGAGGGAGAGTCTGATCATTTTGAAGCTGACGAATGCCAACAAGGAGGAGACTCTTGCAGTCATGTCCGAGAAGCTTGAGTTCTCGAAGCAGAAGCTGGTCGAAGTCGAGGAGGAGACCGCAAAGACCCTTAATAACAGCGAGGAGACTTTCAGGGCCGAGCTTCAGGAGGAACTTCAACAAGCTTTCCTCAATAAAGTATCTGAGTTAAAGCAGCAAATTTGCTATCACAAATTTGATGTTTAGAGGACTTGTAACTTCAGTCTTTTATCAATAAAACGTGTTTCTTTCCTCTTTTATGCTTTAATTATGATTCTTTTATTTCGTCAGAAATAATTAACCATAATACTTATAGGATTTTTGGCAAATCCTCAGCCATCAACGGATTTGATAAGCCTTTACCGATTACCGTTTGAACGGGCTGGCGTCGCGGATTATCTAAATCCATTCCGTATGACGTTGGCTAAAGAATAAAATTCTCTTAGACTTGATGCTATGATATTGAATACATAGACTTTGTCTTCTTTTACGGATCTGAGACTAGCGGCGATGCGTGTTAGGCATCGGCTTGGGGTTATTGGCTAACCCGACCTTCAGCAGTTTGATTAGCCTTTACCAACTACCGTTTGAGTTGGGCTAGCGTGCGAATTGTCTAAATCCGTTCCGCACGTGACGTTGTGGTGAAAGAATGAAATTCTCGATGCTACGATGTTGAATACGTAGACTTTGTCTTTTTCACGGGAAGACTAACCCATCGGCGTATAAAGGCGTCGGCTAAATCCCTTCTTAGGCTTCGGGATCAAATTCCCCAGACTGGTATTCTGGTGTCTTTCATTCATCGGTAAAAGACTAAACCAGCAACGCGTGTGAGGCGTTGGCTTTATCCCTTCTTAGAGCTTCGGGATAAAAATTCCCCAAGATGAATCTTGGTGTCTTCTTCAATCGGAAAAAGACAACCGACAACGTGTGTGAGGCGTTGGCTTTATCCCTACTTAGGCTTTGGGATAAAATTCCCCACACGGGTGAGGTGTGGATTGAGGTGTGTGTTAACAACCTGCAGCAATCTTGAATATGCGGGCTTTTGTTCTTTTTCCTTCTTTAAAAAGCGGCTAAGAACTTAACCAGCAACGCGTGTTAGGCGTAGGCTTTATCCTTGCTTAGGATTAGGATAAACTTCCCCAAGACGGAACTTGGTGTCTTCTTCTATCGGAAAAAAAAAACTAAACCCGACAGCAGCGTGTGAAGCGTTGGCTTTATCCCTTCTTAGAGCTTGGGATAAAATTCCCCAAGATGAATCTTGGTGTCTTCTTCAATCGGAAAAAGACAACCCGACAGCGTGTGTGGCGTTGGCTTTATCCTACCAGGCTTTGGGATAAAATTCCCCACGGGTGAGGTGTGGATTGAGGTGTGTGTTAACAACTGCGGCAATCTTGAATATCACGGGCTTTTGTTCTTTTCCTTCTTTAAAAGCGGCTAAGAACTTAACCCGACAGCGTGTTAAGTAGGCTTTATCCTTGCTTAGGATTCAGGATAAACTTCCCCAAGACGGAACTTGGTGTCTTCTTCTATCGGAAAAAAAAAACTAAACCGGCAACGCGTGTGAGGCGTAGGCTTTATCCCTTCTTAGGATTCGGGATAACATTCCCCAAGATGAACCTTGGTGCCTTCTTTTGACCGGAGAATGACTGAACCGGGAGAAGATTGATTGAGGTGGGAAAGGAAGAATGTATTCTATTTTCCGAAGGTGGAGAGGAAGGAGGATCTTGTCTCCTATCTCCGGGTAAGGGATGAACAAGAGAGGAAGGTTTTGTATCCTATCCCTTGCCAGTGGAGAGGAAGGAGGATCTTGTCTCCTATCTCCGGGTAAGGGACGAATCCTGAAACAAGAGAGGAAGGTTTTTTATCCTATCTCTTGCCAGTGGAGAGGAAGGTTTTGTGTCCTATCTCCGGAAGCTCACGAATTCGAAATAAGAGAGGAAGGTTTTGTATCCTATCTCTTATTGATGGAGGGGAAGGAGGATCTTGTCTCCTATCTCCGGGTGCTGGAAAGGAAGGATTTTTGTCCTATTTCCAGTGAAAGAAACTAAAAGTGGGATTTCCACTTTGAGAATCTTGAAAGGTGAAACTAGGAGTGGGATCTCCACTCCGAGAATCTAGGACAAGAGAGGAAGAATGTATTCTATCTCTTGCTTCTGAAGAGGAAGGATGTGTCCTATCTCCAGGTGAGTGTGGGAAAGGAAGAATGTGTTCTATTTCCCGATGAGAAACTAAGAGTGGTGTCTCCACTCCGAGAATCTTGGAAGGGTACGGATAGCTTTCGCTTTTATAGGATTGCTAACCAGAATTTGAAAGTGGACCTCTCGTTCGTGGAAGGAATCGAGAGGGGATTTTGCTGGTGGTTGGACCAGGGAGATTTTTAGTGGGCCCACCGTCAATGAATTTGATCGGTGAGAGAATTTTGGAGGAAAACAAAATAACTTAGGGTTATCCTCAAGAAAATGAGTGAGATATTCTCTGAGGAACTTCCCATCAAAATGGATTATCACGAATGTACTAAGGATAATACTTTTGAAACTTCCATTTATCGGCATTAGCGCGGTCGCCATTCTGTGTGATAAGGCGATATGCACCGTTTGAATAGACTGTGTCTATTATAAACGGTCCTTCCCATTTGGGTTCAAATTTACCTTTCTTCTTGGGGTTGAGGATTATAGGCCGTCGAGCAGCAAGAACTAAATCTCCCTCCTTAAAGATTCTCATCGAACTTTCTTGTTGAAAGCCCTCGACATTCTAGCTTGGTAGAACTCAATGCATTGTTGAGCTTCGAGCTTTTCATCAACATCTCAAGTTCCTCGAGGCGTTTACGATGTTGTTCTTCAATTGTCATCTCCGTTGCAAAGGCGTCGCGGTGGCGGAATCACGGATTTCCAGCGGAGGCGCTTCACACTTTCGTAAACCCGAGTGCGGAGTCGCTCGGTTAAGCGTGCATACGGTTGTGCGATATGCCCGAGTGCTTCTCAGAGTTTATCGTCCGGTCTAAGCTTGTTATTCTTCACAAGCTTCAACAAAATCTTGATAATCGTCTTGTTGAGCATCCGGTTAATCCATTTGCTCTTTGGATTATAGAATGTCGGCGAGACATCTTGTATCTTGAACTTTTCACAAAACGATGAAGGAATTGGCGATGAATTGGGGACCGTTGTCATGCGATCCGTCTCGGGACACCATGTCGATAGATGACATGGTGTTTGATAAACTTGATGGCGGTTTTCGCCTTTACTTCTTTTAGCGGGATTGCTTGACCCACTTGGAGAAATGTCGGTGATCGCTAGAATAAACCGATCGCCTTTGGTGAGGGAAAAATGGGACCTACAGCGTCCATTCCCCATGTCTCGAATGGCCAAGATGTAGCGAAGGGTGCAAGCTGATGCGGAGGCGATGCATATAGTTGGCGTGAATTTGACAGCGTGGCATTTCTTAAGCGTGCCAGGCGCATCGTTGATCATTGTTGGCCAAAGTAACCCATTCTCGATCACGATCGTAGAGTTTGGGACGGTGGTGTCGCGCATTCACCTTCGTGCGCTTCGAAGGACCTCTTACGCCTCTTTGTTTGAAAGGCATCGGAGTAAAGACCGTCGTACCCGGTGATATAACATCCGGTCTCCGTGTCATAAAGAATCTTGGAGCTCTTAGCGGATTGACTCTCTCTCCCTCCGTCTTACGGCGAGAATACCGTGCAAGGCGTAGTCGATGATAGGAAGCGCCAATCTCGGGGCTCAATTCGGTTTGGGTCGTATACACCTCTTTGGTAACTACCCGCCGTTTTCTTGTACCTCATCATATATCGGTACAAAAGGCGATGAGTCTGACCGTAACTAGTTGCTCGGTCTCGAAGGTTATGCTAACGACGATACGCCGCCCGGTGCATCGGCGTAAGCGTTTGGAAGCGGGATATATTCGATGAAGAACTCTTGAGCGAGTTTGCCATTTCGATTGCTACGATGATAAGGAATTAGATGCGGATTTACGACCGTAGTCTCGCGGATCTTCGACTATCGATTGTGAATCGCCGTATGCTTCAAGATATTCAACCCCGGCTCCTTGGCGAAGCTAAGTCAGATAAATGCAGCGTTGTATTCGGCTCGTTATTGGAACAAGGTTGGTGAGTGAATAAGCACGGGCATGACATGATTCCGGGAAACTAAGACAACCCGACTCGTGGAAATCTTAGAACATCCGGGCACTTGCCACGTTGGTAGCTTCGAAGCTCCGTCAAAATACAACCGCCATATTTGCTGGTGTGTTGTAGTATTGGTTTCGTGGATTTCATCCGGAAGACCATCATATAACTCAACTGTGTCCGTCGTCGGGTTGGCAGCCAAGAGATCACAAATCGCTTGCCCTTTGGCTGACTTCTGTTGTTTGAAGTGCAGGTCGTATTGGGACAAGAGCAAAGCCCATTTTGCCAAGCGCCGACTCATTGAAGCGAGGTTGGGTCATAAATATTCGGACGGTTATCTTTGGAGATAACATAAATCATTTGTCGACCAAATAGTGCCGCATTTTCAATTGCGAACACTAATGCAAGGCCTTGCTTCTCAACCATTGGATATCGAGACTCAAAGACCACTAATGTCCTACCATATACATCGCCGCTCGCGGACCACGCCATCGCCTTGGCGCAAGTAAGGCACTTAGCGAATGGTCGATCGCTTTGATGTAAATCAAGAGCGGTTTTCCGGCTGCGGTGTGACAAAAGCGGGGAGGTTTAGAGATCGACTTAATCTCTTCAAATGCCTTTTGGCAAGCGTCATCCCAAATGAATGATACGCCCTTCTTGTTCAACTTAGAAAATGGTTGGCACTTCCCGGATAGATTTGATATGAACCGTCGGATGTAAGCTAACCGTCCTTGTAACCCCCTGAGTTCTCTCAGATTTCTTGGAGGTTGCAGTTCTTGAATCGCCTTTACTTTGTCGGGATCGACATGGATTCCTTTATTGGTAACGACAAAGCTGAGGAACTTGCCACTGGACATCCCAAGGAAGGATTTGGCAGGGTTCATCTTTAGTTGATGAGTTCGCATGAGTTCGAATACCGTTCTAAGATCTTTAATGTGATCTCCTTTGTCACGGCTTTTCACGACTAAGTCGTCGACGTAGCATTCGACCATTTTCCGGAGATTGTCCTGGAAAATTTTCGTCATCGCTTCGGTGATGCGTGGCGCCCGGCATTTTGAGGCGAGCGGCATGACCGTGTAACAATATATACCGATGGCTGCTTCAACGCCGTGTTTGGCCTCATCGGGGTGCATCTTGATCGATTGTAACGAGAAACCATCCATGAATGACATTCTTTCAAATCCACACGTATTGTCGACTATGACATCGGTGATGGGAAGAGGAAAGTCATCTTTCGCAAGCAGCGCTCGTGTCTCAGAGTCGCACTGCATCCTAATCGAAACATTCTTCTTCATGGCCGGGACTATATTAGCCACCCAATCCGGATGTTGAATTTCCTTGGCGAATCTCGATTCTATGAGTTTCTTCGCCGTCAGCGATTGCACGCAAGATCGTGGGCCGAAACCGTCTTCGCGGTTGCTTAGCGAGTTTGACATCCACCTTGATGTTGGCGATGTGTCGCCACATTAGGGTCGAGTCTGGCATGTCCTCGTAGCTCGGGCAAATACATCGATATACTCACGATTAGGGCGATCAACTCTTCCTTCTCTTAGAGGAAGAGTGTTGCTGATGTTTATGAGCTTAGGGTGCTCTTAGTCACCCATATTAACTGGACTACCTCGTCCTTAGTGGGTGGTTCTCTTTGTTCGAATCTATCCCCAAACCGTTCTCGAGTTGATGGATCCATGGGTCTTCCCATGTTGGCATATCTTCATCATCCTCAATAGTAGCGGGATCAGCTGAAGCCATATTTGACATCAAAGCCTTGAAAGCTTCTCAGAGTGTCGAAATCCCAAGCGAAGAATCGGGCGAATGTCAGTCTCCCTCATCGGGTGGATTATTATCAATCGACCATGAGCATTCATCTTCGAGGAGGATTAGTATCCCAATCCCCTTCTAAATGCATAGTAGTTATCAGGCTTCCCTCTTGGGATATATGCAGCTTTGGGAGGACTCGAGGACCTCGCCCAAAACATAGACCTTCCCTTGTGTCAAGTTGTATCCCACTTCTTCATGATACCCGGTGTTTGGACTATATCGAATGTGTGGAGGATAGGCCATTGTCATCTTCATCTTCTTCTAAGAAATGATTAAGTTGGAATTTGCATCTCCTTTTAGTAAACCAAGTCTTTTCACTACTTGATCTTTGTGGGATGGCGAGTGTTGTCCCAAAGGAGTCTGGGCGTAAAGCAAGATGGCCAGAGTTGGTAGGTGCAACTACGGATTGTTGTATAAACTGTCATCACATCGGTCAAAGACAAAGGATACTCTAAATCATTTTTATTAATTAGTCGTGAGTTGCCAATTACAACCTTCATCAGGCGATTCTCCATCGTCAAGATTGATTCTGGCGGGTACAATGTTATTAATAACAAAACCACCATCGTAATCAAGCCCGGCCGATATCGGCTTCTTCACATTTGTCCGTGCCTTGGGCGATGGTTGATGTCGGATTCATTGCGGTAAGGAGAGTCGATGAAGTAATTCTCCATTCCTTTAAGCGGTACGCTTATCGCGACCACCGTCTTAACTTCATTATTGGTGTCTACATATTTTGAACAGCGATGAAGAGTGGAGGGACTATAACATTGCTATGGATCCAAGGCGTCCCGATAGCAAGTTATAGGAAGTCTGCATCGATCACATAGCAAGTGACTTGGACTTTAAGTCCCCATCGGCACTTAATTGAATTTTACCAAGTGGTAGAGTCCCGGTGTTAAATCCGTTATATTCGTACTGTGGATGCCAATTCTTGGCGGGAATGCAGTACGTACGTGTCGCGGGGGCATGATACTCCTGTGAGCAGGATCAACTTGGATCCGGTTAACTTGGAGCCGATATACCTGTGAATACGGTGGCCTATCATGCTTGAGTTCTTCATCGCATATCCTCCTTCGTAAAGCGTCACGGGGAAAGTGCTAGGTTGCCAAGTTGCCTTGTTGTGCGATTCTTCAGTCGGCTTAATGCGGCGAGAACACTTGAGAATCGACTAGAGCCTCTTGTAAAGCTTCGGGTTTCTTTCGACAATCGGGTAACTTCGTGAGAGTTATTCTAGCGGGATGTTTGCCAATGGGTCATGACATCGGCGGTATGGAGGCTTCGATGTTCGGTCTATCCCTCTGTCGGGCGATTGAATCGGGCTGCCGGGAGTTGAGCTTCTGGACTGGGCGTTTCTCCTTTGCTTGGTTGCTTTCTCTTTAGCGGTATGCGCTGTACTTTCTGCACGCAGTGAGAGGAACGTGGCCACCCGGTTCGGCGGCGTCTTCACATTTGGATTTGGAGTCTCCGGATACTTGTAGGCGTATTCGTGTCCACTCCTTGTGGCAAAGACTTCATGCTCTTCTTGAGCGGAAAGTCGCCACTTCTTCATCGTCCTTCTCTGGAATTCTGAGCGGCATGGCATAGTTGCCTTTTCCCTTGGATTTCTTTTTGGCGAAGAGGTAGTCCAGCGATGCGTCTTCCGACAAGTCGGGGTGGACCCAAAGGATTTCTCCGTTCTTTGTCGTTATCGCGGTATGAACCCCTTCTCCGTTGCGTGAGGATCCTCATTCACCATCTTCATTCCTACCTTCTGGCTGGCGTCGGTTGAAACCAATCCAAAGGAACGATCCGAAGCTTATAGAGGCGCATTTGCTCCCACCTTCTTCTCTTTAGAGGGTTTTGGAGTAATGACTCAACATCGATCAAGGCTTGAATCTTGTCCTTGAGATGGTATGAGAACTTTGTAGGATGATGTACCGCACGGTAGCGCGTGCCAGGATCTGTAACCTTCTTTGCCTCCTCTTGGTTCACAATTGGGGCAAGCTGGATCTTATTGTTCTCGAAGGTATTTGAAGATGCGGAACCTCCTCGTCTTTGAGCGAGTAAGTCTTGGGAAACCTCGAACCGGAAGTTTTACGATTTTGAGTTTGTTGGCGCCATTGAGGCTGCGATTAACGTGGTGCATTGCGGCTATTTTGTTGTGGTTGCGATTGAGCGTTTGATTGGCGTCTGAGACTTTCTTTGGCGCTGCTACCTGCCGGGTGGCATAAAATTACGTTTGTTAGGTGTTTGTTGCGGTGGCCTCTTTACGCTTTCTTCCTCTTAAGGAACCTTTGGCTTGTTCACCCGGACCTTCAAGTCTTTCCGGTGTTGGGCGGTGCTGTTCCCATTGCCTCGAGCGTCTATCGACAAGTTGTTGTGGTAGGTGCGGAGGATGAACTCCTCATTATCCGGATCCGGCGGTTCATTGCCTTGTTAGAATCGTTTGACAAAGATATCCACGGTTTCTCGTCCTTTTGCTTCGTCGAGCAATGTCGATCGATGCCGGTATCGTCGTCGAAGAAAGTGGTGAGGAAGCTAGACTCCATGTCGTCCGGTGTGAATGCTCCGGCTTGAGGCGGTACCAATCGAAGGCAGCCCGCGAAGGTACAACGAATGGCCGAACCATCGGGGGCTCGTTTTGGATATTACCCCAAGTGGGACTTGAAGTATATCGGTGTTGAGTTGGTGAACCCTTCCGTCAAGCGGCGTGAAGTTTATTAAGTTAAACTTTGCCGGGTATGGGATTGATTCCCACTCCCTAGGATATGGGCAAGGGATGCCGGTTTTCTTCACCTCTTGAGCGGAAATCAAAGAGTTAATTTTGCTCTTGAGGTCTCTCATCTTTTCGCTCTCATGGGCGACAGTATTACCCCTAGAATTTTTCGGTTCACCCCCAGTATTTTGCATGTTATGGGGGTGATTAGCGTTACGATGTTCGCCTTCATCCGTGTCGCTATCCGTTTGATTAACGTCGATGCGACCACTCGGTTCACCTTGGCTTTTCGTCAAGGCTTGGATCTGTTGATCATGGAGCTCCTTCATCTGTTGCATGGCCATATCCATCTCCAGTTTGAAGTTCTCCCTCTGCTTGGCTAAGGCTTCATCTAGCATCTTGGCCATTTGGTCCGCACTAATCATGAACGCCTCTTGGAGTTGTCCTTCACTAGAAACTATATTGTCGGATGCCATTGCCGACCCAGCGTCTGATACTTCATCCTCTGAAGGTAGTCCTTTCAAGAGCTTGTCATAATTGGACCGTCGAATAGTCGGGACATAAGCGAGTTAGCAGTTACGATGCGCTAGGAATAAGCCGCGACGATGGTTCCTTGCCGGTCATATTGTTAGTGACCTCTGGCAACTCATTGGCTCGAGGTGCTGATCTTCTGTGGAATCGCCTTGACCTAGGTCTTGGCGTTTCTGTAGTGAGTCTCGGAAGGCGATACCCTTTACGGAGCTTCTTGACAACAATTACACTCCGAGAGCACTGTTTTGATAAGCTTGGAGCATAAGCATGAATTTGTTGGCTTGGGGGAACCTCTTCGAGATTTCCTCGTACCCCCAGTACGGTAGTATAACTCATCGGCATGAGTGTCGGAGCGACCTTCCGTATGTCGGCACGATCTCTCGGGTATAATGCTCTCATCGTCGGATAAGCGTCTCCTTCAGGGCCGGATTGTTTCGTAAAAGCGCGAAAGTAACCCGTCTTGATTTTTCGTCGGTGTGGCGTGAAGTCTCGGCGGACTCTCGGACTTGACTTCGGTCCGTTATCGCGGTGTAGGAATCTTCTTGTCTTTGTGGATCACGACCCCTGTATTAGGAGTGACCAGCGATTCCTTTATCGGACCAGGCGATCCTTGATGGTAAGCTGGCGTGCGTGCGAAAGTTACCGCCCGAAAGTTTGGATGTAGACAGGAGGTAATTTGGCGTCGATACAACTTTTGTTAAGGTGCTCACAATTTCGATTTGAGCACGGGGCGGAAGTTGGCTGGCGGCAAAGGCTGGACTTAGATGCGGGTTAAATTGGGTTAGGCGTCGGCGGACTTGGGCTTCAAACTAAGCCGACTTGTTGGCGACTTCTTGGCCACCTCCTTCTTCAACTTCGCGGGCTTGTTGCACCAAAGCCCGTGCTAGCGAGGCAGGCGGCGCTCGGATCACGCTCTGAAGCGTAGAAGCGGTTCCGTTTGACTTCGGACCCATTCGTTTATCGCCGGCTTGTAGGAATGCGGCTCACGATCTCGGACTTGATCTACGAGTCAACTTAGACCTTAGATCCGCCTCATGGCGGACACCTTTGGTGTCGGGTCATGGCGGACACCTTTGGTGTCGGGTCATGGCGGACACCTTTGGTGTCGGGTCATGGCGGACACCTTTGGTGTCGGGTCATGGCGGACACCTTTGGTGTCGGGTCATGGCGGACACCTTTGGTGTCGGGTCATGGCGGACACCTTTGGTGTCGGGTCATGGCGGACACCTTTGGTGTCGGGTCATGGCGGACACCTTTGGTGTCGGGTCATGGCGGACACCTTTGGTGTCGGGTCATGGCGGACACCTTTGGTGTCGGGTCATGGCGGACACCTTTGGTGTCGGGTCATGGCGGACACCTTTGGTGTCGGGTCATGGCGGACACCTTTGGTGTCGGGTCATGGCGGACACCTTTGGTGTCGGGTCATGGCGGACACCTTTGGTGTCGGGTCATGGCGGACACCTTTGGTGTCGGGTCATGGCGGACACCTTTGGTGTCGGGTCATGGCGGACACCTTTGGTGTCGGGTCATGGCGGACACCTTTGGTGTCGGGTCATGGCGGACACCTTTGGTGTCGGGTCATGGCGGACACCTTTGGTGTCGGGTCATGGCGGACACCTTTGGTGTCGGGTCATGGCGGACACCTTTGGTGTCGGGTCATGGCGGACACCTTTGGTGTCGGGTCATGGCGGACACCTTTGGTGTCGGGTCATGGCGGACACCTTTGGTGTCGGGTCATGGCGGACACCTTTGGTGTCGGGTCATGGCGGACACCTTTGGTGTCGGGTCATGGCGGACACCTTTGGTGTCGGGTCATGGCGGACACCTTTGGTGTCGGGTCATGGCGGACACCTTTGGTGTCGGGTCATGGCGGACACCTTTGGTGTCGGGTCATGGCGGACACCTTTGGTGTCGGGTCATGGCGGACACCTTTGGTGTCGGGTCATGGCGGACACCTTTGGTGTCGGGTCATGGCGGACACCTTTGGTGTCGGGTCATGGCGGACACCTTTGGTGTCGGGTCATGGCGGACACCTTTGGTGTCGGGTCATGGCGGACACCTTTGGTGTCGGGTCATGGCGGACACCTTTGGTGTCGGGTCATGGCGGACACCTTTGGTGTCGGGTCATGGCGGACACCTTTGGTGTCGGGTCATGGCGGACACCTTTGGTGTCGGGTCATGGCGGACACCTTTGGTGTCGGGTCATGGCGGACACCTTTGGTGTCGGGTCATGGCGGACACCTTTGGTGTCGGGTCATGGCGGACACCTTTGGTGTCGGGTCATGGCGGACACCTTTGGTGTCGGGTCATGGCGGACACCTTTGGTGTCGGGTCATGGCGGACACCTTTGGTGTCGGGTCATGGCGGACACCTTTGGTGTCGGGTCATGGCGGACACCTTTGGTGTCGGGTCATGGCGGACACCTTTGGTGTCGGGTCATGGCGGACACCTTTGGTGTCGGGTCATGGCGGACACCTTTGGTGTCGGGTCATGGCGGACACCTTTGGTGTCGGGTCATGGCGGACACCTTTGGTGTCGGGTCATGGCGGACACCTTTGGTGTCGGGTCATGGCGGACACCTTTGGTGTCGGGTCATGGCGGACACCTTTGGTGTCGGGTCATGGCGGACACCTTTGGTGTCGGCCAAGCGGGGCGCCATTTGGTGTCGGGCTATGGCGGACACCAAAGGTGTCGACCAAAGCGGACACTTCTCGATGTCGAGTCTTTGGCGGTCATTTGTTTTGCCCAAGTTGATTGTTTTCGGACTTTTTAGCGGCGTTGCTCCGATCTTGTCGTTGTCGTTCTAAGTCCGTGCTTTCGATTCATTTGATCGGTTTCAACCGGTCAGCGGTATAGATGATGATTGGTCGGCGTTTGAACTTGGTCGTTGGCGTTCAAATCGGTCGTTGGCGTTCAAATCGGTCGTTGGCGTTCAAATCGGTCGTTGGCGTTGAATCCGATCGATCTTGCCGTCGAATATGGTCGTCAAATCTTATTGACCTGAGGTGCCGTTGTTAGATTAATTCCTCATTACGAAGTCTTTGTCGATTTGTACGCCTCGCCGACTCACATGCGTTCGTTGACTCGCTTTATGCGTTTTGCGGCGTAGTCAATCGCCAATGTTTTCGAGTCGCGTTGTCGGACGGATCGTCAGTTGTCAACCCACCGTTACGAGTCTTGTTCGGGTACTGATAAGCAATTTTTAACGCCTACAGTGATGAACATAAAGTCCGCCTACAACGTTATTCTCGAAAGAACTTCCCTGAATAACCTACAGGCGGTCCCGTCCACCTACCACCAGATGGTGAAGTTCCCAACCCCAGAAGGAGTTGGGTTCGTGAGGACAATCAGTGAGAGGCTAGATCATATTATCTACTCACGATGAAAGGAAAAGGAGTATTGGAGACCCTTACAATTGAGAAGACATGTCTCCAGATGGAGAAAGAACTAGAACGGGAGTGGATGTCTGCCATAGAAGATTTGCAAGAAGTGTCGATCGACCTTAATGGATCAAGGAAGGTCAAGATCGGGTTGGGCCTCGTTAAGCCCCAACAAGGAGCTGTGATCACATTCCTACACGAGAATGCAGATGTGTTTTCTTGGGGACCCAAAGACATACCGAGAATTCCCCCGAAGTAGTGAACCATGAGCACTCGGTCGACCAACATAGCAAGCCAGTCCGACAAAAGAAAAGGCATCTCGGCCCCGAGAGGCAGAAGGTGGCTGTAGATGAAGTCGGCCGATTGCTCAAAGCTGGCTTCATCAGAGAAGTTCAATACTCTGAATGGCTATCCAATATGGTGCTGGTCAAGAAGTCCCTTGGCAAGTGGAGGATGTGTGTGGACTTTACAACCCTAAACAAAGCTTGCCCAAAGGACTGCTACCCCTTTCAAGGATTGACTAATTGGTAAACGAGAGCGCGGGCCATAAACTGCTCAGTTTTATAGACGCCTTCTCTAGATACAATCAGATCCTAATGGCAGAGTATGACCAAGAGAAGACCTTATTCATCACAGACCAAGGGACCTACTGCTATAAGGTGATGCCTTTCGATCTTAAGAATGCAAGGGCCACATACTAGAGATTGATCAACAAAATATTCAAGCACCAAATTGGCCGCAATGTGGAGGTGTACGTGGATGACATCCTCGTGAAGTCAAAGCAGGCGGTGTCTCACGTGTCAGATCTTAAAGAAACTTTCTTTGTCCTCTGACACTTCCGCATGAAGCTGAACCCAGCCAAATGTGCCTTCAGTGTGCAATCAGGCAAGTTTCTTGGGTTCATGATTACCCAACGAGGCATTGAGATCAACCCCAAGAAAATAACCGCAATAGAGCAGATGCCTGAGTCTCACACATTGAAGGATGTCTAGAAGCTAAATGGCAAGATAGCAGTGTTGGGTCGCTTCCTTTCAAAGTCTGCTGAGAGAAGCTTCCCCTTTTTCAAAACTTTGAGAGGAAGCAAGGAATTGAAGGAAGGCATTTGCTAGACAATAGAATGCAGTGAGGCCTTCAATGATTTCAAGAGATATTTGAGCACCAAGTCTATATTGAGCCGACCCAGAGAAGGAGAAATCTTGTATCTCTACTTGGCCATCTCCCAAGAAGCAACTAGCTCTGTCCTGATCCAAGAGGAAGATAATGCATAGAGGTTGATATATTACGTAAGCCAGATCTTGAAGGCAGCCAAACTCAACTACACCCTCATTGAGAAGGCCTCCTTCACTCTCCTAATCACAGCTAGGAGGCTTCGCCCCTACTTTCAAGCTCACATTGTAGTGCTGCGGACAAACCTACCCTTGAAGAAAGCACTTGGCAGCCCTACCACTTCGGAAAGAATGATCAACTGGTCAGTCGATCTCAGTGAGTAGGATGTACAATTTAAGCCCAGGATAACCATAAAAGCCCAATCCTTTGCCGACTTCTTAATAGAGTCATCCGCAGTAGACGACAATTCATCTCCCCTCATACCAGTCATCCCGCCAGAGTCTTCGACCCACAAGACGACTAAGGCGCTTCCTTCTCGGAAGCATAGTACTCCCGAACATGACCTTCTTGCGTTCTCCTTATGTTGGTTATTGAAGGTGGAAGGATCCTCTGGAGAAGGAGGCAGCGGAGCTGGAGTAGTCCTACGTGGCTCTGACGGGTCCACACACAAACACTCCATCATTTTTGAGTTTTCAGCCTCAAACAACAAGGCCAAGTACAAAGCACTCTTGGTAGGACTCCGAGTAGCCCTGGCAGTTAAGGCTGAGCTCATCTACATCCTGGCCGACTCCCAACTTATCGTTACCAAGTAAGGGGAGAATATGAAGCCAAAGACTCGAGGATGATCCTATACCTGAAGGTGGTCAAAAAGCTCTTGAGCAACTTCAAAGATTTTAGAATCGCCCAAGTCCCTCGCGCCCTCAACACTCGGGCGGACGCCTTATCCCAACTCGGGTCGTCCAGCTCAAGAAATAATCAGGGACTCGTATATACGGACAACCTCAAGAACCCTAGCATCATGGAAGCTCCGACTAACTCAACCATGCAGACCGAGACATCAAGGGAACCATGTTAGATGGATCCACTCATCTAGTATCTGACAGGGGGACCTCACCAGAGAATGCTACTGAAGCGATGAGTCTACAAAGGAATGATCGAAGATATCTTATGATCGATAACTAGCTTTATCAAATGTCATACTCCAGTAGTAGTGTGGGGCCCTATCTCCGATGTCTCCGGTCGATAGAGGCCAGTTATGTTTTGAAAGAGATCCATGAAAGAACTTGTGAAAATCCCCCAGGAGCCAGAACTCTCGTTCAGAAGGTGATCCGCCAAGGTTACTATTGGCCTACCATCCTAGCTGAGACCAAAAGACTCGTCTCTAGTTGCAAGACATGCCAATTCTTCTCAAATTTGCCACGAGCTTCAGTAACTGAACTCACTCCCCTCATAAGCCCAATTCCCTTTTCTAAATGGGGGCTGACTTATTGGGACCTCTCCCAATAGCTTCAGGGCAATGGAAGTTTCTAATTGTTGCCATTGACTATTTTACAAAATGGATAGAAGCTGAACCATTGGCTAAATTTGGTGAGAGCAATACCACCAGTTTTGTGTGAAATTAGTCGTCTACAGATTTGGAGTCCCCACTTCATTCGTCACCGACAATGGCACTCAATTCGACAGCAGAGGCTTCCATAGTTTTTGTGAAGAATGGAAGATACAGCTCAAATTCACTTCAGTGGCACACCCAAAATGTAACGGGCTTGCAGAGGCTGCCAACAAATGCGTACTTCAAGTTTTGACTCGACCTTATTGATGAAATTCGAGAAAACTCTCTCAGGTCACAAGTCATCAATTAGCAGTGCATCGCCCGGCACTACAACAGCAAGGCCTGGCCTCAAAGATTCAGCATTGGCGATCTCGTCCTTCGACGAGCAATTTTAGACAAAGACACCAAGCTCGGCTACAAAGCTCTGATGGAAGAATCTTGCAGCACCCTTGGAATATAGAGCATCTCAAGAAATACTTCTAGTGATTATAACGATAAGATTCTCATGTGATATAAATACATGTTGGTAATTTTACTGTGCTATGCTTTTGTAGTAC